>JAQFVV010012612.1:1200000-1567500 GCA_028023455.1 Epiperipatus broadwayi | reverse complement strand
AAGTTCCTTTATCAGTAGTATTTTATCTAAAAATTTAACCTAGACTACGCAATGAAAATGGATATACTGTGGAATAAAATGGATAGAAATTGTAATACTGTAAAAATGTTTGGAATATTTATTGATATAGCTTTATTAATATTTCACCGAAGAACTGTTCTGGTACATAAAAACCACAGCTCGGACATTATACGGAGTCTAAAAATGTATTGAATCGTATTATGTATAAGCTTATTCAAGATTTATTTTTAAATGGTAATAAGATAATTATATATTGCATGAATTATTTTATATAATATGATATTCAAAGGAGTAAAATGTTATATCCTTTCTAAAGGTAACATTTTTTAAAAAATATTTTCGAGTGCAAAATTTAAGAAAGAACCCAGGAGATTATGTTATAGAAGCATTTTTGATATTAAAATATCCGTTCTTAGAATTATTTAAAATGTATTTGGAAAAGATTTGTTCAAAAGTACTTAAAGTTTTTATTTTAAAAGAGATTTATAAAAAATACCAAATGAAAGTTTAAATGTATCAAGAAGGAAACATAGATAAAAAGTGAACACATAGATGAGTAAAAAAATGGATCCATGGAAATACAAATAGTACTTAAAAGTTTATTGAATATTTTTTTAAAGTTAAATTAGATGGATTGATGCATCGGATACACAGAAAATATTGGTAGAGAAGATTAAGAAGCTTCATGGGATTAATTAATATTATGATTTAATAATTATCATCCTAAATACTAAAACCAAGGATTATTTTCTATAAATTTTATTAAATGGATTAATAGTTATTTTTATTTTAAACTTTAACGCGTTTGGAGAAGAACATTTTTAAAAACCCTAGAGAAAATAATAAACATTTTGGACTTATCAGGAACTATCGTCAAGAAAATATGTAATTATAGTTTTGATTCCTTTTATTTTGTTAACCTAGTTTAAATCTAAATTTTTATATAAGATTAGGAAAAACATAAAAACATTAATTTATTAATATTAAAATTTTATAATATAACAATCTAATAATTTAGCTAAAAATATTTTAATATAAAGTGTATGGGTGTGAATTTTTTATATCTGCAATGCTCAAGTGGATAAAGAAAAACCTATTGAACACGATGACTAGATAAAGGTTATTGGTAATAATAATAACTATTGATAATTTATAATGTATATTTTTTGTTTTCTTTAGATCATCCATAAATTGGAAGAATGAAGTGTAAAAGTTTATACTTATATGTATCGCATTTCATACAACATTTTAAAAAACATTATGAGATAGGATTGATTTGAAAATATGCATACGACAATTTTTTTTTTATTAGTGATATAATCCAACATAACAGATAATTATGTGATTCTTTTAAAATTTTCATGTTAGGATATTCAAATATTGTCTGATTAGATTAAATATGATTAAGCATACAGAATGATGAAGTGGACAGACTTTTCTTATGGACCAGCTAGATTGTTTTAAATTTATTAATGAATTTTATTTATTGTTTTGTAAATGCAGATAGTTATTTATCAATGTAAGATGTAGAAAAATCTTGAGAAATAATGTTGAGATAGTGGCTTGGAAGTACTTAGTGAACAGGAAACCATGATGATGTTTTAAGAAATAGGATGTTATAAGGAATGGAAATAATATTTAGTCTTTATGTGAATATCAGCATAGTTAACAAAGCCCTATGACTGATACACATTTTATTGGACAGTGTTTATATTTCTTTAAATATTTGATCTTCTAATAAAGCTGAAGAAATAGCTTTAACATCATCCCTATATTAGAGGATATTAGGCAGGTAAATGTCATACCTCTTCGCACTGTACCAAGATTTTGAGATATGTTAAGAGTAATACTCTAGCTTTCTTCCTTAATCCTATGCATCTGTTTTTGCTATCTTTATTTCATGTAACTGCATCGTTCAGTAAGATATGTTTAAGAGAAATGATAAATAATTTAGAACTTAGGTTATGATATCGTTTTGTATAAGATTGGTTTATTTGCTTAGAAGGAATAGGACGTTATAACTTAAAATTGAAGATCCAAAGTAACCTAAGGAAAGAAAAGAATCATAGAATATATTTTGAATTTTATTTCGGAAATGAAATATAAAATTTTTTAAAATAGGGTATCTAAACAAAGATATTTTCTTTAAAGTGATAATAATTTTAAATGCTTTAGTATTATTTTTTTTTAAGAGAAAAATAAGTATTGCATATTTTTAAAATACAATAGTACAACGTAAATTATGTAAACAATATGCATAGTATATTTTTTGTTTATTGATTAACAGAAATATATTAATGATTACACTTATATTATACTAAAGTAAGGCTTAAAGAAGAATATATTATGATTAGTAAACATTGTGTGATAAATACTAAAATCTAGTACTGAATTTTGGATAATATTTTGTGTAACATCTTTGACTTTGCAAGATGAAATTTTTTTTAATATTTTGAGAAGTCCATACTCATTATAAAATTTTGTTTTCTATAGAATGTTTTCTAAGTATGAATTTTTAAAATAAGATAGTTTAATAATATTAAGGATAAAATGCTGTTGCTAATAAAGTAGATAAATATACTTGTAATAAGTTAACCATAATGAGAAACCAAATAATAACATTTTTTTAAAATTTTGTCCTAAATCTAAATAAAGATGTAATTGAAATATAAATTATTTTTTTTTATAACCCGGTAGATCAAACTGTAAAGTAAAAAAAGTTAAGGATATCCACTGTAAATAGTGTAAATAAATTGTTTATTTATTTATTGTTAGTAATAAACTTTGTTAAATTTTGTTATTTCAAAAATTTTGTGTCCAAGTTATTTATTTCTCCACATCGCTGCATGAAATCATGATATATGCATAATAACTGAAACAAATATATAATTTTGCACAAAAGATAAATAGAGAATTATTTTAAGAATTTTAAATATTTTATTGGTATTCATTATAATTAAATAATCATAATCTTACATTATTTTATTGGTCATAAATCAGTTATCACAATATTATATTAAATTATATGCTATCAGTTGCCACACATATTTTGTTTGTCAGATTATTAAAATGCTACCACATATTTATTATATCATTACATGAAGATATAAGATCATATTATATTATTTCATTATTTTATTATGGTAATAAAATTATAGTAAAAAGAAAAGATACACAGAATTAGTTAAACAATGAAGAATATTATTACTGTTATTTATTATCATTAGTTTCAGTGTAGTAGATTATGACATAAAATCCCTTCTCATATTTTACTACCATATTTTAAAATTAACTTAGAATAAACTTTATGAACCTGAGATTATTTTATTGAGCTAGATTATTACAAATAGAAGATTAAGATTTAATTATTAACTTAGTCTTAATGAGTAGAAGTTATTAAAGTTGTAAGAATACTGTGAGTTTATTATTTGAAATAGTAATAAGGGGGGATAGTGTTCTTATGCCATTGAGGTAGTATCCTGTGGGATGTTGGCTCAATGTAATCTATCTTGTCACTTGTATTTTCACTTCAAGTCTCATGAAAATATTAAATATTTATTTAATTTATTTTTATAAACTGAACCTTATTCGTATTTTAAATTTGAGCTAGTGAAATATTTTAATTTTAATGCTGAATATTTTAGTTATTAATTATTAACTGAGGTAGAACTCATTTTATTTCATATCATATATTATCTGGAAGTGAAGATGCATGAGAGCAAGGTTAGAATATATAAAATATATATGATCTTTAAGTCATTAAAACTCTTTAAGGCAAAAATACTTCAATACTCTACGAATAGGCTTTAAAATTGGCTGTTAGTGTGAGAGTTTAAACAATCTTCCATTCTTTATTTAACCCTCTACTTAAGAATAGCTGTCTATATATGTTTACCAACTAATATTAAATAATTGAATTGGCCATGGGCCAACTAATTAAAAAAGTTCCAAGCCTGTTGAAAAAAAATCATATTGTTTAGCTTAAATTTAAACCCAGATCATAGATATGGGGCTAAGGTACTACTATTGTATATACATATGAAATAAATTAAATATATAAGAATAGTTAAACAAAATTGTTTGGAAATTTAAGTTATTATAAAAATTATAAGTTATTCAAGTATTATGCTTTCTTAGTCTAGTTCTTTTCTGTATATTATTATATCAGTTCTGTTTTTCTGCAGCAGCTGATGTATTTTATCTTTGAAAAATGTAGCAATCTATTATTTTTTGAAAAACGATTTAAATTTTAAGTAATCATATCTAGTAAGAATATTCTTTAATAGACTCAAGCTCTAGATTGTTTCATAATAACTTACTGAAATTTATTATATAATACACAATTCTGTGCATCTTAATGAATAAAAAGGCATTGAAATTTATGATGTATTTTTAATGCTATAATAATTTATTATTAATGAAGCAAAGTATGACAAAATACTACCAAGGATGATCTGATATAGTGTTTGATTATATTATTAATATAATGTCAAATAATTTGTAGAATATGTAACATCTGCATGATCTATATTAACCTACTCTTCTTCACTTTACTTAATTAGATACATGGTGTGTATGACTGGATATTTAATAGATATTTTTAGTTTGTAGCACCTTCAGATCTTTGACTAGTTTTAGTTTTTTTACAGTAAGAGTATTGGATTTCCCACATCACATTGAATGTTTAACATTTTAAAATAATCAGCTGGTTTATTGCTTAGAAATTCATAAGAAGTTCAGGCATCAGAAGTAATAATTGGAGCTGTGATTCATTGATCTTAATTTTTACTGCCTTCCACACTATTATACAGTGCATTCAAGGTTTAAGAATATATAGAATGAATCATTGCTAATAATTCAAATGTTGAATATATGTTAGAAAAGTAGTATGATGTTTTAGTTTTGGTGTATATATATAAATTTGATTTTGAAAATGTAAAAATTCTTCATGAAGAGAGAAACCTTTGTAAAAGAAAAATTAAAGAGGCAATTTTTATAAACAGGAATAAAATGCATTTAATAAATCGACAAGCTCTTATCATTAAAATACGAGATTCGTGGAATTTGAAGTGATGACGTTTGCTTCCGCTTTTGATTTTGAATTTAATGGCAGTTGAGGCAGATTGAAGAAATTCACTGAAAGTACTTCTGCAGATTTTAAGGATTGTTTGCAATAGTTTGTAAACTGTTAAATTTATTATTTCATTTATAATTACAATTTTGTTTTTAATTAACGGACATTTTATTTATTATATATATATTCCTTTTGCAAAATGGTCAAGAGAATCTACAGTTAACATTAAAATTAAGATCATTAAAAATATAGTTGTTTCCTAGTGTTATATTTATATAATTATACAAGCAGAGTTTAAAATTTTGGGGTGCTGAAATGTCAAAAAAAAAAAATTTTCTAATTGTATAGATAGAGACAATCCAATATGAAGTCCAGAATTGGTAAACAGTCTGTGAATTTAATTAGAATTACTATATAATGACTATTAATTATTTATACATACATAGCTGGGTTTAAAGTAGAATCATGTAGAAAGAATTTTTGTGGTATTGTTTATTCCATCTGCAGATTAGTTCTCAAAATTAATTGCAAACTCTTTCTGATTTTCATGAGATTTAGTTATTTAAAGAATTAATATTTTTTAGTTTAAAGTGTGCTGAATTATTCATTAGACAAAATTTAAAAATACTTTTTCAATTCATTAGATAGAATTCAGAGATAATTATTTTTATTTTAGTACTAATGCATCAAAATGTTTGAACAATAGTGGATATGATTTATCATTCTTTACTGATGATGACTATTCAAAATAATTGAAACATTTTGATAATTTAATAAAAAAAAATGAGCATATGAAATACTTTAAAAAATGTAGAGGGTTTTGTAAATAATGGAAAGACAATGCTTAGAATTATTTTTATAAAGCCTTGCATAGTTTGGTGGAATAATAGAATGGTAAAATGTTTTCATTTTTAGTGTCTGGATTGCTTATAAATTTAAAATTAAGATCATTTGAAAGATTGATTTTATTTATAGTTAGAAAAAAAAATAGAGGTAAATTAATTAAATACAATATCTAGTTTAAAATTGTTTAATTAAATAAAAAATAGTAAAGATATAGTATAAGGAATCTGATTACAATTTTTAAAAAAACATTTAATGATCCTAATAAATACAGTTTAGTGTAACTGGTGGTGGGGGGTTAAAGCTAAATCTTTTGATTTGCATTACTCTCACAATTTGAACTAACGGAAACTGTAATCTTTTTAATTTGTATTAGTCATTTGTTAGATTAGAGATTATCCAATAATGAACAATATTTTTGTAATGTAATTTTCATTATACCACTCACATGCAGGCTAGGAACTAGTTTTAATCTGCTTTTAACATTTTTATGGAGGAGTATAATAATAAGCGTATAACCAAAGATATGTGAAAAAGACTTATGGTTCCTAAGATGCCTATTTTATGCTGAACCAGAACTCATCAGTTAGCCCAGATCACAATCTCTTACACATATCTTTGTCATTATTCAGTATATATAAAACAGCTATCTATATGTGTAAGGGACTATGGTGATCTGGATCAAGTGGTTCAGTATGAAATATGCATCTTGAGGATCATAGTTCTTTTTCACACGTCTTTGATCATACATTATGCTTACAGCCCTCCACAAGGTGTTAAAAGCAGATAGAAATCAGTTTATAACTTGTGTGAGAGTGGTATAGTGAAGATTACACTACAGAAATATTATTCATTATTGTATAATGTCTAGTCTAATGAATGATTAATAAAAATTATTAATATATTTTTAATAAGTAATTTGTGTTAAAGTTGGAAGGCTTCTTTATTTGACACCAATTAAACAGTAGTAATTTGCTATATATATATAATATAAATAAAATATCCTTTAATTAGAACAAAATTGTAATCATAATAAAAATAATAAATATAATGGTAATAAACTATTATAAGCAGTCTTTCAGTTTGCAGAAGTACTTTCGGTTAATTTCTTAAACCTGCCTCAACATAATGGTAATAAATTATTATAAACAGTCTTTCAATCCACAGAAGTACTTTTGGTTAATTTCTTTCGGTTAAGAAATTAACCAAAAGTACTTCTGTGATTTGGAAGACTGTTTATAATAGTTTATTACCATTATGTTGAGTCAACAAGTTTAAGAAATTAACTGAAAGTACTTCTATGGATTGAAAGACTGCTTATAATAGATTATTACCATTATATTTATTATTTTTATTGTGATATGAATGATAAAGATATGTGTAAGAGATTGTGGTCTGTGCCAACTGATGATTGCTCATTCAGCAGAAAATGTTTATCTTGGGATTATAGATCTTTTTCATATCTTGGTTATATGTTTATAATTACATCTTTCCACAAGGTGTTAAAAGTTGATAAAAAGCAGTTGATACCTTGATGAGAGTAGTGTAGTGAAAATTGCACTACATAAATATTATTCATTATGTAATCTTCAATTTATATAAACACAGCATTTGGAACTATTATGAAAGCCAAACTTTTATATAAGTTAAATTCTTATTCAGGTGTGTATTAACTACTATTCATGGTGTATAAATGTATGCACTAAAAAGCTAAAAAATAATTGTTTTCTTTAATTACAATTGGGATTTTTATATTTAATTTAAAATAAATGTCTGGGATATTCAGAAATTAATTAATTCAATCATTGTAAAAATTAGTGCTTGAATTAATTAATTTCTGGATATCAAGCTAAATATAAAAAACCCGAATTGTGATTAAAAGTGATTAAAAAAACAATTATTTCTTAACTTTTTAACGAACAGTAAATAAAAGCATTTGTTATAAAATATTTTATATGTATATTTATTTTTAATTTTTTTGTATTGAGACCATTTTCTTATTCAAATTTTAATTAAAACAAAGAAATAAAACAATATAGCATTATGTTTTATATTTGAAATTTGTATACATTATAAATTGATTCCAATATTATTTTCTTTATGAAAAAAGTATTTTTTTAAAAAAAAAGAAATTTCATTTTTTGAATAGTTAAAAAAAAAATTACAATCAAGAGAAATTAAAATTTAAAGCAACTTTTACAATCAAGATAAGTTCAGATTGGTTTTTATTTTTATTTGGATTTATTGTAAATGCTTTTTTATTTTTTAAATATACCACTTTCTCATGTACATCACTGAAAACTTATTCAACCAATATCAATACATTTGAAATTTGGTTCATCAAAATATCTACAGCAAACAAATGAAAGGATTAATCTAAAATATTTTATTGTCATATTACATTGTCATTGACTTCTAACATATGTACAAAATTTGAAGGAAATCCATTTGATAGAAGTCAGTTAAAACTCAATTACAAAATTTATTCTAAACAAGCAGATTTTTTAAATTAAATGAAAGTGTTTTAAAATATATTTTTAAAAAAACTGGAAAAAAAAAAGAAAACACAAGTGATTTTTACAGAACATGAGTCAAAGGTTGTGTTTATTTATTAGTTGGGTTTACTTAATTAGAGAAATGTCTGTACTATGTTTATTAAATAAAAAATAACTGAATGATTTATTACTTAGAAAAGTGCCAGATCTGGGCCATGATTCGTGGTGCTGACCTCCAGAATATGCTACTCTACCATTGTGCCAAACTACATAGGATATATTCTATTTATTGAAAACATATTACTTTTCTGCACTGTATGTTTTAAATTGCTAATAGTGTCCTGGAACTATAATTACACTTTGTATTATTAATTAATCTTCCCTTTAATTTTATCTTGGTTATTTTATTAAATCACATAGAATCAAAAAAGTAATCATTTTCTAATTTAGTTTATATAAACTAATATATTTTATTTGTTATTCAACTATAATGTTATTGAATGCTCACTAGTCATGGCCTCTATATTTGTAAAACTATGATACCTCCTTCCCAATAGAGATGAAAATTACAATAATATACAATCAATTTTTTTTATAATCATTGACATTCATTTCTCCAACCAAGATTAATTTATGACATTTAACATTTAACTAAAAATAAAAAGAATTATATTTAATGAACACTATTTAGCTAACTGAGTACTTATGAATTTTCTACCTGAAATAAAATTTTAAACTTATTTGTGATCTAAAAAATTCCCAAGATTTACCTGGTTGGATTTGAATCTCAAACAGCATGCTAATCTTTATTTCACATTGCACATTTAATATTGAATCATTAGATGCTAAGAAAATTCCCCAAGTCTTTTCTTATGATCTGAAAACAGTTCCCATGATTTATATGACCCTGGTTTTAATCTCAGGACATATGCTAACTATTATGCCCAATCATTTTCAATTCTGGAATAGATGCGATAAACAAAACTGTGCAATTTTCAGTTAAACTTTGTTGACTGCTGAAATCAGGATTTAGGTACTGTTTTTATTTTTAATATATATATTACTCACAAAATGTTATAATGTAGAGTGGTCTGAAAAGAAAAAAAAATATTTATTATCCACAAATGAAAAATATAATAATTTTATTTTTAAGAATTATTTACTGAACTTAAATTCTAAATTTTTAGAATCGGAGCTTTAGCAAAAATAAATTTTAATAATGTATTGCATGCATAAAATCTCTAATCAATGTTATGTTTTTAATAGCAACTGATAATAAATATATTATTTCAACTAAAATCATCTTGAAGTATTAATTAGTATTATTTATTTAAACAAATGTACGACTTTTTTTAAGTTTATTTAAAATTTATTAATTTTTCAAACAAGGAAAAAAAACTTTGAGAGCCAGAAGTATCTAAACTCATTTCAGTACTGAACTTTTGCAGCCTCCTATTAAATCAAACTGTTTTCTCAAAAAATTCATATATATATATTTTAATTTGATATTACTTTATATTAGGTTTTTAGTTGTAGAAAAGTTCTATAATGTTTTATCATGGAAATCAAATTATCAATTGTACATAATTCATTTGAGAAGAAATTGACTTGTAAAGATATAATTGATAATACCTTTAAAAATATGCACTCTAATAATTTAAAAAGTTTCTCCTTGTTGAAGATCTAATAATGTCTTCTCAACATCGTCCAAAGGAATATTAGTTATTTTTAAAATGAACAGTTCGCGATCCACAAAATCTTTACAAAACAAAGAAATTATTTTAATTGAAGTTATAATATAATAATAATAATAATTAGATATAAGTATTTATAAATCAGGTAAATGTTGAAATAATTTGATTTTTAAATATTCCTAGTTCTGTCATACCTTAGTATAACTTGTTAACAAGTTGATAGTAAATCACTAAACATCACATGATCATTATTTCTTATGCAACTGTTATTAAAACAGGCAAAACTCTCCATACAGTAGTGCCACTCAGTATCAACCAGAATAATCAACGGATAATTGGATGTAAATCTATAAATTTATATTATTAAGATGATGATAAACATAAGTTTAAAAACCCATCCCTTAGGTATTTGGAATGTGATAACTCTAGTGCAGATTTAATTTTCCACTTGCAAATATATCTGCTTTCACTTTTTAATTAAAACAAGAATTTTTCATTTTAATGATTCAAATATCAACAGTCTATATCATTCAGTAAATCACTATATAAAATTCCAATACATCTTGTTTGCTTGTTTTTTAGGAGAAAAAAAATTGTTATTTTAAAAAATATATTCAATGTTTAGATTATTTTCTATAATCTATATCAAAATATAATTATACAAATCAAAAAATACCCAAAACATATGGATGTAAAATACATCAACAAACATAAACAATAATATTTTACAAAAAGTTAATTTTCTTTTCATCTTATTTTTAAGTGAGAATGAAATTATTAATATTACAAATATTTACTTTTTTAAACATAAATATTATTTATGCTTATTGGTATATTTTTAAAACATATGTTTTTCATATGTCATAGCATCGGCCGGGAGGCGAACCGATAACCGTCTGCAACCAACTATTTGCTTGCAAGGTGGCTGCGATGACCTCTTGGCTAACAACGCTTGTAAAACATATGTTTTTGTTACGTAAATTGTTTGTTTCTAATTTGTCTTCCTTAAATTACGTCTTGATAAAAATTATAGAAAATAATTGAAATGCTGAAATTATATCATTTATACTTTTTATATAAGTTTAGTAAAAAAACAAGTTTTTTTTTTTAAAAAAAAGAAAAAGGTATGTTGAATATTTGTATATTTATAACCGAGCTAAATTTAAAAAGAAAAATTTTGGAATACATTTCAATAAATCACTGTTTAGATTTGAATTGGAAATTTTGCAAATAATGGCTGTTGAGATCATAAATTTTCAGCACAGTTGTTTCTAGTATTATATGCGGATGAAAACACAGAAGTTTTTTATTTAATTTTTTTGCTAATAAATTTTTATCTTAACAGTAGCTTTAATGCTATCCATTAGAACAGTTCTCATTTTAATTTGAAGCGATCCACTTTAATACATTCAAAATATTTTTATTTAAAGATGTATAACATTTCCATTTTGGATATTTCAGACTTTTATTTTCACCTCCATATTATTGATTGCTACTAAAAAATGTGTAAAATTTCACATATACTCTTTAGCATCTTATTTCAGGAATAATTTTTATGAAAATAAAATGGGGGACTTTTTATACATATATTGAACTAACTTAGTCAAAATAAGAGTCATAGATCACATGATCCTATTCTCTTAAGCTTGTAAGTTTTAAGTCAATAAACATCATATGACCACTATCTCTTATGCTTGTGTGTATAACTTGTTAAAACAGGCAAAACTCACTATACTATGCCACACACAGCAAGCTAGAGTAATCAATGGATGCCAGAAGGCTTTTGCATAAAATCCCCATCTAATACCTACTCATCCAATAACCCCATACTAGTTTCTGGCTTGTGGCCTTCGATCAGTGAGGAGCCTTGGATCTGAGAGCACTGCAATGAGGATTGCCAATTCCTCAACAAGCTTCATGTTAAATGCTTAGCCAGAGAAAGCATTTAAAATGTTTTAAAAAATAATTATTTTATTTGCTACACTATTGAAATTTTGCAATAAATAATGACAACAAAGAATGTTGATTAAATTAGAATAAATATAACCATATATATACACACTTTAAAATAATGATAATAGTAATACTGTTGTTTTATAAATAAATACCTTTACATTTATACAATATTATGATAATTGGAAATATTCAAATACCCTTTTAATTAACTAAGATATAAAATGCTGCATATAATAGCCAAAATCTGATTTATAATTTTTAAAAAAAATCTTTAGAAAAATGTTTTATTTACTATCCTATCAAAATTTTGCAAAAAAATAATAGCCTCAATGAAAAGTAATTAAAGACTAAATGTAATATCAAAGGTGACTAGAATATCAATATTTAAGGAAAAATTCATTAAAATAAAAAAAATTAAATTGGTTGTGATGATCTGCCATACTAAATACAACACTTTTATAGTAAAAATAATTATTATTATTATTATGTAAGCAAATTGTTTTAAGTCAAAAATTTTAGAATATATGGGAGTTCAACTCATTAGCCTGAACAGTATAATTTTTAAAATGTTTACAACTGAAAAAGGCTAATAAGACAGAAAGTAGTCTTGGATTTAATGGTATTACCATCTGATATATGTCGAATACTTATCTTACAGAGATGAAAAAAGGAATTATCATTAAAAAATCATAAATAAACTGAGTAAATAGTGGGCCATAGGACTTGAAGTGGAAAGTTTTACAAATTAGAACACCAAAGCTTCAAAATGATAATCAAATAATAAGGAATTAAAATTCATATCAATTAAAATTCAATTTATGTTTTATAATGTAAGAATGGGTATCATTTTCAACCATAATCAATCCCCTGCAGGATGAAGATCTCTACAAATTCAATCCATCTTCTATGATATTTAGCCTCTCTTCTCTACATCAGCCCTGCATACTTCCTTATCTTATCCACCCATATCACATGTGATCCCTTTCTAAGTCTTTTACAATCTCTTAGAGTCCAGTTTAAGATTTCAACTATCCATCCATTATCATCTTTTCTAGCAATATGTCTAGCCCAACTCCAATATCTTAATTCTTTCAATGATATCAGTAACAACTGTTTGTTCTCTTACCCATGTATTTCATTTTCAATCTCTTCTTGTTACTCCTAACATGCTTCTCTTCATATTTCTTTAAGTTGTCTGTAGTCTCTATATTAATTTTCTGTTATGTATCCAAGTCTCAGGTGAAACACATTTATTAAAAATCTATTTCAAACACATAGGCATATTTCCTTTTGATATTAAGTTATTTCTACTAAAAGCACTTCAACCAAGTTTAATTCCATGATTAATTTCATCCATTATGTTTCCATCTGTAGTAATAATCTGATCAAGGTATTTGCAGTTGTTAACTTCTTCTAAGTCATCATTATCAATTTTTATTTTCATCTTTTGAGAAAATCTATTGGACATTACTTTAGTCTTTTTAAAATTTACCTCTAGTCCTAATTTCTTACTTTCATCCGATAACTCTTGCAATATAAAGCTCTAAACCATTATTTGCAAAAAAACTACATCATCTCCAAAATCTAAATGGTTTAAATAATCTTCATATACTCTAGCTTCTTATTTTAATTCACAAAATATTTTTTGCAGCACAATTGTAAAATGTTTTTGAGATATAGAGTCACTCTGTCACGCACTCTTCTCAATGTTAATCTTCCTAGTATTGGTTATGTAATCTAATTCTTGCTGTGACATTTTTATAAATATTCTACAGAGTATGACAATAACCTGAGTCTATAACTTGATGTTCAAATGCTTTAACCACTGAAGAAATGCTTATAGAATCAAATGCCTCTTCATAATTTACAGATTCAAAGCATAATGGCAACTCATATTTATTGATCTTTTTTAAAAACTACTTTTAAATCCAACTTGTTCTTTTGGTTGGTTGAAATCCAAAGTTTTTTATAGATGAGTTGTAATTATCTTGGTAAAAATTTTGTATAAAACTAGTAAAAGATTGATAGGTCTGTAATTTCTAATCATCTTCTTTATCATCTTTTTTAAATATTAATATTAATGCTGTATTTTACAATCATCTAAACATCTTTATAAATGTAACATTTGGTATATAACTTTGCCAAAATTGTTTCTACTTTTTCACCTGCTTTTTTTAAGGTATTGATTATAAGTCCATCATTACCTGGAGTTTTATCTTCTTCATAAATTTAATTCCATGTCTCACTTCTTTATGTAAAATCCTGGGCAATTCAGAAGATATAATAGTTGTAGAAGGTACTTTTCTTTGTTTTTTATTACTATATAATTCTTGTTAGATCTCTTCTACATATATCATGATATCATTTTTTTTTAATAAGTTTCATTTTCTTCTTAATGCAGAAATAAGTTTTCTACCAATACCAAAATGTGTTGCACTCTTGAGACTTTTATTCTCTTTCATAGCTTTCCTTATTCTAGATATTCAATCTTTCTTAATGTATTATTTTATATATTTTCATATTCCTTCTTTTTCCCATATATTCTCTAGTTTGTAGAAATTTTACTGGTCAATTGCTGTTTTTTTCTACCAGTTATCTTTGTTGCCATTTTTAAAAGTGTATCAGTTATCATCCTATTGATTTCATTTAAATCTAAATCATGTTCAAAATCTGTTACAAAAAGATTTGCAAGTTCTAATTTAAATTCATTGCAATGGTTTCTGAAGATTATGAATATCAACTATGAATATTGTTTTCCTTAATAATTTCTTTCTCTCTAGTTTTGCATTAACATTTATTTTATATCTCAATAATTGTCACATGATCATCATTTCTTATGCTTGCACATAACTGTTATTAAAACAGGCAAAACTCTCCATATAGTAGTGCCACTCAGTGCCAGCCAGAGTAATCAATGAATTCCAGAAGACTTGTGCATAAAATCCACATCTAGTGCCTACTCATCCAATATCTCCAGACTAGTCTGGAGATATTGGAAGCCAGAAACTAGTCTGGAAATATTGGATGAGTAGGCACTAGATGGGGATTTTATGCACAAGCCTTCTGGAATCCATTGATTACTCCGGCTGGCACTGAGTGACACTACTGTATGGAGAGTTTTGTTTGATTTAATAACAGTTATGTATAATCATAAGAAATGGTGATTATGTGATGTTTAGTGGTTTATCACCAATCTTGCCTAATAGGACAGTGGTGACTATTGTTATTAAAGAACCAAAGACACCAAAGTGTATGGGTACTGAACTGATTTCAGACTCATATTACTATATAAGCTATTGAGCTTAGATTGAAAATATTATTGTATTTTTAATTTTATTCTCATAGTTTTGTAGTTTAGTAGAGATAAAAGGTGGCTACTGGAGGGTTGCATTAGATTCTAAGATCTAGGTGCAGTGCTCTCAGGTCCAAGGCTCCTCACTGACTAAGGCCACAAGCCAGAAACTAGTCTGGGAATATTGGTTGAGTAGGCACTAGATGGGGATTTTATGCACAAGCCTTCTGGCATCCATTGATTATTCCAGCTGGCACTGAGTGGCACTACTGTATGAAGAGTTTTGCCCGTTTTAATCTCACTAACTAATGATCACTTCCTGTGTTGAATTTATTAAGAACATTACAATCTTGAAATACATATTTTCTATTAGTCAAAATATAATACAATTCTACTGTAACTTCATTTGATTCATTCCATGTCCATTTCCGTTTAACATTTTTCTCAAAAAAAAAATTATAATATAAAGTTTTTCTTTTTGTACAAACTCTACAAATCTATATCCTCTCTCATTTCTATCATCATAACCAAATTTACCTACAGAATTTTCATCTTTCAATTGTTTACCAATTTTAACATTAAAATCTTCCATAATAATTTTAAAATGTTGTTTGGTCTGATCAAAAGCTTTTTATACGTCCATATAAAAATCCTCTGTCTTTTCATTACAATGAGAACGTTTTGGGGCATAAATCTGAATTATCTGCATTTGATATCTGCTATTAAGTTGAATAACTAATCTTTCCACTCTGTCCAACAGACCATCAATTTGCATAATATTATTTTTTCACTTTTTATTTATAATAAATTCTACTCCACTTGTACTTCTAATGTTTGTGCCTTTGTAATACAGTACATATAAATTTTTTAAAATCAATCATCTCTTCACCTTTCTTCTAACTTCACAAAGTCTAATAATGTCCCATTTAATATGAGACAGTTCCTTTTCCAATTCTTGCAATATTAATTCACTTGAAATTAATTTGTAGTTGTAAGTACCTAAATAAAAGATCATCATCAAATAGCAACTTAGTGCCCTCTGCCACCAACTGCTGTCTTGGTTGGTGACTTTACAGCCTCCTGAGAATAAGGGATATGATTTATTTTTCTCTATCATGATTGTAAATTAGTTATTAGAAAAAAAATTTCATTCACATGCACATTCATTCTGCCTTCAAGAAAATTCAATTAATATTTCAGTTAAGAGCTATCAGGCAACTGAGAAGAAAGTCTACAGTGTTTCTTGATCTTAAACTCAGAAATAAAAAGCCAATAAAGTCATCACACTGACTAATGCATGTTAGTGAGTAGCTTATCCATGTTTGTATATTAACAGCAAGAACATATGGAGTGAATATTAGGAATTTGCCTGCTCAATTCTTTTAAGGTTTCTAATAGGAATCAAAGGGTCTCCTTTGTGTAATTATAATAATTTTCCTAATAACTAGTATAATTTTTCAGTTCTATTTCTTATAAAACTATGTTAATGATGGCTAAGACATTGAATACATCTTCATCAATATCACTCACAACGTTTTAAAGTTTGTTTCATTTATATATTATTTGGTGTAAGAAATATCAGCCTTATCAATTGAATGGCATTCATTTGTGATCATTGGCTAACTTAAGTAGTTCTTATTGTTCATTTGAAATATTCTCAAAGAGACTATTAAATAAAAGTTAAGATGTATTAAAGATTTTTAATGAATTCATACATATACTTTTTTATTATTTAATAATTATAATATTTTTATTTTTAGTAACAAACCTAAATGGTATTTATGATAGAAAGATATTATCAATCTAAAAATATTCTGTCTTGATCAGATTCATTTCAAACATTCTTGTATTAGTATTTTATTTATAATTATTGCCATTAGATGTAAATATAAATGATAACAAATATAAAAAATTTGAAGAATTCGATTTTAACAGATTTTACCATGATTGAAACATATGTGTGAATAAAGTTTAAGTGATATATTTTTAAATTTTCTTTTGCTTTCAAATTTTTTAGTTTTTGTTAATCACCTACTGGAAAGAAGGTCATAATTTTTTTCACTGAAAATAAAGAATACAGCATTATTATCTGTTTTTGATTTATAATTATATATCTGGAGATACATGATGATGATAAATGTTATCATAAATGTATATATATATGATGTCTGTTTTTACAAAATTATAATATAATTTAATATTAGTCCTATTTGAAACATAATTGTTTAGTGGTTGAATTTTTATTTATCTTTAACATTAGTGATGTGTTTTAACCCAGTATATATATATTCACACATCTTATATTTTATAAGACAGGAATGTTGTTTATTTAACATTATCACTTATGATAAAATTTTATGAATGGCATTTCTGAATCAGCATAATCTCGATGTTTTTCTAATAAAAATTGTAAATGACAGGCTTTAATCAGTGTGTTTTTATTCACTATTAATAGATATTATGAATGACAGACTCATATCAGTATATTTATATCAATCTATATAGAAGTTTCAAAATGACAAGTTTAATTTTATTAGATATTTATTTCACTACTGACAGAAATTAAAAATGGCATGTATACTTTGATATAATTGTCTAACAAAAATGCATTTTTACCTTTGTATTTAAATTTGCATATAAATGTTATAAACTATCAATATTAATTTTAATCTTATATATGATTTAGTAAATGAAAAGAGCATATAGGAAGAATGATTTTAATTACTTCAGTAAGTGTAGCATATATTTACATAGTTTGGGTTTATTTAATGTTTCTATCCCCTTCTTAAAAAGTGCGCAATTAATCAGCATAAATAATGTTTTTATTAAAATATATAATAAAATACAAAAACAAATATTTGACATTTAAATATCTCCCAATATATGCAAATTATTAAGTGATATAGAAATAAATAGATTGAAGAAAATACAATATAATATTTTGATAAGTGAAAATATAAATATATAAAGGTAATGCAATGAATTTTTATTAAGGTCTTTGTTTCATAAAGAGTCCAGTGATGATGAAAATCGATGTCACAAACAAATGTGTATATAAAGACCGAATTAAACACATTTACAATCTTCTAAAAAGAAAATGAATTAATTTTGTAATTAAATATTAGATAATATTCTGATGAGGAGAAAGTTATTAGTCAAAATGTTGTTATTACTGCTAATTTTATTGCCATATAATAACGGTATTTCATTCAGGATTATCGAAAGAGAGTAACCATTCATAAGTGAACATGATTCGAGGTAATTCTACAGCAGCGATGCTAAGAAACAAGATTTTGTAAATGAACAGAATTGCACGGTCAAATATAAGTACATTATTTATTTATTTTTTTGGTTTGGTTACCACTTGTAATAAATTTAGATTGTTAAAAGTCTACTTGTTGGAAGATCATTTCTAGCAAAAAACGTAAATGCATATTTGTTTAATTTCCACTAAATAAAGTTATAGGTGACCATTTTTCAAAAGAAAAAAATCTTTATAAGTTTAGATGGTGGAAGATAATTTCTTACAAAAAAACGTAAATGCGTGTTAGTAGATTGCTGTGTACAGCCACTCACTCGGCTTAACCATCAGGTAAATAGACAGCAGAAACCAAATGATTATACAAATAGTTTAATAGAATTAACAGTCGGATAAATAATAGTATATATATATATAGTTATAAGACAATTAAGTTTAACTTACGAACGCTGGCCATGAAGGCATACAAAAAAACATAATATAGACCGGTGAGGCCTGCAAAGTTCCTAGGTCCACTTTTTAACCTTCAGTGGTGGAATTCACTGGGTTTGTTCCGTTGCTAAGTTAAAACTCTTGACCTTCGTGTGCATTCAATGAGTTCTCCGCTACAAGTGCTGCTTAGTTATTTTTTGTTCCTTCTTTTTTCTTGTTAAGGAATGTTTCAGAAACCAATTAATTTTCAGCTATTGTCTACTTTTAGTAATCAGCACTTTTAATCTAGCTGCTTAATTAGTTTCTGATCTGAAGCACTTATCTTTAATAGCGTACCAAATTTAATTACAAAATTCCTGTCTATTTCTTTTAATAAAACTTATTTTAATAAAACATTAATTATTATATACGTATAATTTTCTTTTAACAAAACATTATTATACACGTATATAGCACCTCCACCACTTCAGAAATTATGGTTTCTGAAGTCTTACATAGTCTTTTAAGTAAGCGGGTTCTTTTCTTGTTCTCGAAGATCTGCGTGGAGATGTTTTCTCTTCTAATGGCGTTTTGTTAGTCTCTTGATCATCGTATTTCTCTTCTACTGGTGTTTCGTTGGCTCCTTCAGTTTCTTGATCATCGGAATTCTCTTCGCATTTGGGAATGCGCGGTGCTGCAGTACTTCCGGTTTGCACTAATTCTTCTCGACGTCTCACATGATTTATATGCTTGCGCGTTGTTTTTCCAGTTTCTGTCTCTACAAGTATTATTTGTTTTGACAGTATTTCTTTTACGAAGGCCTTCACCCAGTGTTTCCTGATAACGTCTCTAACCCAGACTTTTTCTCCTTTGGAGTAAATAGTATCTCCAGTGTTGCTTTCGTAATGTGTAAAGTTTTGTTCTGGGTGGATTAACGATAGTTTCGTGCGTAGTTTCCGTCCGAAAATTAATTCTGCAGGAGATTTGCCTGTAGCACACGGAGTACTATGTTGATATAATAAGGCAGAATGTAAGGTGTCTTGTATATTTGCAGTGCCTTCCTTCCGTAATGTTTGCTTCAAAGTTTGTACTGCCTTTTCTGCAATACCATTGGACTCCGGGTGATATGGGGGCGTGGCTAAGTGTTTAATTCCCCATTCTGTGAGAAATTCTTCAAATTTAGTGGATGTGAAACTGGTACCATTGTCAGACACAATTGTTTCAGGAATCCCATGAAAAGCAAAAATCTCCTTCAGTTTTGCGATTGTTTCTTCGGTACTGGTGTTTTTCACTACTCTATATTCCATCCACTTTGAATAAGCGTCGATCACTACCAAAAATATAAAGCCGTGAAACGGTCCAGCGTGGTCAACGTGAATACGGCTCCATGCTCTTTCAGCTGCCGGCCAAGCAGCATATTTTTTCTCATGCATATTTGCATTTACTTGGCAACTTTCACATGATTTCACATATTTCTCTATATCAATATTTATTGCGGGCCACCATATGTAACTACGAGCCAGAGCTTTGGCCCGCACTATCCCAGGATGACCTTGATGAATTAAGTGAAGAATCTTATTCCACCCACTGCTCGGTATCAACACTCTATCATCCATTAAAATACATCCCTTGTTTATGGACAATCTTTGTCTTACATCCCATAAAGTTTTATGTAGTCTCTCGGGCCGACTTTGTGGCCAGCCTTTGCTGATCCATTTACTTAAGTGTTTATATCCATTGTCAGCTTTAGTCCAATTAGCTACCTTTTCACTGGTTATTAATTCGTTGTTCCAATTATCGATATAGTTAATAGTTTGGTCGTCTTTTTGTAGTTCAGCTTTAATGGGCATTCTTGACAGTGCGTCTGCGTGTTTAATGATCTTTCCTTTTTTGAAATTTAGATCAAAATCATAGCCTGACAACAGATTAACCCAATGTAACATTCTAGGGCTTAGATGATCAGGTGCAGTTTTATTTTTTGCTAATAATCCCAACAGCGGTTTATGATCGGTAAAGATTTTAAACTGTCGACCATACAAATATTGGTGAAACTTTTTTATTGCAAATATGATAGCCAACGCCTCTTTATCTAGTTGACTATAATTTTGCTCAGCTTTTGTTAATGTTCTTGAAGCGTAGATGATTGGTCGCTCGCCGTCAGCTACTGTATGGCTTAAGACTGCCCCTACTCCAACTTCGGATGCATCTGTTGTCAATATCAATTCGAGGCTACTGTCGTAATGTACTAATAAGCTGTTTGACGTTAATAATTCTTTAGTGTCACAAAAAGCTTTTTCTTGGGTTTGATCCCAAATCCATTTTTGGTTCTTTTGTAATAAATTGTATAGCGGTTTTGCTATGTGAGCTTTCTCCTTAAGAAAAACTTCAATTTTGAAGTCCTAAGAAAGCTTGAAGTTCTTTAACATTTCTGGGTCTTCGTGCTTCCTTTACGGCTGCAATTTTTTGAGGGTCAGGTCTTTTTCCCTTTTTTGAGATTATGTGTCCCAGGAATTTTAATTCAGTTGCCATCCAGATACATTTGTCTGCGTTTATTTTAGCTCCAAAAATAGATAACTTGTCGCAAACTTTTAAAACTCGTTCACGTAATTCCTCTTCTGAATTGGCCATGACCAAAATGTCATCAAAATACGGTGTTACACCATCCAATTGCTGGAACAGCATGTCCATTTTGGCCTGGAAAATATTTGGTGCAACCATAATTCCATAAGGCAATCTATTATACTTAAACAATCCCTTATGTGTTGTAATAGTTAGCAATTCTGATGTGTGTTCAGAAACTGGTATCTGGTGAAATGCGGCCTTTAAATCAATTTTAGCATAGTGAGTTGCCTTTTGCATATTTGCCAGTATTTTTCTGACATTAGGTACAGGATACTGACTTTTAGTGAGTTTTTTATTTATTGTGGTCCTATAATCTCCGCAAATGCGAATCTGCCCATTTGGTTTAGTTATAACCACGATTGGAGTCGCCCATTCCGTTTTCTTGACTGGCGTTAATACACCCTTACTAACCAGATTTATCAACTCTTGTTCTACCTTAGTTTGCAGCGCAAAAGGAACTTTTCTGGGTCTGCAGATAACGGGGGTCACGCCACCTTTTAGCTCTATGTTTATAGGCATCGTAATAATTTTTCCCTCATCACTTTTAAATAATTCACAATATTTATTTCTCATTTCTTGCTCAATAGCAACTTTATTTATTACACATATCCCTATTCCCAAAGCATCAAACCATTCCCTACCTATAATAGGATTTAGACCACCTTGTACTATATATAACGGTAGTGTTCAAACCTTACTATTTAATTCAATCTGAGCCATCACCTTCCCTAATATTTTCATACTATTTCTGCTAGCGTCTCTTGCCCTTAAACTTGTCTTCATTAATAAAGGAGGATTTTTTCGATTTTTCGCTACTTTCTCCCAGTCTTCAAGTGTCATCATTGACATGCCTGCTCCACTGTCAATTTCCATTTTTACTGGTGTCTTTAATAAATTAACTGTCAGCATAAACTGACTTCCGTATCCCATCTGTGTATTGTAAATATCACATTTTTTTTTATTTTTGACTTTACAAGTTGGCGAGCTGCCACGATCCTTTTCTCCTTTATTTCGACATACTTTTTGCAAATGCCCAACTTTACCACAAGTCCTACAATGCTCCTTATTATATTTACACTTACGAGCCATGTGGCCTTTTTTTCCACAGCAATAACACACTATCTCATATGTTTTGCTCTTAATAGGTTGGGACTTATTTTCAGTTTTCCGAATGTACGCATTACCGTCATTTTTGCGGGTAAAATTTCTAAATTCTTCCGATTGGTCGAGTACTATTTCGTGGGCTACTCCCATTTTGGTTGCTTCATCATATGTTAACTCTCTTGAGGCCAGTAACTGCTGCCTAAGCCTATCATCTGACATGCCCCAAAGTAATTGCTCAAGCAGATTATCCTCTAAGGCATCGCCATAACTGTAACTTTTAGCAAGTTCTTTTAGAGCTTGATCATAATCTCGTATACGCTCTCCCTTGTTTTGCCTAATTTTCTACTGAAACGTATCCTGTCGACTGCGCCAATTTTCTGCTGTGTACAGCCACTCACTCGGCTTAACCATCAGGTAAATAGACAGCAGAAACCAAATGATTATACAAATAGTTTAATAGAATTAACAGTCGGATAAATAATAGTACATATATATAGTTATAAGACAATTAAGTTTAACTTACGAATGCTGGCCATGAAGGCATACAAAAAAAACATAATATAGACCGGTGAGGCCTGCAAAGTTCCTAGGTCCACTTTTTAACCTTCAGTGGTGGAATTCACTGGGTTTGTTCCATTGCTAAGTTAAACTTCTTGACCTTCGTGTGCATTCAATGAGTTCTCCACTACAAGTGCTGCTTAGTTATTTTTTGTTCCTTCTTTTTTCTTGTTAAGGAATGTTTCAGAAACCAATTAATTTTCAGCTATTGTCTACTTTTGGTAAATCAGCACTTTTAATCTAGCTGCTTAATTAGTTTCTGATCTGAAGCGCTCTCTGATCTGAAGCGCGTACCAAATTTAATTACAAAATTCCTGTCTATTTCTTTTAATAAAACTTATTTTAATAAAACATTAATTATTATATACGTATAATTTTCTTTTAACAAAACATTATTGTACACGTATATAGCATAGATGTTTATATCATTTTCAGTAAATAAAGTTATAGGATGTTATTTTTCCAAATAAATATGGCCAAACTAATTCGTATGTAAAATCTCACTGCTCTCGTCAGTCAAAGTTTAATTCATATTTTCTAGTTTAACACAGATAAAAGGTCATTAACATAATATTCCTTAACATGAAAAAGTTTCAATTTATTTCCGTAAAAACAAGCATAAGAAGTGGTGGTCATGTGATGTTTATTGGCGTAAAAACAAATTCTGAATATTCTTTTTTAACTAATATTAAATCAAGTTAACACAGAAATTTTTTGCATTAATGAAGTTTAACTTGTGGTAAAAAATTATTATGGCAATAGTAATTAGTAAATTTGATAACCACTAAATATTTATTATATTTTAAAATTCTTTTACTAAAAACATTCAAATTTCCAGTGAATGGGTGTAATGAAAGATATTCAAATAATAATTCATTTTCACTATAAATATACCAAAATAATTATAATGAATTCTTTTATTCAAAGTTTTTCAATCGTTTTTAAAAGTATATTGTTTATTTTTAAATGACTTAACAAATCATTATTGTAATTGATGAAGCTCTTATCCAATCTAACACAAACATTTTCCTTATAATGGAATGGCTGTACATTATAGTATGTTCATATATTTTAGATTAAATATTATTAACATTTTATGAGCATTTATTAACTCTAACTACTCTACTCCAGAACTATGTATTATAAGCTTAAGTAATCACTGATATTTGATTTTAAAAAATGTAAGCAAAGAAGGTCATGTATGTTTTACTGTTAAAAATATTATATATATACAGCATTATTCTTTTTTTTTAAATAGCATTGTTTATCTTATTTTAGATAATTAAATTTATTACAATAATAAAACATTCTTACTTCACAGAACTATCTCCTCATTTTGATTTATTTCTACATCAAGATTCATTATCCCCTCCCTTCTTCCATAAAAGAGTCAGAAAATATTCTGAAAGTTTTAAATTTATACATATGAGGGACATATAATAAATATTTACAAGGAGCCCTAATTAGGCCTTAGTCAGTACTGATAACATAACTTGTATGGGATCATTACAAGTAGTAAAAATAAATTTCTACATAAGTACAGTATCAGACAAAATCTATTTAAACAATTTTGTATTCTTGGCTGATATATTTGAACGTACAATTAAATGTTAATAAATATTATGTTAATTGAATTTATTTTCTCTACCTATAAATAGATTTAATGATTTGATAGCAATATATCATCATCAAATGATAGTATTAATATTTGAGAAATTATAAAGAGCAGACAAAATTTTGATAGTTATGTTCAAGATTATTTGGCTTTCATAGTATTTTCAATATATGTTTAGAAAAGAAAATAATTCAATTAATTATGAACTTTAAAATGAAGATGCTGAAGTAGATGATAAAGATATGGGCATATTGACATAAGAAGTAATAAAGTAAATTAAAACATTATAAATGATAAAGCTATCAAATATGATATCATGCCTATAGAATTTGTGAAAGAAATGGGACAAACTACTAAGAAGGAAATCATTGGACTATGCAATTTGATATATAATAATGGAGTTTGGCCTGAAGACTCCTTGAGGTCTATAATGATTCTAATTTCTAAAAAGAAGAAAATGATTAGATGTAAAGTTAGTTATCTCATGATTCAAAATATTATTGCGGATTTTAACTCAAATACTTTATGGGAAGCAGAATATTATACTGGAGAAGAATGGCTTGGTTAATAGAGAGGAAAAAGTATAAGAGATACTATTGGTGGTGTTAGAAAAATTGCAGAAAAATATATTGAAAAAGATAAAGGAATTGGTATATGTTTTATGAATTAGAAAAAGAGATTTGATAGAGTAATCTGGAATAAATTTATGATCATCTTAAAAGATAAAAGAGTGTTTTGAAAAGAGAAGATTGATTTGGAATATGTATACTGAACAATGAATAATAAACAAATGGGAGAGTAATGAGTGTGAAGAAGTGAAGAAAAGTTAGACAAGAATATTGTATGCAACATAATCTTTTGAATATTTCTTTAGAAGGCATGTTAAAACAATATTTAGAATGTAGAGGAGCTAATATTGGAGGTAGAATAAAAAAATGTGTAAGATTTGCTGATGATATAGCTTTATAGCTGAGGATAAATGAAGTCTTCAGAATATGTTGAATAAATTGGAGAAAAAATATATGGTTTATGGAATGAAGATTAATGTTGAAATGGCCAAATGTTTATGGATAGGAAGTCCACAAGTTGAAATTCATGATAATATAGTTTAGCAGGTAAATAGATTTAGATATTTGAGTGGTTGGTTGAGAGGATGGAAATAATGAAGTTAAAAGAAGAATAGCACTGGCAAAGAAGGCATTTATTAAGAGAAAGAAAATATTTTTGTTAGCCTTTGAAGAGAGAATTAAGGAAAAGATTAATTAAATGCTATGTGTGGAGTGTATCATTGTATGGTTTTAAAAAAGTAGACAATGTATAAAAAAATTAGACACAGATTGGAAGTTTTTGAGAGGTAATCATAGATAAGAATGGTAAAAAATAGTTTAATAAATAAAATGACAAATGAAGTTTTGGAAAGAATAAATGATAAAAGAAGATTAAATGAAGAAATTAAAGATAGAAAGAGAAATTTGATGGGGCATATATTAAAAAGAAAAAATAATTTAATGAAAGTTGTTTTGGATAGAATGGTAAGTGAGAACAAAAGAAAGGACAGAAAATACTGACTTTACTGAATGATAAAAATGATATTAAGAGATATATGGAATTGAAGATCTGGGAAATAAAGAAATTAGATTGGAGATATAGATAAATTTGCTATGTGAATGCTCTTTGAACCTGTCAATAAAACAATAGTATTGAATATTGTTTAAAGATTGACTGTTTTAAGTTGTGATGCTGCATACATATACACAGTTGTCCAAGTGTTTATTCAAGTTTTTCAGAAATTTTATTTGACTGTCATGCACTGAATAATTAATTAAAAATTGAGGTATAATTATATATATAATAGCATAAATACAACGCACAAAAAAACTCAGTGGTCTTTTTAAATATTCATCTAATGATACAACACCACAAAAAATTTAATTATGAAAAAATATAATTTTTATTAACTGTTTTAGTTGATTAATTATCAATTTTTTTTTTTTTTTAAAAATTTTTTTATATAAAAAAAAAAAAATTTAGAAAAAAAGAAAAAAAAAAATAATTATTTATAAAAATATTTTAAATAAAAAAAATAAAATATAAATTTTTTTTTGACTTGACCTGACTCAAATTGATATGCTAAACAAAACTATTCTCAAAATATAAAAAATGCAATATATAACCACAAATTATAATACATCTACATTTTTAGAAAATAACGTGACAATAATCTTCTAAATAAATACTGAAAAATCTTTAGATTAGTTCACTTCATTTAATTACACGTAAATCCATTTTTAAATAACTTTATTATAAAGTTGCATCAGTTATCTACTTGTTATAAACTCACAAGTGATTTATATAATTATTATATTCATTAATATTATAAAAGCGTTATTAATCTACCATATGCATATGGTATACATAAATTAAAATTATGATGATGACGATGATGATGATGATGATGATTATTATTATTATTATTATTATTATTATTATTATTATTATTATTATTATTATTATTATTATTATTATTATTGTTCTTCTTCTTTGATTTACAATAATCAAACTTTCCGCATTTACAATTTTGATGCTAATCACTTTAAATGAATACAGTAATGACTATTACTAATTGTTTAATAAACTAGAGATTATTTGTAGTTCAGATATAAATTTTAAATCACAGTTAGAGATTCATATATCTATTTTATAAATTAAAAGTAAAAACAGTTTTAAGGATGTACCTACAATTTCCACTCCATCATACATTTTTGAAATATATAAATAAAGATACTGGAAAATGGACAAAGGACTCCCAAGAAATGCTTTTCTTGCTAAGCTAGATGTATATATATATATATAATTCTTCTAATGATTTTTATATATATGTTGAAGTAAAGATTTTCATGGTGTAAAGTTATATTATAATTCATAATAACTTTTAGAATTAACTAAATAAAATATTAAAATATATAACTACCAATGTTTGAGAAAAATAACATTTACCTTTATCTGGGTAAAGATGTTTTTATGTTGATCACTGCAGAGAATTTTTATAAAATAATTAATAATAATAAAAAAAAGTACAACAAAATGCACATTTTTCTACAAAAATAAAGATCAAATTTAGATTGGTGAGGATTGATTGTTTGGATTTAAATTTAATTGCAGATTTTTGTTAAGTTGTGAAAAAAATAATTTTTTTTTCCATATAGATGATCATTTGGTTGTTTCATTATATTTATTAATACAATTTGATCTCTTCAGATCTTTAGGTTTCTCTAAATAATTTTTACTTTAGGAAAAATTATGCATAAGGCAGTATCTAAGATTCTAAAATCAAATGCCACAGATGGTGAGTAATGTTTAATTAAATTAGCTTATTGTTTCTAGCACTGAAAATATAATTATTCTTATATATGTGGTCTGGCATAATTCCATGGGCAATCTCATAGATTTCTTAAGCATCAAGAAGGACTATCTGAATATGTTATTTTTTATTGAACAGATGCATCAATTGTCAACAATTTAGAGAAGACATAAAGATTTTGAAGTTACTAAGCTGTATTAATAAATATAGAGAGAAGATTTTTTACTCTAATTAATAAAAGCCTTCAACAAAATTTAAATCCAAGTGATTGGTCCTCATTATTTCAACTTTGGTTTTTATTCTTGATTTATTTTTATTTTGATTGGATAAAAAATTAGTTTTTTTAAGTTGCTCTATTCCATTTGTGTTTTACTTCTTTCTACAATTCTTAGTTAATTTTTATGACAACATTTTTATTCAGATGAAGGTAAATTTTTTTTTTTTGGCTAAACATTATTTGCATTGTTGATGCTAAAAGTTTCTATTGGATTTGTTTATATGTAGTTCATAAAAAGTTTAATTGTCAGAACTGGACTTGATTTGAAGACTTTAGTCTCCAAAATCTGTCATTCCAACACTTTGTATCAAATCATGCTGTCTGAATTCACATCAGAATTTTTCACTTTCCACTAACCACGCTTAAAATTTTTCCTTCAAGTAGTCAGCTAATAATAACTCTATTAATTTATAGTATGATTTGGTCAATAAATATTTAGCTATTCTTAGCTAGAGAGTAAAAGAAGAATGGAAAAACTTTAAATCCTTACTATTCATCAATTGATAAGCTGGTGAATAATGCTTATCCTTCATTGTTCCTTTATAGAGGTTGTTGGGGAGGACTTTGTCCAGGAGTAAGCTATTGTTTTATTTTATTTTTACTTATATATAAATAAAATATCAGATTTTACTTGTTTTTTTGTTATATATTGTTTTTACCAGTACCAACACTGACATCTTACATAAAATTGTATTTCTCATTTCAGCCACTAGGTGTATTATTCACAATGTGGGCTACAATCAATCATTGCAAAATTATGCATAATATTGTGAACTATAACTTATATATGGATAAAAAATTTATTGATAGATGTAATAAGTTTGAAAACTGATATATTGAGTAATTTAATTTTTATCCTTTTTAAAAAAGTGAAGGAGAGCCTTTAATAGTTTAAGTAATCTTTGAATGGAAACTGAAATTGTATATTGAAATCTGGATGACAAAAAAGAAATGTTGATATTTTTTTTTAAGTTGATTTTTTAAAAAATCATATAGGTAATAGAAGTGAAAGAAGCTTTATTGAAAAATAAATTTAGTTATAAAAAGGAGGGGGATATGCAAATGATTTTCCTAATTAGTTTACAGTTGAGCAAACTACAGCCTGTGGGCCACATGAAACCATGACAACAATTTGTGTGGCCTGTATTTTGTGCACATACATACATTCATGCAGACATCCTTGTAAAATTTCCAAAAGCAGATTTTTAAAGGCTTTATTTCATAAAGATTTGTTGAAAATAGAAAATCACTACCTGGCATGATTACAGTCCTTTCCTCTACTGTGAGTATCTCATTTATCAGAAAGTAAACATGTTTTTCTTCTATATGACGTGCTATAGAGAAATGCATGTTGGTAGTAACAAGAAGAGATTGAAAACACAATATATGGGTAAGAGAACAAACAGGTATTACTGACCTCATTAAAAAAATTAAAAGATTGAAATGGAGTTGGGCTGGACATATTGCTAAAAGATATAATAATAGATAGACAATTGAAATCTTAAAGTGGATTCCAAGAGATTGTAAAAGACCCAGAAAGAGACTACGTGTGAGATAGATGGATGAAATAAGAAAATGTGCAGGGGTGATGTGGAGAAGAGAAGTTAAAGATCAAAGAAGATGGATTGAACTTGGAGAGACCTTCATCCTGCAGTGGATTGATAATGGTTAATGATGATGATGATGAGAGACACCTTACAGGAGTCTGTGTGGGCATAATCAAAAAAGCTTGCTTATTTCTGTTTTATGCAATACTGTTCATTCTGTTTATATATCTTCCAGTTTATTCATTTTTCTATGCTATTGGAGTATCTCTAAGCAAGAAACTTTTATACATATACATTTTAATATAGAGATTTGTCATTCATTTTCATAATGTATCAATGATTTCTAATGGGAAATGAATCCTGTTAATAAGATTTAAGAATTAATTTGCAAATTCCAGCACAGATTAACATCAATTATGAATAAGAATTCATTCCATGTAACACTCTTTAAGAATTTTTCTCAAATCAATGAATCTGTTGTTGTTGTTGTTGTTTTTTTTTTTCAAAAAATAAAAAATGTTACATTAATAATTCTCAACTGAAATTTTTTTTTTTTTTAAGTTTGAATAATTTATGTGCATTCTAATTACATAAAAGCATAATTGTGTAAGTATTATTAGTTTTTAAATTATTTTAAAAATAACTAATATGCCTTAAGAAATTTAATGGAAACTCACATATCACATAGATTAATTTTTCATACATTTTGTTTGAGATTATATTATTTGAACATGCTTATAGATGTCATTATGTAAAAAAAGTCAACAACCCTGCCTTATTCGATTTATTATTTTGCCTTAATGATCTATATTGAATTTCAAGTCTTCATCCTATATTTACATATGTTATAGTTTATATCAATGTTTTGAATCAATGCAATCCTATTGAATAAGCTTCAAAATATATTCTTTGTAGTAAATCTTTTTCAAATTTTAATTAAAATAAAGTATTTGTTTTAATTTTTAATTAAAAGTCAAGCATATGAAATTTTTTTTTAGTTTTCTCTAACTTCAGTTTTATATATATATTTATTAGCATTGCTTATTATATTGTATTTTAGAATTGTAAAATATTATTTTATATTTAATTATTTATGTTGTTATCTTGTTGATTGAAATTTTTTTAAAAAAATATTTATATTATTATTTTCATTTTTTATATTTATTGCCTCGGATGTGTATGTGTGTGTATATATATATTAAATTATTTTTTTAATCATATAGTTAAAATTTGTTCACGCGTGATAAACAGAATAATTCCATCTTAATTAACCAGATCAAGATTTTTTTTTTATGTAATCGAATTGGTCCACGAACCTTTTACGTGCCAAAAATTTACACTATCTTTTGAGCATTCAGTTGGTAAATACTTAATACATTTCGTTCATTATTGGATTTGTTACGATTGATAATTCTGTTTTTGGGGTGTCATAATAATCTGATTTACTATATTGTACAGTTTTCTTTTTGGATAAAGGCTTTTCTTGTCTCTTTACTTATATTGTAACAGTTAGTATTTAAATAGGAGCTGTAACCAAATGATTATTGGATTATGTATATGCATATATGTTATAAACATTTCTATCATAATAATATTAGAAATGATGAAAATAATGATTTATGTATGCTGAGATATTGACAACATTCGCCAAAGAAATATAATTAAAAAATGTCTCTATATTATAAACAATGAGGATTTCCAATTCCTCTACAAGCTTTATGATAAATGCTTAGCCAGAGCCAGCATTTATCATAAAGCTTGTAGAGGAATTGGCAATCCTCATTGTTTATAACTTACAAGCTTAAGAGATAGGGTCATGTGATCTATGGCTTTTATTTTGACTATTTATTGTCTCTATATTATGTTTATAAATGAAGAAAAATCTAACTGAAGATTATTGAATATCATCAACCTCTTAGTTTCTGGAATTATATTTATCATTAATATATGGGTGTATTCCTTAGTACTCATAAATACATTGTTTATTATTTATCAGTTGTTAAATCTTGTGGTATATTGTTGAGGTAATATTATAATTGCAATGTCATTATCATCTGGAAAAATTACTAAAACAAAGTAAATATAAAACAAATGAAAATTAATTAATATTTATTTATTTTGCTTATGTTTGCTGCAACAATTTCTACTAATCATTTTAATTTATTTTATAGGGTGATTTTTCCCTTAATATTTACACATCTAAATTAATTTTATATTCTTATTTAAAATTAAATCTAAGTCAAAATTATTGAAATAATGTTAGTGGTATTTTTTTTATTTATTAAAAATTATGAATTGTGAAATTTACAAAAGAAATTGGGAAGAGTAGTTTATTTAAGCTATTATGAAATGCCTATGTATGCAAACAGAACTGAGAGCAAATTCCTCATATGACAAAATACATGAATATTGTCTTGAGTAAGGGAAGGGAGTATAGTTATTCAATTATTCTGCTAAATGGAAAAATATATTGCATCAATCATTGAGAAGTAAAACTATGACATAAAATAAAATAGATTGATTACAAATCTGGCATATAAGATATTTAGAATAATTGTGAAATGAATGACATACTTGCTCAGTATTTGGAAATGAAGAACATTATTTTATAACTAGTTTTTAGATTAAATTCAAAGAGAAATAGGTAGATATATTTTGAGGAATGTGTTGTGAACAGAAATGAAGCTATTTAAGGAAAAATGGGATAGATTTCTTTTTTCAAAAAGGGAAAGTAAAAGGAAATTAAGTATTTAGAAAGCTACAATATATGAATGAAAATTGGTTTAGCAAAAATACTATTTAATTGAAGATAAATAGAGTGAACCAAAAAAGTATTACATTACATAAAATAATAAGTAGAGAATTTATTTTTACATATTTATAGAAAAAAATGTGTAGTAAATAAAAAAAATAGAATTATATAAAAATAAAATGTATAATTCTTTGTTATTTTGTGCTTGATCAGCAGCTTTGGATAGCAAAGAAGGAAGTAAAAATATAAGAATTTGAATTTATGCTGAGACTGTTGTATGTACTATGCACAGGGAATTTGAATTTTATTTAAGGAGAGATTACTTTATATCAAATCATATTGCTACAATAGAACTCTCTTTAGTATTCATTTTTGACTAATAAACATTTTCAAAACATTCTGCAAATAATTGGATGCCATACTTATCAGATGTGGCAGCAATAGACAATCTATTACTTTAAAAAAACATCCATAAAAAATATTTACTGCTCATATAAGTATTATTGTGACAACGCATCATATTTACAAAATTTAAAATGAAGATATTTTATGAGATTTTATTATTCAACCTTGGCTGAATCAATTTTCTATTTTGTAAACTTAATTGTAGAAATATTCAAGAAAATAATTGTTATTTAAAAAAAAAAGGGATATTTGCAAATCTAAAAGTTATTATTTTTTAAAACTTCCTCATAACATTTGGGAAACATGTAGATAGATAATAATTTTAAATATGTTTTATGTATATAAAAAAAGAAAGGAACAAAAAGAATAGTAAATGTTTTTAATATATAAAAAAGGCATTTCCCTCTAATATTTACATTTTAAAATAATAATCATTTGCTTATCACATACTTAAAGATAAATATAAAATTGAAAAAACGTGTAATATGAATGTAAATTATTTTCTCTTTTCCTTGTCCTTTTTTATAGTCTGAAGATATTAGTCTACAATAATCAAAATGTTTCATGACCAGCAAATAGCATATAGTTAAAAAGATTTTTAAGATTTATAATAACATTCAAACTACAAACTATAATAAATAAATATTTTTTTAAATATGAGTATGTCAATCTTACCTTTCATTAAAGATAGCATGCAGTGTTTTAAAATAATATTAATCAATTTCTGACTAATAGCAATATCGACTGCTCTTGACTTTTTTTATTTTATTTATTAATTGTTTCTTTATTGCACTTTTTTAAAACAATTCTTAGAAGCTATTTGATTAATTTTTCACTTCTTTATTTTTAATGACTTAACTTTTGTTCTTTATTATATTTCCATGAATTTAAAATTATTTTTTAGAAATATAAATTTACAAATGAAAGTCATTCTTAAAAATAATATTTTAACTTTGCATATATAGAAAAAAGTAATAAACTGAAATACATAATTACAGCAATGGCTTTTATTATTTCCTAAAAACTGATAAAAATATTTTACAAACAGAATAAAATTTATTTTCCATCCATTTCTAAAACAAATGAATTATTGTTAATCAGACTTAAAGAAATAAAGTTATGTTGTAAAATGTAAAAAAAATTTTATAATTATTTTTTAAAATATCAAGAAAAAATATGGCTGTGGTGATTATAAAGGCATTTCTTTTTCAGCCAATCACAACTTTCTGTTTTATACTATTTCATTTCTCTTGATCTATCTTCTTTAAAATCAAATATTTTTGAAGGAAATCTAGACTTAAATATTTTTGTCAAAAATTAATTATTTTACAAATATAATTATATTACTAGGGAAAATATGTTTTTATTGTTCAAATTTAAACAAAAGCATTGGCACTCTCAAAAGCTATCACAAGTTTTTTTTTGACTTGAGAATAAAGAAATTATTAATTATCAGCATTGTTGGTTTTATTGTACTGGATTTTTCTGTATAAAGATTGATATCTTGAGATCTTATTTTTTAAAATTTACAAATCTATATTGTTTTAGTTTCAGTTTTTACTATCAAATAAACACAAAAGCAAAAAACAATTGCTAAAGATAGTCACAATAGACTGAATTTAAGCTGAACTTTTCATTCATTCATTCATATGAAGTCACAAACAATTCTGGAGAAGACTTAAATAACTGATCCATAATGTTTTTAAAATTTTAATCTCAATGGAGATTAGCAATTGTGTCGTATCTATGCTTAAATTATTTTTGAGTTTGTACTTATAAAAAATTGAAGTAAATAAATATTAAGTAAATATGAAAAATTTATTTATTTATTTATTGAATAATTAATGTTGCTGACCATCAAAAAAGAAAAATTTTCAAGAAGCTGCTTACATATTAATAGCAAATAATACTATAAATCATTTTAGGATAATAATTTAAAATGATTAAAAATCATTTATTAACCTTACTCTTAAAAAGGTGGGGTCAAGAAAATTCTTGTAGATTGAGCATATAACATTGTTACTAATGTACTTTTGACAATAATCTAGTTGGTTAGAATATCACTTTAAATTTTGTATTCATGGATCTAAACAATCACTGGTCTGATTCCCATTTTAATACAGTATTAATTAGTTCGGCTACACCTGAAAAAGAGAGAGAAATAGTATACTTAAAACATTGTTATTCTAATCTATGTGTTATTATTTATAATTGAAAAACATTTGGAAAAGTATATATCAAGTTTGATTTAAAATTTTTTTTTTTTAACAATAGCGATAGAATTAGGTCAATATGTCATTAGAAGATAATAGTAAAAAATAATTTTTAAGATTCCATTAAAAAGATGAAAGTTTTCTAATAGAAAATATTAGCTAAAATTGATTTTTAAACAATATATGATATTCAGGGTAAGGGGGAATTATATAGGGAATGAACATATATATACACTATTTTTTATCTAATTCAATGCTTCTTCACCTTTTTGAAACACAACTTTTATTACATATAATTATTTTTTGATGATCCAAATATGTTAAAATGATTAGATTATCTGAATTTTTTTTTTCTTGATTTCTATTTTTTTTTGCAATCAATTAAATGCATGTTTTTCATCATTTTGTATGAGGATTAAAATGAATTATTTTATTTATATAAAAATTACAACTAAAAATAATTGCATTATTTTTCATAATCATTACCAGTAAGTGAATAAAATTTACTTAAGAAATATTATGATTTATGAATTTCATGTAATGTTTTTTTTTTATATATATAAGCTTCAAAAATTGGTGGATTCCATTTTTTGATCCTTTGTTTAACATCTAGAGTGCTATTTGTTTATGGCCTGAGGGAGACTGGTTTTCTCCTCTTAATTATATATATTTATGCTATGCTAATTTAATATTTACATTTAATTACTAAAAGCAAGGGAGATTCTATCTACATCCTTGGCTAATTGATTATTAATGTAATAATTATTAAATGCTATATTCCCCTTAGCTAATAAATTAATTTCACTCTGAGTATTCATCAGTGTTGACAAAGTTAAGCTAATATACATCAAAAGCTAGATGCTTTGTTCAACATTTAGAGTGCTATTTATTCATGACCTGATGGAGACTGATTTTTTAAATTAGATATACATTAGGTTATGTTAATTTCATATATATAATAATATAAATCAATTTAAAATATAGCTTTAAAAAGTAATATGATTGACTTTAAAATATTCATGGTTTTTTTCCAAAGTACTTCAGTTAAATCTCTATAAAAGAAAATGTAAAGAAAAAAGATAGTCCGTTCTTTTCACTAAAAAAAACATTTTGTCTTGTGATTTGGATTGAGAGTATTTCATTTACTTAATAAACCAGTAGTTTGAGAATTAATCTCAATGTGTGTGTGTATATATATAAATTTATAAATAAATATTTAAAAATACAGTATTTAAAAGCTTATAAAAAATATATGTATAACCGTCACTTAGGAGTGCTTTCAACTAACTTGTAGCTTTGTCAACTATCATGTTTAAAATGTCAGCTTTCCCATAATTCTGTGATCTTAATGTTTGCTGCTTGCCTATTAACCAAATGTTGCTTGTATTTACATATCAACATCGCCTCTTTAATCTTCCTTTTATCATTATTTCTTTCAGTTTCCAATATTTTTACGTTGTTATAATTAAAATCAAAACCATATATACATGATTTATTATGGTCATAAAAGACAGAAGCTGATAAATTATCATTATTTTTAAAAATTTTTTTTGTATTTTGAACTCTTTTAAATAACAATAAGTGTTCCTTTGTTCTTTTTTCCAATGTGCACCTCGATTCACCTATATATCCATGGCCACACCCACATGTCCATTTGTAAATGATACAATTTTTATTTGTAAATAAAGTTTTATCCTTTGAATTGTTTATTAATTTATTTAATGTAGGTGGTGCATAAAATGCAATATCACATATTCCTTTATAAATTTTCTTAATGAAACTTGCCTGTTGATTTGAAATATATGGTATTGATATCCACAATTTTTTATCAGAAGAATTAACACTATTATTATTTTTATATTTATAAGTAAAATTTTTAATAGTATAATAAACAGAATCATAATTGTATTCAATGTTTAACAATTCATTATAATAAATTTCAATATTTTTAGTTTTATCTGATGCATATTTACAAAGGTTATCATTTCTAAATAAAAAGGATTTCAAACCTGCCATTTTATGTGACATTGGTACTTTTGATTCATATGGAATATATCCTCTTTTTGCTATTGGTTTAAGAGTCATATAGTAATCCAGTTTATCCTTGTTTCTGGTTATCTTGAGATCTAAAAATTGTCCACTCATTAAATTTTCATCTGTTTTAATCCACTTTAAGCCCTTTATATTATTTAATTCCTTGAACAAATCATTAATAGCATTTGGCTTTCCTCAAACAAAAACATCATCAACATATCGATTGTATAAAATAATATCTTTCTGATAATGATTCTTTTTAAAATATTTTCTTCATATGTAGATATAACAAAATTACATATCTGGGCAACTCTAGGAAGTCCCATGGGCCACCCATTATTCATTTTATAAATTTCATGCTTAAAAATTGCATAAATGTTTCTATCAATAAAGTTTAATGTTTCAATAATAAATTTTATTATTTTAAAGTTAACATTTTTTAATTTCAATGCATTCTTAATTATTTCAATAGAAGTTATTCTGTCAATTGATTCGTACATTTCACTGATATCAAAGGTACAAATTATATCATAATTATCAATAACAACATTATTAATTTTACCAACGAAATCAAATGATAAATGTATTGTATACATACCAAAACCAAGAATTTCTTGTAACATTTTCTCAATTAATTTACATGTTTCATAATAGAAAGCACCCCCAAAATCAATCATTAAATGTAATGGTTCTTTTTTTTTATGCAATTTTATATTTGAAAATATTCTAGGACATACTGCAGTTGAGGGATAAATTCTATAATAAGTACTATTATCAATTACATTATTTTTGGCTTTTTTAAAAATGTTATTCACAAATTGAACATGTAAACTTTCAATATTTACCTTGTTAACCTTTATAAAATTAAGAATACTCATTTGAGTAATGACTTTATTTTCATAATCCGATTTTAGTAACAAGCATATCAACTGTTAGTAATATCACAGCAAACAGGTTTGTATATACACCAACTGTTAGTAATATCACAGCATACAGGTTAGTAAATCACAATGTTTCGAGAGGTATTTTTCTCCCCTCTTTTCAAATGTTGCTGGCCTGACCAGTGACAGTACTAGTATGGGATTCAAACCTGAGTTCTTAGATTCTTGATTATTGAATTTTAAGGTAACATTCTAACTAACTGAGCCAGCCTGCCAAAGGCAACAGTATGTAGTAATTTCATATACTTATCTATGAGGTTCCTCCTGATTTCACCACTTTTTCTTAAGAGCAAAGTTGATTAGTGGTTTTCATACATTATGTATAGTCACACTAGGTTGGCTTATGTGTTTTTTTACCATTATCATGTGAGCAGCTTCTTTAAATTTTCTTCTTTGTACCCTTTCTTCCCTATCCAATATTTTTGTATTTTCCCAATCGAATGTATGTTCATTGGTACATACATGGTCTGCTACTTTAGACACATCTGTTTTCTATCTTCTAATCATCAGTTTATGTTTTTATAAGCGCTTTTCAATGGGATGGCTGGTCTCACCAATATATATTCTTTATATGTTATTTATGTTGCACATACATGCATTAGAATAATTAATTTGTGTTTGTAAATGTTTTTTTTTATATTTTTGTAGGATTTTTAAAGTTTTATAAGAATTTTATAAGAATGTAATTACTGTTTTTTTTTTTTGTATTAAAAAAGTAAGACATTTATCAGTTGGTTGATTGATAAGAATTGTTGTATAAAGAATTTGAGCCTATAGGAATTAATTTTGTTATCTGATATGTAAATGTTCATAATATTTTAGTGTTTAAATTCTTGAAATAGCCATTTTGCTGTGCTTTCTGATGAAACCAGCCTGCTGGTTGAAATATTAAAGCAGCTTTATAGAGATAATTGTGTTTTTATTAGTATATATATATATATGTTAAAACGAAGATTTGCACGGGTTAAATATATAAAATACATATTTTGCGGGTTCATCCGTGTTAAAAACTTTTAATATCAATATACTGATGTTTCGACTTGGTCACACAAGCCATCCACAGGGATGGCTTGTGTGACCAAGTCGAAATGTCAGTATATTGATATTAAAAGTTTTTAACACGGATGAACCCGCAAGATGGCTTGTGTGACCAAGTCGAAATGTCAGTATATTGATATTAAAAGTTTTTAACACGGATGAACCCGCAAAATATGTATTTTATATATATATAAGTAAAAGATAAAGCAAAAAGCCTTTTCAGCAACTCTTTATAAAGAAATAGTTATGCTTTATGTATACAAATTACATTATATAACCTCATATTTAAACAACCTAGTAGAATATCAGCTCACTGTTGACACGACAGCAACACTGCAATTAGTAAATGAGGACTGGATCTTATTTACTTTTCTGAATGTAGTGTTGTCTTGACAATAGATTGCTGATATTAGATGTGATATGTTGGACTATTTCCATCATCTATTTGAAAATGTTGAATATATAGAAAATTTTAAATTTTATTTAAACTTTTCAAATACAAACAATTTGTTGGTCATGATACCCAAATAGACAACACAGGCTAGTAATTACATAACATTATGAATATTATTGTCCATTCTTCTTAAGGTATTGCTTACCTGACCAGTGACAGTATTAGCATAGGATTCTCGAATATTGAATTTAACGCAGATGCTTTAACCAACTGAGTTATTCTGTCAAAGGCAGCAAATAGTAGAAATTTCATATATTTATATATGAGAATTGGTACAAATCCTGAGAACTTCATTTTTTAAATATATTTCTAAAACTAAGGTTAATTAGAGGCTTCCATACATTGTGCATTGCCACTGGGTTGACTTATAGAATTATTTGCCGTAGTCATATGGATAGCTTCCTTGAATTTTCTTTTTTGTACATTTTCCTCTCTATCCAATATTTTTGTATTTTCCTAATTCAGTATATGGTCATTAGTACTTGCATGATCTGCTACTGTAGACACATCTGTTTTTTCTCTTTTAACCATTACCTTGTATTTATTCAACCATGATTCAACAGAACAACAAGTCTCACCAATATATTTTCTTCCACATTTGCATGGTATTTCATAAATGCAGTGTTTGTTCTTCAGCCTTTCCAGTAGGTTTGGTAGAAGTTAGAATTTCTTGAAGTGTGCTATCATTTTGAAAATCTGTTCTAATATTATATTGACTGTAGATTTTCTTTAATTTGTCTGCCATTACTGGTATGTATGGATACACCACAGTACCAATAATTGTTTTTTTCTTTTGGTGTATCTTTTTGTTGCCAATTAAAAGTTTACTTGATGATAGCTGTTGGATAATTATTTTTCATGAGAGTTTGTTCTATGTGAATCTTTTCATTTTTAAATAACTGGTTTCCAAATAAACTTCCTTTGCTCTCTTTCATAGTGATAGTATAATTCCATGTTTAATGCTTCTGGTATGATTGGATGTATATGTCAAAGAAAATATTGAAGGACTCGGGATGATTTGAGCCAATTCTCATATATAAATATGTGAAATTTTTACTATCTGTTGCTATTGATAGAATAGTTCTGTTGATTTATTCCATTTGCCTTAAATTCAATATTTGAGAATCTAAAGGTGCAAGATCATCTCCTATGCTAATACTGTCACAGTCAGGTTAGCAATGTCTGAAGAAGAGTGGACAATAACACTACTCAAAATGTTGTGTGATTACTAACCTGTGTTGTCTATTTGTGTGTTATTACTAACAATTTGTTTGTATTTGAAAAGTTTAAATAAAGTTTAGAATTTTCTATTCGTTCAACATTTACTAATAGATGATGGAAATAATCCAACATATTATCACATCTAATATACTATCATCACAACCCTTCAGGCAGATTGCTTATATTCTACTGATTTATTTATGCGTGATGACTTAAGAAATGTAGTTTACATATGTTAATATTATTTATGGTTAATATATATATATATATATATATATGTTAATATTATTTATGGTTAATATATATGGTACAATAGTCTAATATTTCAAATTTTCAATAACACTACTTGAATTATAAAATTCTAGATAGCACTACTGGAAATTTAAATGTTAGATTGCCATGATATTTATTATATTTTTTTTTCTGTACAAATCTTTCCTACAACTATAATAATATTTTTTGTTTTATCCCCTCTATGTATTTTATTTTATATTAATTATTTTCATATGTTTTTAGTAAATTATAGTTTTTCTTATTATTAGGAATAATCATTTGTTTTATTTTATTAATTTTCTTTATTTTTAATTAAATTTCTCTTGTTGTCTGACTAATCTGTTTTAAAAATTTAACATTTTTTCAACATTTCTTTAGTCTAATTACCTAAATCTATTTGTTTGCTACAAATAATTATTTTTCACAGTAAGTTAAGATAAAATTTGCTAAAACATATGAAAATAATTAATCCAAAATAAAAATATAAAAAAGAAATTAAATAAATAAGGAAAACATATTATTAAATTAGCAAAAAAAAAAAAAAAGGTAAGTTTATTATATATATAAAAAAGATTATTATTATTGAATAATGATATATCATTTGTTAACACATGTATTCAATAATGCCTTTATATATTTCATTTTGTTTTTATTCTTTATCATATTTATATTTTATTTTTGTTCTTTCAGAATTATGATTTATAATTCTTAATGATGACCATAGATTATAGTCAAAGTTTTGGCTGAAATGGAAAAATCATATGATTTATAAAACATAAAAATACATTTTAAAAAGGAAATGTGGAAAAATATTTTTTATATATTTATCATTTTATAACAACATAATTTGCCAACACAGTTTTTAGTTTTTCATTAGTAATTCTTAATCAGAATGTAATCTGCCGTCAATGTGCACTGTTTAATCATGCTACTAACTCACTGCTGTTATAATGAGTATGCAGGACAGTCTCAAACCCAAACACAAGATAGAAACTTTTAAAAGATGTCTTATCTCTTAAAAGTTTCTATCTTGTGTTTGGGTTTGAGATTGTCTTTCATACTGACTATAACATCAGTGAGTTAGTAACATGATTAAACAGTACATGTTGAAAGTCTGATTATCATCTGATTACAAATGATATTTATCAGTAAACAAGTCACTAAATAGAGAATTTTTATTAATTATTTAACAAAAATTGCATATTTTAATATTATTATCCACTTTGGAACTCATTTATCTATTTCAGATAGCTTTATTCATCTGTTTCAAGAATCTGTTATAAAATGGAAGTTTTAAGTATATCTACAAAAAGACAATACCTTTGGGGAAAAAATGCGAGATTGAATTAATGATTGCATATATTTTTTTGAATAAAAAAAGATAACATATATCAATCTTTATCTGGGTTCTAAAGTTTATATATGGATAGGAATTGCATGATAATCTCTAGCATAATTCACTGATTACTTATAAACCTATAGTTATATTACATTGAACACATCATTCGATTACTAAAGTTAAGCATTAATAATCTTAGTTAATATTTGAATAAGTGATCACCTGAAATTCTTGAATGGTATAGATCTGTTTATTTTTTCTTTGCAATGATAGAATGGCAGATTCTGGAATTTGAGATTCCCAGGATTGAACCTGGGTTATCACTTCCAAACTTTTTATAAATTCCCAAGTAATAATGCCTTTTGATTATTTATTTATCTATTATTTTTAATGTATTTATGTAAAGTGGATGATGTCAGAAATATGAGGGAAGGAAGTTTGTCATTTATAGATCACATTGTAGTAATATATAATATGTGTGTTTTTAAATTAATTTTGCATACGTTGTTAAATTGATTTTTATTTTAGTTTATTGAAATTTTATTTTCAGTTTGTTTTTTCGTTTTGTTTGAAAGCGTCTCAGTTTATCTATGTCAATGTTTATAAAAAAATTTGATTTATTGATTATTTTTGTTGAAGAATTTATTTATTTATTTTATTATCTTATAAATTTATTCTAATAACAAATAAATTTTATTTTTTAAAACAAAAATTTACGGTATTTGCGTTAAGATGTAAGCGAGCTTTTTTAAATTTTTATTTTTTTAAAAAAATAATTTTTAGATTTTATTTGATAAAAATAAAAATTGCAAATATTAAATAATATAGATACGAATTTTTTTATCATTTTATAAAATTGTTTTAATTAGCTAAACGAAATGGTTGTAATTACTTTGATTAGTTATTTTAAAATGCCAAAATCATTTTACTTTTTTTTTATTATTAAGAACTAACAAAAGCGAAAAGAAAAGAGAATTGCTCGAAAGAAAAAGAGTGAATCCTTCACAATTAGGTTAACTCTGAGTACTTCTGAGAGAAATCGTTGCTAGGAATTTAACTAACATTATTAAATTACTAAATGAAATGATTTGTTGTCTTTTTATTTTATAACTACCAACATGCTTGTTTAAACTGCCAATTAGATTGAAATTTTGCTTATATATATTGTAAACTTTATGTGTGTTTATTAAATGTTCTACTGGAAGAAGGTTTCAAGGTTGATCAAATAAAAGATGGATGGGTAGCTCCAAAAATAAAAGTATACTTTTTAATATTATTCATATTAATAGTATTAGAATTTTGAATTACATGAAATTAAAAATTCAAATGTGTTTTTGCAATGCACAATCCATTGTTACATTTGGACTAATAATAGCATGTGACCTGACCCATCAACCAACACTGTTTCAATTTATTTGACTAATTAAATATATTATAACTTTTTCTATTATATGCAATTATATCATTGTTTCTCTCATGGAGAAAATATCAAGAATATTAAATATAACCTTAGTGCATTTTCAGTGCCTTATTCCATTTCAGAAATGGAGTTGTCATAATTTTTTTCCTATAAATCCTTGGTTGTTGTATCTCATCTGAATATATGCTTTCATAGATGTTAGATGCCATTGTTGTTCAAGAGAATTATGTACAAAATTTTAAGTCATCATGATATCTTAATCCTTATCTTACTTTTTTTATCTGTTCATTCACTTTTGTTTCAGGTCATTTTGTTTTCTTATAATTTATATGATCCACGTTCAAGAATATTTTTCCATTTCCGTTTTTTTACTTAAGTCATTATTTCTGACTCTTATTTTTTCAACCTGTTTTTTCTCCATCATTCTTTAACCTGCTTATAATTTTCTACTCTATTTTAATTAAATATTATTTTCTAGAATATGGAAACAAATATAACTGTTGCACTCAACCTTTTCATAATAAAATTTTTCAAATCATTTGTGATAAGCAATAAAAATACACTTTAACAAAAGTTGTTATAATGTCTCTCTCTATATTACATCTTTTCAACTATTATCAATTAACTGCAAAATGAAGATCTCTTCTACTTCAATCCAACTTGTCTGATCTCTATTCTCTTTTCTCCATATCAATCCCACACACTTCCTTATTTCATCCATCCATCTCACATATGGTCTATCCATAAATAAGAACTGGTAAAACCCATTTGCTAAAAACTCTTCTTTTTAAACAGATAAGCATATTTGCTTTTAAAATTAAGTTATTTCTACCAAAAGCACTCCAACCAAGTTTAATTCTATGATTAATTTCAACCATTATGTTTCCATCTGTAATAATAATTTGACCAAGGTATTTGTAATTGCTAACTTGTGTGCGTGTATATATATATAAAATCAAAATTACCCCAAATTCACAACTCAATCAGACTAGCCAAAAAAATAAATTCTAATACACAACCAATAGTTTCACTGTTACAAGTAGACTTCTCAAGTGTAAAAAAACTTGAGAAGTCTTCTTGTAACAATGAACCCATTAGTTGTGTTTTATAATTTATTTTTCAGGCTAGTCTGATTGAGTTATGAGCTTGGGATAATTTTGATTATTTATTGACTAGCTTTAGGCTTTTAATGTTTATATATATATATATATATATATATATATATATATATATATATATATATATATATATATATATATATATATATATATAGAGAGAGAGAGAGAGGGAGAGAGAGAGAGAGAGGTACAAACAGAGAGAGAGAAATAATTATTTTTATACTGAAGTATGTTAAGTCAAGTGTTGATCATAAAATACTATTAATTAATAATTGAACTGCTCTCTATATTCTGTGTCCAATAACTTTTTTTACAACAGGAAAATGACCATCTCCTGTTAAATGTTGTTTTTTTATATATTGACTTATTTAGAACTGTAATAGGCAAAAAAAATAAAATCAAATGAGCGTATATGTTTACTACAAATTGATAATGAAAATAACCAATATTTAAGTTTGCAAAGTAGAGATATTTCATTCATTTTAAAACTCTTAAAAGCAAACAAACAACTACTATAAGCTTAATGGAAAATAATATTTATATACTGAAATATGTAAATTCAGATGATGATACCAAAATGAGTGATTTATCTTTTCTTTGCAAACTTAAATATTAACTATTGTCATAATTTATATTAAAATACATAAGCTGATTTTATTTTGTATTTCTGCCTATTATAATTCTAATTAATTAAATATAGAAGTATTGAATTAGTAAAAGGAAGTATTTGTTTTCCTATCAGAAAAAGTCATTGAAAGAGGCCAGTTCAGCTATTTATATATATAGTTTTTGAATAATCATCTATTTTCTGTTTTATTATGAAGAGTCATTACAGGGGGGGGGGGGAGTAATTCAAGTTTAAATCTATTTAATATGGGAAGATTAAATACTTTAGAGAATTCAAACAATATTATAGTTCAGAGCACAAAATACGTAATATTTATGGTTTCCAAATGAAACTATTTTTATGTATCACAGTTTACTTTGATGCTAAAATAAACTTCATTATTTTTAGATGTGTCATTTTAAATAGCAGAATTCAAAATTTTATTATATAGCTTTAAATGTGAGATTTTGTTATACCAATGATCAAACTTATTAGCTACTGTTTGATTTTATTATTTACATTTCTCTGATTTTTTGATATACCCATATATTTCTATCTGAAAAATAATTTTTATATATAATTGTAGACTGATAAACTCAGGACCAAAAGATTCTTAAATTGATTAAACTGAGAACAGTAAACAAAATCTCACCTGAGTCAAATGAATGAAAGTATTAAAATTAGTGTGAGACCATATCTTTAATATTATCCAACATTCTGAGCAACTAACCATTTAGTTATTATTATTAATGTCATTAATCATCATCATGTTCAACCACCAATGTTACAAGTTTGAACGTCTACAAATTTAATCCAGTTTCTCTGATCAATATTTTTTTCTCTACATTTTCCCTGCAAACTTAACTACCCAGTTCTTCAAATGTCTGTCTCTTGTCATCTCTTCACTTATTCATATCTTCTACTTCTAATCCTTTCTTGTTATTCCTAACACACAGCTTTATATATTTTGTATGAGCTATAAGTCTCTATATTGATTTTTTTATTATCCAAGTCTCAGATCTCCATATAAACACCGTTAAAAGACAATTTATTATAAAAGCTCTCTTTTCAAACACATACCTATATTTCCTTTTAATATTAAATTATTTTTTATCAAAAATGTTCAGTCAAAGTTTAATTAATTTCATTTTTATATTTTCATTTCTGTTAATAATTTTCCAGAGTGTTTGTGTTAACTTCTAAATCAATTCTGTAGATTGACTACTATATTATTACCTGAAATCTATGATTTCAATAGATTTTGGATTTGTGAATCTTGACAATAAATCTTCTCTATCTTATTATAAATCCAAACGTGGCTGAAAATTTAAAATAAATATTACTGTCTATAGGCTTGCTTATATATGTGTGTGGGTATATTAATACTCTTTGTAAACTGTATAAATTTGTTTTATTAATAATAATATTATGACAGATTAAAATATGAAATATGCTTATATTTATATCAGTGCAAAATTTTTATATAGCAGTAATTAAAACAATTCAAAACAGTATTTTGTAAAAGTGAGGATGATAGAAAATTTTGAATTTAGATGTATTTGAATTCATGATATATACCTGTGTCAAATTTTGTTTTCTTCTTTTTTGAAGAGCCATTGAACAGCATTAAGTTTTTTTTGCATTTATTTTTATGCTTACTTTCTTGCTTTTCATCTGATAACTTTATAACATTTCAAGAAATTTAAAGCATTATTTTCAAAATCAACCACTTAAACTTCAAAGTCTAGATTACTTAAGTAATTTTTATTTTTTCTCTTAGTTTTTCAAAATTAAAACAGGCAAAACTCTCTACACATATTGCCACTCAATGCAAGCCAGAGTAATCAATGGATGCCAGAAGGTTTGTGCATAAAATTCCTATCTAGTGCCTACCATCCAATATCCCCAGACTAGTTTTTGGCTTGTGGTCTTCATCAGTGAGGAGCCTTGGATCTGAGAGCACTGCATCTAGATCTTAGGATCTAATACAATCCTCCAGCAGCCCCCTTTTATCTCTACTTAACTATAAAACTATGAGTTTTACATTGAAAACACTATAATATTTTCAATCCAAGCTCATTAGCTTATATAGTCATATATAGATCTGAAGTCATGTCAGTACCTATACATTTTGGTGATTTTGGTTCTCTAATAACCATAGCCACAACTATCCTATTAGGCAGGATTGGTTTTAAGCCAATAAATATCACCAATACTGCCTAATAGGATAGTAGTAACTATGGTTATTAAAGAACCAAAGTCATCAAAATGTATAGGTACTGAACTGAGTTCAGACCTATATGACTATATAAGCTAATGAGCTTGGATTGAAAATATTATAATGTTTTCAAGATAAGACTCATAGTTTTGTAGTTAAGAAGAGATAAAAGGTGGTTGCTAGAGGGTTGCATTAGATCCTAAAATCTAGATGTAGTGCTCTCAGATTCAAAGCTTCTCACTGACGAAGGCCACAAGCCAGAAACTAATCTGGGGATATTGGATTAGGCACTATATGGGATTTTATGCACAAGCCTTCTGGCATCCAATAATTACTCTGACTTGCATTGAGTGGCAATACGTATAGAGAGTTTTGCCTGTTTAAATAACAGTTATAAGCAAGCATAAGAAATGGTGATCATGTGATATTTATTGGCTCTTAGTTTTTCATTTTAATCTAAAATAACTACCCATGAAATTGCTGCAAAACATTTTGAAGATATGGTATTATCTTGTTATACATGTTTATTGATAATCAGAATTACCCCAAATCCAAAATTCAACTAGACTAGCCAAGACAATAAAATCCAAAACACAATCAATGGTTTAATATAATCATTAATATTAAATTTTGATAAATGTTATTCCAACATTTATAATATATTGATTACATTTGCTTCTTGAGATTCCAAAGCATTACAGTCAAATGTTTTTTTCAAAAATCAAATGCTTATTCCTAATCTACAAATCCAAAACTTATCAACAACTCATATTAATATAATATATTAAAATTCACTCTTATAATTTTAATGTAACAGAATATGTAAAAATGATGGTTGTGCCATCCAAATTGAAAATTAAACGCACAAACATAATTTATCAAATTGAAAATTAATTAGTATCTTTTTGTTCCATGCAGTTTATTAGTAAAAAAGATACATTTAAAATTTTTAGTTGGTCATACATTATAAGGAATTTATTGTTTTTTTAACCTGATTATTTTTTTTTAGCTATAGACGTTTTTTTATAGCTTGTTTTTTCTGTTGTTTTAATAAATACAATAGAAATTACTGGATGTCTCACAGCAGCATAAAGTCATATTTTTGGTCTAATGCTAAGCTTGATTCATCAAAGTTGGCTGTTCTCTTAAGTATATCCAACAATAGACTTTATTTTTGATTATTCTCAAATGTTTTTCAATTTTTTATTATATATATTACAATTTATAATAGCTTTTGAGACCAACTATATATAATATTAAAATGTAATGAAAGGTGAATGTTACAACATTCAACAACAAAATAGATTATGACTATAAAAAGAAAGACTTTTTGATGCTAAGTACTTTCAATACAACCAGGTATCATAATAAATACCAGAATAAAGAAAGTGAGGAATTGTGATCCATAGATGAATGTTAAGGGGATCAAAATGAATAAATATTGAGAAAATTTGCATGTTAATGAGAAGAGAGAAACGATAGATGCCATTTCTTAGAGAGTGGGTACTGACTTCCTTTTTATTGATGATGTTGGTATCTCTGATGATTGATAAAGCCTCCTTAATCTTTCTCTTTTTATCATCGCACTCTGAAGGGATAACATTGGCTGTGAAAAGATCGAAGCAATGGCCAGAGATCAGCTCATGATCTAGGAAAAGAGAAGAGTAGTCAGTGCTTTTCTTAGTATGTTTAGCCAATGCTTTGATATTTCCATTGCTGATGTTATTCTTTCAGAGCACAATGATAGAAAGAGAAAGATTAAGGCAGCTTTATCAATTGCCGAGCCATCAATAAAAATGAATCCAGCATCCTACTCTCTAAGAAGTGGTATCTATAGTTACTCCCTTCTCATTAACATGCAATTTTTTTCAGTATTTATTTATTTTGATCCCCTTGACATTCATATTCAATATTACCTATGGATTACAATTCCTCACTTTTTTATTCTGCTATGATTATGATATCTGGTTGTATCAAAAGTAGTACTTGGCATCAATAAATCTTTATTTTTGTAGTCATAACCTTGAATGTTGTAGAATTTACCTTTCATTACATTATCAAAACTCTACATGTGTTGCTATTTGGAATATTAAAATGTATAACTAACTACCAATGTTTCAGCAAAATAACATTTGCTTTGACTAGTTAAAGATATTATTATGACCATTTCAAAGATGTAAAAAGTTGTAAAAAAATAAGAATTGTAGAAAAAAAATGGAACTGCATATTTTATTGAATCATAGCAAAAATAATATCCATAAAAAAAAATCAGAAAACTTACAAATATATAATAAAAAAATGTGATCTTAGTAAAGATAATCAAAACTTATTTTAATAAGTGAATTTTGATGCAAACTAAGTATGCATTTGAGAAGTTACAGATTCTTACAAAACAATAAAAAAAATTTCACGTGCTTCAATAATCTAATACTGTAAATCTTTTTTATCCATAAATACAAATTTTAAATGTGTATTACTTATCATACAGCTAGGAAGAAATATTTTAATTATTTCAATAATCATTCAAATATTTTTAATGATTATAATTTATGAGATCTGATATCCATGCAAAATAAATTCTTATAAATGAAGGATTTTACTCCACACAAATCAATTAGCATTTGAAAAATTAAAAAGACACTTTGTTATGACCTAGATAAAAAAAAAAAGTAAAGTATAGATTATCTGAAAGTTTATATGTCTTCATTATTTAATCATGTATAAAGTTACATTATTAAACAACTTGAATGAGAAAATATAAAAGTTATATTAATAGGATAATAAATAATGACAGAGTTCATTAATTAAGAAGAATTCTAAATTAAATAAATGTATTATTGCTTGGCAGCGATAGAATTGGCTATAATTCAGGACCTTAACCAAAGTACAAAAAGAATAGCAATAATCTGTCAGCCATAGATGATCCCCCCCCCCCCTCTTTTTTTTTTTTTCGAAACCAGTGCCATTTTTTAACAATATTAATAATTTTATATTGTGGGCACTTGTTTATATGAGTTAATTTTGAAATTTTTTTTTTTTTTTAAAGTGTCATAGCATCGGCCGGGACGCGAACCCGCAACCCGGGCAACTGCCTGAAAGTGCAAAGCAATCGCGCTGACCTCTCGACCACCAATGCAAGACAAAAAAATTAATTATTTCATTTGAAATATTGTATTTATTATTACATTTCAACTTACGTTTTTTAATAAATTCATATTTAATTTTTATTTAATAACATCAAAAATTCCAAGATAGAAAGAGCTATAAGAAATATTTTATATAATTAAATTTTTATTTATATATATAAGATGATTGGAATGTTTTCTCTTGTAGCATTTATCATAAAAATAAAAAAAAGCTTGGTTAGAGTTATTAGTATGCTCTTTATATATTATATATAAAAAGTTATGTCAACATATTTAAACATAACTTTTATTGACTTTCTTAATATTCAAAAGTTTTTCATAAAATTATATCTTGTGTTCAAGAAAAGGTTCATTTATCCACCCATGTAATTTCTATTTTGAGAGGTAGTTTAAATAAAGAACAGACAGTATTATTATTGATGGATATGAAAGGCATTTCAATTAGAGAAAAAATTTAATGGATATTTTGCTATTATGTAAAGCATAAAGAAACTACTGCATTATGTAACCTTAAGAATAGATCTCTTGTTAGGCAAATAATCAGCAGAGGTAATCTTTTTCTAAAAACCTGAAAATCTAATTAAATAACTTCAAGGTTATTAGGTTTTATTTGTTAAAATATTTTGACAGACATTATGGACACATGGATAGCATGAGCAAATGACAAATGCAAGAAAAGCTGATTGTTTTTAAAATATATAATTATTAGTTTAATACAAATATATTTATATAACTTATTAAATTTTTGCATTTAAAGCATTTGCATATATACAAATAGAGGGAATTTTTTTTTATATGTTTGCATATTTATATAAAAACATTAGGGAAATATATTTTGCAGTTTAATGCCATGATGATTTAATGTTAAAATTTATGGATTGATTTTCAGTTGGGAGAGTAAAAAATAATAATTTAGTATTATTTAGTTCTCAGTATGCCCTTTAGTAACTCTCTATACGTATTGCTACTCAATTCAAGCCAGAGTAATTAATGGATGCCAGAAGGCTTGTGCATAATATCTCCATCTAGTGTCTACTCATCCAATATCCCCAGACTAGTTTCTGGCTTATAACCTTCATCAGTGAGAAGCCTTGGATCTGAGAGCACTGCACCTAGATCTTAGGATCTAATGCAACCCTCCAGCAGCCATTGATTACTCTGACTTGTATTGAGTGGCAGTACATATAGAGTTTTTCCTGTTTTAATAACAGTTATAAGCAAGCATAAGAAATGGTGATCATGTGGTGTTTATTATGCCTTTTAGTATTTGAAGTTTAGATGATCTTGAAAAACTAATTATAAAACTCTATTTGATAATGAAATAGTTTAAAACTAGAATATCATTATTTTAAACTGTAAAACTGTTTTTCTTAAAAATAATAGAATGCATGGACATTGGTATGAAATAAAAGTCACAATTAAATTTATTTTTAGCATGTAATATTTAGTCTTCTATGTGCCATTATCATAGCTTCATTGTTATTCACTGTGTTAACACATAATGAAAGATCAACCAATTGCCATCCTATCAACATAACATCATCATTCACATTTAAATGTTACTCATGTGATCTATTTGTGGTAAAGTTTGAATGTAGAAATTTGCAGTATTATTTAATAATGCTTATTTACAGCAGCTCATTGATACCTAAAGCAGAGTTCTATAGCATTCATTTTCACATAAGAACCTTGTAGAAAGAAAAAGATAAGTAATATTAAATTTTCTATGTCCATCTACCATATTTTTTATTTTTATTCAATACATTCCAACATAATTAAAAAAATGATCAAATTTTTCTATAAATAGATTTTATTAAATATGGCTGCTAATTTGTACATACAGACTTTACAATTATATATATATATATATATATATATATATATATATATATATATATATATTAGTGGTATTTAAATATGAATGATGTTTCTATATTAATATAAAGTAAGCTGCACCAAAGGCAGTTGAAGTGAAGAGTTTAATGCTTGAAACATATTTTGCAAAATTGATCAATTATTTCACCATGTGGGTATGTAGTTATTGATTAAAAATAGAAAATATGGTAGGCGGCATGTAGCTTTAGTATTAAATATTAAAAAGTGTTGATCAATTGTTTACAGCATATATGAATCTTTATTTGTGCAAAGTTCCTTATGAAGAAAAAAGATTCATATGTCACTCTGCTTTGGGCATTAATGAGTAATTGAATCTATGAAATAATATTGATAACTTGTGTTTTCAAACTTAAATATCAAATAAATTGTATTAATGGTATTTAAATATAAATAATGTTGCAATGTGGTGGGATGATGTTTGTTTTAAAGACAACTGAAAAGAGTGGTTTGAAGATCAATTTAATGCTCAAAATATATCCTGCAGAAATTGGTTGATTTTTTCATCATGTGGCATTAAATTGACTATGAATAGAAAATAGAATAAATGATATTTAGAAGATTAATATTGCATATTTAAAAGAAAAGTGCAGATAAATTATCTTGTATTGATATATTTTAAATTAATCTTGAAAAAAATGATCAATTGATGGAAGAGGGCAACAATTTTGATAATAGGCACATGCCTATAGTAAGAAACTGTCTTCATATTTTGAAATGTGCTAATATATACATTTAGTAATTAAGATGGATTAAATAAGTCATTTTTAATTTATTAAAACAATTTTGAAATTGTGAGTAGTAGTTTAACAAAATAGTAAAACTGTTCTCATGTTAATTTTAAAATGTAATAGCATGTATTTAATTGCCTGAATGGATAAAATAATGTTTTTGTTATCTGTAAAAATTAAAGTTGAAAACTGAAAATGAATTACTTTTGAATTCATATTTTTTTCCCAACCTTTCTCTGAGATTTCTGATAAATATATTTAATTCCACTACTGTAATGACAGACTTCTATTTTTCAAAAGTTTTTTGAAATGGAGGAAGGAATTGGGAAATTTCATCATATTGATGTTGATAACATTACCTAAATATTATAAAAAATAAATAAAAAATTGTAAGACTACTACTCTTTATACAATAAGAAATAATGTTACCATACTACTCTTTATACAATAAATAATGTTACCATATAATACTAAATTATCCAAGCACTTTACTACTGTTACTTAATGTAAATTTATTTATCACCCTTTATTATAGTTTACAGTTTTGATTGCCCAGCAATCTTCTTCAGAACTTTATTTCTCCTAACCTCAAGTGTTATAATCAACACTTGAAGTTAGGAGATATAAAGTTCTGAAGAAGATTGCTGAGGCAATCAAAACTGTAAACTGTAAGAAAGGATGGTAAATAAAGCATTGTGTAACAGTAATAAAGTGCTTGGATAATTTAGTATTATATGGTATACATTTGGCAATGCAATAAGAAAGAGTAGTTATTATACTGGAAGAAATAATGTTACTGCAACTGTTAAATTTATTAAATGATGGGAAATGATATTGAATTTATTTTAAAGAAATATGGACTCAGATAAACTTAATAAAATAAAAATTATTTTCTGTTATATCTAATGACAATCATTATATCTAATTTGTTTTAAAAAAAGAATATCTAAATACACATCAATATTGATTCACTGCAGGATGAAGATTTCTCCAAATTTAATGCAGTTTCTTTGATCTATAGCTTCTCTTTTTCATATTATTTTAATAATTCCTTTATTTCTTTGATCTATTTTTATGTAATCTTTTTCTAGATCTTTTACTATTTGTTGAGATTTACTTTAAGATTTTAACTGTCCATTTATTATAATCTCTTATAACTATATTTCCAATGCAGCTTCATTTCAGACTTCATTTTTTCAATAATGCCAATGATATCTTATGTTCTACCTCTCACATAGTTTGCTTTAATTCCTCTTATTTCTAACATACATATCTTCATACTTTGTTATATGATATGAAATCTCTTTGTGTTACATTTTTATTAAATATCCAAGTCTTGGACTAGTATATAAGAACTGGAAAAACACATTTATTAATAGCTTCATTTTCAAACATATAGACAAATTTCCTTTTAATATATGATTATTTATCCAAAAGCCAATTCAAATTTAATTGTATAATTAATTTCATCTATTTTGATTCCATGTGCATTAGTACTTTGATTTATAATTATCAATTTTGATTTATTTGTGTGAAAATAATATTTACTTTTTAGAGTATTTGTCCTTAGTTCTGCTTCTTGGCATTCATATGATTGTATCCATATCATTTTTTAAAACTCAGAAGCATTATTGGAAATGATTTAAATAATCTCTATCTATTTGTATTTTTTAGACTTCATTCACAATTGATTCTAAAAGCATTGACTTAATCATGGACACAAAATGGGAATACTATCTTTTTATGAGTATTTTTGGCAGTGATATCTTGTATATATTGACTTAAGTATTGCTTTCTGAATTGGTTGTGAGTTAAGAGAGAGATCCCTACATGTTAATTTAAAGAATATTAATTATTAATATTTTATTGAAGGATAAGTAAGTTAATCATGATCATAGTAAATGATCATCTTAAACATATAATGGAGTTTTAAGGAATAAGGATATTATTAATTTTTAAAAATGCAACAAATGGAAGATATTAAAACAGGCAAACTTTTCGTACAGTAGTGCCACTCAGTGCAAGCTGGAGTAATCAATGGATGCCAGAAGGCTTGTGCATAAAATCCCTATTTAATGCCTACTCATCCAATATCCCCAGACTAGTTTCTGGCTTGTGGCCTTAGTCAGTGAGAATCTGAGAGCACTAGATATGGATTTTATGCACAAACCTTCTGGCATCCATTTATTACTCTGGCTTGCACTGAGTGGCACTACTGTATGGAGAGTTTTGCCTGTTTTAATAAAAGTTATGAGCAAGCATAAGAAATGGTGATCATGTAATGAATGGAAGATATGTTTTTATTAAAATAATTCCCGAATTAATAATTAGTAATTGTTTACTATATTGATAACAAGAGATTTAACTCTAACAAATATGTAAGGATTTTATCAGGTAGCCATCTTATAGTCAATCCAGATATATTTTCAACATTGTTTGACAAATTGTTATCTAATTATTCTTAACTGAAGGATAAAGAAACTCTAAAACAATCTGGGTGAGACATTTTAAGTGGCAGTAAATTGATTTTTTTTTAAAAATATGATTGTAATAGGATATAACCACATCTGATCAAGTATTGTTTACTACTAATAAAAATTATTCTGGTCTGCAAACATGGCTGTGGACACTTTTGTTTTACTGATATTAAATGTTTAATCATGATAAAATGTACCAATTTTTCATGAAATTTACCCAAAAGTTAAATTAATTTAATATTAATTAATCTTACAGTTTTAAAATTATATTGTTACTATTAAGACTATTCTAGATATACAATAAATCTTTCAATATTCACGCATACTTAAAGTATACAAATAAAAATGCACGAAAAAGACATGATCCCTAAAATGCACTTCTAGATTAATCAGTGACCACAAGCTGGTCCTGATTTTTAGCTTCTGCATAGTTCAATGATTGAATTGTAGACATTTTCTTCTCAATAATTGAAAAATATTTCTTGAAAGCACTCATTTGACAATATTTCTTTAGATAAATATATCTACAATTATTGCTGATTTGTTAGGCTAGAGATTATTATTTAATATTTAGCCAAAATATAAACTTTAAAGATATCATATTTATAAATTGAATTATTGCAACCTATTAAGAATATTATTATTATTATGGGCATTTTAGACTGCAATTCATCACATAGCTTTTTAGTCATTATTAAATATCATAATTGGTCTCATTAATAAGAATATTTATAATGCAATAGTAATAATTTATAGTTATATGTTGGTCCATTTCTATAATCTAGTTTAATTGTCAAATGGTTTTTAAAAAATTCAAATTTTGTTATATCTTGCATTTGGATATTATAATAACACAGATTAGAATAAATGTGTCAAGGCTGATTACTGACAGTTTTAGAATAAGTCAAACTGGGAATATTTATAACATGGCAATGGAATTTAAGTTGTATTTTATTGTATCTAATACATAGCTAATAGAAATTATTATATATCCTTCTCTAGGAAGGTGTGCTTGGTTTCTTTATTTTTTTATTTTTTAAAGATAACACTCTAGATTAATTTATGAGGTTATTTACCATTGTCATGTAAATAGCATCTGTTAATTTGCAAGTTTTTTTGTTTGTATTAGTGCAACTTTCACCTTCTGCTCAATCCTATCACAAGCATCCATCAGTCCAGAAGTCACACCAACTTCTCACATTATAGATACATTAAAAATATACACTTTTCCCAGTAATCCACATAGCACATGTTACAATTTAATTTCATATATACATCTATAAATATTCTTCTTTCTAGTTTTTTCTCTCTTATATTTTCCCATTGTACATATGTTCTTTGTTACAAGCATGGTTTGCAAGATGTGTAGCAGATTATACATGTACCAATAGACATATGTTAAATTGGACAAACATAAGAACACTGAATAGAGGGAAAAAACTATAAAGAAGATAAATTAAAGATGCTGTTCACATAGCAATGATAAATAACTCCGTAAGTTAACATATAATGTTTGAAATCACATTAATCTTGTTCTTAAAAAGCCAAAAAGAGAAATTAGAAGGATCCTTATAGATAGGTATCCTTTAAAAGAGTAGCTAATTTATTAGAAACACTTTAAATTTAGTTAAGATGAATCTAATGATTCTCAATATAATTCCAGTGTGAGTATTATAATTCACAGGTAGCGAAAACAGAAGATTAATATTACTCAAAACATTGTTACATACTGACCTGTATATTGTTATTAACAGTTGAATGTAACTGAAAAACTGTAAATAAAGTTTGACTTTTTTAAAACATTCTAATTAGTAGACGGAAATAATTCAATATGTAGTTACAAGTCTAACGCCATTATAAGAAATTTTCAAAACAACGGTAATAGTAATAAGATTACTTCTATTGAATTATATCACATTATGATATTGGAGTGATGATAAATAAAATAATTATCTTATCATCATTTAACAAATATTTAATACAACACTTTTTAAATTTATTCAATTTTATTAAAAAACATTGCTTTTACTTCCCCCTTTCCCCCCCTATATGTACACGAAATATATATACAGTATAAACATATGTCGTATATTGGATTTCTTAGTACAGAAAATTTACCCTTTTCGACGTTGACGTTGTTATCCTTAATGACTCTGAACCGAAAATTTACAGTTTAAATGAATTTTCCTGATTAAATCTTTAGAGTTTAAAAGACCTTGTTAATTTGCTAAACACTTTTAGTATTTTAACTTACTTTTAAACAATATATTGAATTCAAAAATTAATAATTTTCTACAAATAATTTCAAATTAAATCTATAAAATCCATTATAAAGTCTATATTTTAAAGATATATATTCAGATTAGGTTTTCTTTTTTAAATTATTATTATTATCATTATCTAATTAGAAGATTTTTTAAACTCTGGATTTTTCTTTCTATTCATCCTTCAATCCATCTCAAGCAACCGACACACATGACCACATACATGTGAAAAAGATACATGATCCCTCCAATATGCATAGTCAGTGCTATGTATGGGAGATTTTTATCTGGCCCAACTGATGAGTGCTGGTTCTGCACAAAATATATATATTGGGGATCATGTATCATTTTTACATGTATGTGGTCATGTGTGTCAGTAGCTTAAAATGGATCTCAAGCAACCGACACACATGACCACATACATGTGAAAAAGATACATGATCCCTCCAATATGCATAGTCAGTGCTATGTATGGGAGATTTTTATCTGGCCCAACTGATGAGTGCTGGTTCTGCACAAAATATATATATTGGGGATCATGTATCATTTTTACATGTATGTGGTCATGTGTGTCAGTAGCTTAAAATGGATTGGAGAATGAATAGAATGAAAAATCCTGAGTTCAAATCCCTCTAATTACATATATAGGAAATAATCAGTATTAGCAAATTACATACTGCTTTAGAATTACATTATCATTATTTTCACCAAAATCAAATTTTTATTTTTGTGAAAACTTTTATCTTGCTTTCTTTAAAGATAACTCATCTTCAGTACCATAATAAATTTTTGTAAAGAATTGTAGAAAGCAATTATGATGCCTTAGTATTAATGATTATTAAATTTATTTATTTTATTACCCAATAACAATATCAATTGATCTTTTTGATACATAAAACCAGCTTTTCATTATGACACTAAACATATATACACTAAAATAAGCTTCTATTTCAGGATAAGAATTTCATGATGCAAATGAGGTGCATTCTTTTTTTAGATTCATGATCTGAGCTAGAATTTGGGCCAAATAAATTTTTATTTGTATTTTAAGCACAGTTAGCTAGATTTTTATTTTTCAGGCTAATAAGTCATAGCCAAACTAGCTAGCCATTTTCAATAAATAATCTCATTGTTTTTAGATATACATTTAACAAGAATGGCAAAGATTCAGTATTAAATATATAGATACTTAATAAACTTAGTTCTAACATACATATCAAAAACAAATGTAACTAGATTATTTTTCTGTGTATTGTCAATGTAAATGTACCACCAATTTTCTCTCTACTAGAAAACATGTAAAAATAAGCATGATTTTCTGACTGATGATAAGATTTAGGGTAAAATTCAAACTCAGATCAGATATAAACATGACATCATAATCATTATTATTACTGGTTATGAATTCAAATTAATAGTACTGAAAAATTGGGTTTTACATTATGATAATTTACTTATTTTTACTAAGTTTTACTCATTTTATTTAATGGATTGTAAATACATTTGCAAATCTACCTATCTCCATATATATTACTTTTAAAGCTTCAAATTGTAGAATCTGTAAAGCTAATAAGTGATTACCAATATTTCTAATATATATGATGATGGAATTCTCAAAGCCCTTGTTGAGTCAGTAGAGATGGGCAGAATACAGGCTAAATATGAAATATTTAAATACAAGAATATTGTCTATACTGAACTTAATGTTATTAGAATTGATTTGAACTCATACTTTCATCAAGGGCTTTGATCATTCTATCATCAGATTTTCAGTTATATAGATGGCTGAAAATTTGGAAGGTGGAGAAGATTGAAGCCTGTCCATATATATAACATGAAGACATTATAATAGAAAATAAAATATAAAAAATCAATTCAAGTAATCTGAATATACTCCCAAAGCCCTAGTGTCATGAGAAAATCATTTTTTGCCTATTTGAACATTATCAGCCATTTTTACTTATTTGAATGCTAATGGTTCTCTGATTTATCACATGTTCATTTTATATAAAAACCTTAACAATACCTGGATCAAAACCATTTTTAGAGCAATATAAAAATGAACCTGTGTTCTTACAATCTAAGTGCTTACAATATGAAAAGTCAATTTGGACAATGATAATTGCTAAAATTCTATCTTGGATTTATCAATATCAGATTACTAAATTTATTTGTCTTTAAGTTCTTAGACTGTAAACAAAAGTGAATTTATTTTTATTTGCTTAGTAATTAGATGTTTATACTGCAAAATTCTAAATTTTATTAATATTCTTTGGAAAAGTCATTGCTTCAAGTATATTACATATTTCATTCTGTTAATAAACCGAGTTTTCATTTCAGGTTTGGAGATTGTTACAAGTAAGACTTGGCTGTGATCGTATCAGTGTTTAAATGTGATTCTATATCATTTATTCTATACATTTATATGTAACTAATAAATTAAATTCATTCATTTAAAATTATATAAATAAACTAAGCTTAAATACCAGCAAAAATGTTAAAAGTCAGGTGGTATCATTCTGTCCTTTAATAGTTTATTTGTGTTACATAATTCATTGAAAAGTACAATTATTTCCATTTCAGTTATAACTGCACATATAATAAAATTATAATTTATCTTTGTATTCTAATATTTAATTTGTAATAAATTCCAAATAAGAAATTTAAATTACTAATATAGTGCCATGTTTTTTTCAATATTTTTTGAACTTATAAAAATATTTGGAATCTAAAAAAAAACCTTAAGATTAAAATAGAATATGCTTTCAGGCCATAGTGAATATTTGTTTTGATTTAGAAAATTGATTTTGAAATAATTTTTTTAAATTTAAAATAATTTTTCTAATTAATTTTTAAATAATTAGTCACCTGTATTCAAATGTTAATATTTAGACTGTGGTGAAAGTTGTTATCTTTATAATAACAGAGGGGATTTAAACTTAGACTTTCAAGCTTCCTAAAACTATCCACTTCAACTTATACAACCAATACACATGACTGCTTACATGTAAAAAAGATAAATGGTCCAGATCATCATCTCTCACACAGACATACAATCATTGCTCAGTTTATATTAATATAGCAAATCTTCAAACTTTAATGGACAGGCTTCAATCTTCTCCATCCTTCAACTGTTCAGCAATCCATATCATTGAAAATCTGATGATGGAATGCTCAAAGTCCTTGTTATGAAAATCTTTTTGTTATACTCCTGTTGACCTTAAGTCAATCTGACCCTTCACAGATAGGATCTTAATATGTTCATTTAAACATACAAAAGAGGGATGGGAAGAATGCAGGCTGAATAGTAATATTTAAATATAAGTATACTATCTGTACTGAATTTAATGTAATAGAAAGGATTTGAACTCAGACTTTTAAGCTCTCTACAACTATTCACTCTATTTTTATAACAATGAAAAATGAATGGCGTTAATGTTCAGAAATTTATAAGAAGTTTGAGCATCAGATATGGCAGAATTGGAATCAATCCAAGAACTTCAAACTTCAGATTCTGCCATTCTATCATCACTCCAAACCATGCAGCTTCTTAAACAACCATTTGAAAATAAATACAATCATTTTAATTCCACGAAAGAAAAAAAAAGTGGAAAAACAAAAAAGTTAAAGACGTTTGAAATAACTATAATATATTTTTAGAATAAAAACACTACTAGAAAAAATAATTGAATAATAAAATTCAGTAACTAATAAAATATATGTTAAAAAAGTATAATATTTTTTTTACATATAAAATAATATATGTAATTTTTTAATAGTCTATTTGCAATAGATATAGTAAAAACATTTAAGATAATTTTCTTTTTTGAAAGCTCTTTATTTGATATCAGTGGTACAATTTAAAATCTAACACATGAATTTTTTTATATACATGCATAAAACCCAATCACTTGCATTTATACTGTTCTACATTTTAAATATTTCTTAATTCTAGAAATCTTAGTTCCAAAGTCAGAAGGCCCTGAATGCTGTGAAACAGGGCTTTTTTTTATCATGTAACATGGTGGAACAATGTTCTGACACTCTTTTTAGTGTATTTTTAATGTTTCAAATGTAATTAGATGAAACAGTATAGCATGTACATAATTACAATCCATATTTATATAATTTGAACAAATAAAAAAATATGGGTTTTGTGAATCAGATGAAATATAGATGGATTCAAAATTGGTACTGACATGTAGTGAGAAGTGGATTCATCCATGTCACCTGGTCATTTGTTGTCAATGACTGGTTACAGTGACACATGTGCAGCCAGTAACATTTAATGTTTGTGATTGAATATACCTGCATAATGATTGACAATGTGTGGAATATGTAATTTCTTTATTTCTATATAAATATGACATCGTTATTTTTATTTTATTTATTGTTTTAGTGTAAAAGTTTACCCCAAGTTTAAAAATGAAAAACATTTCCAGTTACTTCTCAACCATCAATCCCAGTAATAAAAAGTTCAAAACGATGACAGAAAATATGGAAATATTGGAGCAAGGTAATGTTCTTGAATCATCCCAAGCAGATCTTCATGTGCAATGCCAAACTCAAAATGATTGGCCAGATTGCTGGTCATTGGACCAAAAAAATGATTTTTGCTTTAGATTTGATATGTTTAAAATAAAAAAATTATGATTAATTTTGTTTAATTTTTTTATTTGCTTCATAGCATTGGAAAAGCTGCTTTAAATTTCATTTAAATGATATTTGAATATAATTTTCTTTAGTAAAAAGCTTGACAAGTGAGTTTTGCATCTTTTTTTATTTAAAAAAAACCCTGCTGTATAGCGGTGACTTTCTTGAATTGTGGTAATTATGCCACTGTCTGATAAACACACATACACAGATAACTTTTTGTATTATTATTGTATTGATAAAAAAAAGTTTAAACATCTTATAGCAATCTTAAATAGGATTTATTAATTTAAAAACTGGAAAATGGGGTATCATCAATAATGATAACATCATCATCATCATCATCATCATCATCATTATTATTATTATTATTATTATTATTATTATTATTATTATTATTATTATTATTATTATTATCCCCAATTTTGTATAGTATTGCTTATTGTTGAATTGGGGGGGGGCAATAAGATTGCCAGTAAAGAAAATGATAGCCTGTTAATTTTTATTTTACTATCTGTAAGCCAACTCTATTACTTTATAATACTGTATTACATAGCAATTTAGCTGTGAAGTAATATGCCCCACAATGCATTGTGAAATATGCGAGAAGTTATTGGATATTATTTTCTGGAATATAAGGTTAACATAAATCTACCATATTGATTTTATTTGCTTAAAAGTTGGAAATTTTTTTAACAGAAATTAATTTGATTGGAGAATGAAAAGAAAGAAATCAGCAAGAAAGTGTTAGAAAACTTAATACAAGTTTAAATTCAGGTAAAAAAAAATATAGCACAAAATTTTCATATTAGATAAAGGAATGAAATCAAGCACATTTTCTTAAACAATCTATTATGTAATAATAAAACTGTATTCAGATATCAGCTTTAAAAGTCATATGGATGAATCTAATAATAAATATAGGAGATTTGAACTCAGACTTTCAAGCACCCACCAACTATCCACACTACCTCATACAACCAATGCACATGACCACACACATGTAGAAAAGATAAATGTGTGTGGTCATGTGTATCAGTTGTATAAGATAGTGTGGATAGTTGGTGGGTGCTTGAATGTCTGAGTTCAAATCCCCTATATTTACAATTAAGCGCTGGGTTTGTGAAGTATGCCTGGTTTTCAAATATGAATCTAATAAATGAAAAACATTTGTTTATTTTGAATTAAATTTTTTTACATCTTTTAGACTTTGATTTTTTCAAACATTCATAAAATGAAAATTTTTATCAGGGAAGTCAGTGGCAATCTTTCCTTTTCCAACAGAACTAATGGTACAAAGCTTTCTGCTAGATAATTAATCATATCTTCTAAATTACTACAACTTAATTTGAATTATAAGTGTCAAATTTCCTGCACTTATATCTTTAATATCTTTTTCTTTAGATACATATACTAATGATTATTACTAATTATTTATTAGGACAGAAATTATTATGTTATTCCTATCTCAGATGTAAACATTAAATTCAGTTAAAGATTAATATATCTAAATTTTTATTATTATATGTAAGATAATATGTTATTACTGTAATGGTTTTGTTTTATTTTCAATATACTGCCATCTTGTGTGAAATCGAAGCAAATGATTTTTTTCAAAAAATTTAAGTGGAAGTAACAATTCAATTTCTAATTCATTGAAAATATTATAAATCATGTAATTGATTTTTTGTCGAAGTTTTTTTTTTTTACTGATTAATTTCTAAGCACAAAGTGTAGATTTGTTACTGTCATTACAATTAATCAACACAAATATCTTAGAGAATACCATTTACACTTCAGCTGACATATTTTTGTTCAAAAATTTTGAATTTATAAAGTAATGAGTAGATGGTAAAAAAAAAAAAAAACTTAAGTAAAATATAAATTATTACAATTATGGTTATCAATGAGCTCTCCAAAAAAGTAGATGGTTTAAAGAAATTGATTATAAGTCACATAAAAATCAATTTTAAAAAATTTTGTTTTTCTATTATTATGGTGTATAATAAAATAATGTATGTGTGTATATTGTATGTATATTATTATGATGTATAATAAAATAATGTATGTGTGTATATTGTATGTATGTATGTATCATTATAAATATATAAAACGTTTCTTCATTTGTCCTATTATTTATTCCTGATTCTATGCATGTTTATATTTTATGTCAAAAATTGGTATTAATATCTACTTGTTAATCAGACAAGAAACTGTTCATTGAGCAAATATTTTGAATAATTTTAAGAGAAATAAGTTAATGTGATTAGTGTTAATCATAATTTAAAATATTAAATAGTTTTAGATAATAATTATTTTTAGTCTTCTATTCCTATTGCCAATATCTTTGGGGATTACGAATAATATATTTACTTATAATTATAAAATAGAGCATTTATGCATGTTTATACAAATATATATTCTCTCATACATACAATTATGCACATTTCTTGTGATGTTATTGTCTAAAGAAATAACATTGAATATTTAAAAGAGAGAAATGAACTTCTGCAGTTCAGATGAACAAAACTTTCCTTACAGTAGTTTTTTTTTTCATATGTCATAGCATCGACCGGGAGGCGAACCCACAATCGTCTGCAACCAACTACTTGCTTGCAAGGTGACTGTGCTGACCTCTCAGCTAACAACACTTGATGTTCCTGTAGTTTGTCATTATTTTAACATTGTGTACACATAGGAAATAGTAACCATGCGATTGTTAGTGGTTTAATGAACGATATAGGGATTAGTGATTTTGTATTGATCTATCACATACAATTTGTCATTATAAAGCACTTTTTTTATTTTTTGTTGTAATTATATTTTTGGAAGATACTATGAAGAAGGATATTTTATCACTAGTAACCATTGACATTTGCCTGAAAAGCATAAACTAATATTTTCCCAGAAAGATCTGTTAGAAATTGTTTCCCCTCCCCCTATGGACTGTTTTCATTTTTAATCTGTTCAAAGGTTTTTCTTATTTTTACCACATCATCTTTACTTGCTATGTGCTCAATCTAGTTTAAGTTTTTAAATAATAATATTATTAATTGGGTTCAAACCTCTCCATTTATGTTTTCCTTCCATTTTATTATTTTTATGACTTTTCCCATGCCTTTTATTAAAATGTATGTTTTGTGCCTCGCAGTTTAATTAAAACATGTATATACATATATGTCAAATGATGTATTGAATTTAAGTTTTATATTTGAAATAGCAGTCAAATTTTTGTATTAGTGTTGTAGGCATTTAATTTATTATATAATTTTTTTATACTATTGCTTGTGATTAAATGCCAATTGAAAGTGAAATATGTTCCAGAAGATATGGTAACATAATGTTTTATTTATATTTTGTTGTTAATAAAGTTTAATTATTTTTTATTTCATTTTTTATAATATCTTTAATTAATCAAAAGGTGTATCTGAAATATAGTCGTAAATATTACCTGAATCAATGATTTAATTAACTTTTGAACAAATGGCTGGGTGTCCATTGATTATCAAGTACTGTAAATTTAAAAGTCTTAACACATAAATTAACATTTATGCATCCTATTGATTTTAACAAGCTAAAATCTTCTATCTATTGATTTGTTAAATGCTATTTCTAGTTGTTCTTTTTTTAGAACTTTTTAAATGCTTGTTTCAAGAATCAAAATCTTTAATTAATTAAACTCAAAAGTTGAATAACATCAATTCACACTATTAACAGTACATTTATACAATTACTACTTCAATAAAACACAAGTATAAAGTTTAGAATAATGCCTAAAAATTATGCCACGTAAGGAAACGCATAATATTGAATTTCAGGATGATATATTTTAAATTTAAAGTTAACAATAATATATCAAAATGAAAAAAAAATGTAAGAAGGATTGCACAAAAGAGTTTTTGAATTATTTATTTTTTAATTGATTAAATGAAATAACTTAAAACTTAGGGCTTTACTCAATGATTTGTGTTAAAAATTCTTTCATTTACTTTTGTGTCTATTATACAGATAAGCCACAAAAATTTCACAATAAAGTAGTTAGAATGTTCAGCTGATCAGGGATTCAAAATCAGATAAAATCCAAAATTTAAATAACTAAAAATGTTTAATTAAACCCTGAATTGAAATCCAATATTAGTTGTTATATATCTAACTATTTTTAGTTGGAGGTTAAAGTAAAGATTAAAATATCACCAACTGGCACTTGATTGTCTGATGAGTAAGCAGCTTCTTCATTACTCCAAAATAACATTTGTAGATAGTATGATAAGGACTGCATTTTACAGTAGCTTATTTAAGGATATTTCTTAACAATATAATACCTTGTTCTTTTCTCATAGTTTTATTTAAAATTTGCAGCAAATTATGCTGAATAATAATGCTGTCACAGTCTGGTAGTATATCTTGGTACAGACTGTTGTAATATGGTTTAATATTACATGGTATCAAAAATAATTTTAAAAATCTTATGATGCTTTGTATTGAAATATTCTACTAAAAGTGGCACTTTTTAAAAATTTCACATTTGTTTAATAATTTCTGGTTAGACAGAGTTTTCAAAATAAAATTGCATGTATGTGTGTATCTAAAGTGAATTTTTTTATAAAATAGAATTAGGTAATATTTAATCATTGAAAGGTTTGATGCTGTAGAAAATGTTATGAATTCGAGAACTAAAGATTCCTGGATCAAATCTCAGCTGTGTAAAGTGAAAAAAAAAACAACAACACTGTTTCGAGAACCAACTGAATAGTTTGGGTAATCTGTTTTTGGAAAAAAATTCTATCATAACAAAAAATAATAATTAACAAAACACCATTGTCATTAAGATTTTTAATTTTTGATTAGAATTATTTTCTTTGCAATTAGTGACCTAAAATTAATATCTGAATATCAGTTGGTTAAAAATTAAATTCTAGTTTTAAATTAAAAAACAAAAATATTTGTAGCATAAAATGGTATAGTTTTCTATTTAAGTAAAATAAAATTTTAATATTCTATCTTTTTATTTTTAAGTAAACTCAAGCCAAAATAATATTGAAGATTACTAATTGACTATTTATTAGTCTACATTCAGAATCTGTTTCTATTTACCTGTTTGAGGTTTACTTAAACTTCTTTGTATCAAAACTTTCAATCTTTGTATCCAAGTTGCAATCTTTAGTGTCTATATAAGTATATTAGCATTGATAACAGTTTGAAATTGATGTTTTGTTATTGATATTGAGATTGTCTAAATGTTGACTGTTTTTTAATGTTACTTACAAACCCACTTAGTCTTGAATATTATTATACTTATTATTTAAGTAATACTTTGAGTGCAATTTGAAATATATAATTGCAGTTTGTAATGTTATAATTGATTATGTATTAGTCTTTATTCAGAATAGATTATATTTACCTGTTTAAAGAGGTTTATTTAAACTTCTTTGTATCAATAATTTCAATCTCCATGGTCACGTTGCAATCTTTAGTATCTATATAACTATATTAGACCATTAATAAAGATATGATTCCACCCTTATTGTTAAAAAGAGATTGCCTTGATAATAGTTTGAAATTTTTGATTGTTATTGATATTGGGATGGAAGTAATTATGCCTCCTACTGAGTTAGGTATCATTAACAATTATGATACCAATCTATCTTTTAGCTCTGTTATTATATGTATATTTAGTTTTTTGAGTATAGTTTTCAATTTTAGAATGAATTTTGTCTGTTATTTTAATTTATACACAGACTAAACTATCTGAAATCATATTGAAATATTCAGAAAATCCAGACTTTAACAACCTCTAAAAATATCAAATGAAAAATTGATTCAATAAATGTAATAATAAATCATCATAATTTAAATATAAATAATTGAAATGGAAATAGCTGTAACTCCTGAATATTTCAATATTCATTTCAGATTATTTAGTCTGCACATAAATTAAAATAATAGACAAAATTTACCCTATAGTTTAAAGCTACATAAAAAAACTAAGTTTATATAACAACAGAGCTAAAAAATAGGTTGGTATCATTCTGTCTTTTTCTTAGCTGTTGACATTATATAACTCAGTGGGAGTTGCAGTCACTTCTGTTTAATTACTTATATTTAAATTATGATTATTTATTATTACATATATATAGATTATCATTATTTTGAATCATTATAATTCCATATTAAGATGAAGGTCTTTCCACATTTAATACAAATTTCTTGATTCATAATTTCTTTATTTACTTCAATTTAAAAAATTTCTATATCCATCCATGTCATACATAATCTTTTTTTAATCTTTTCCAATTCTTGAGATTTAGTTTGAGACTTTAATAATCCAAATATTGTCATATTTGTTAGTGACATGTCCAGCCCAACTCCATTTTAGTATCTTAAATATTTCAATGATATCAATAACGCTTGTTTTCACATTTAATTCCTTAATACTGTTAACACAAATTGCTCTACATTTAAAAATTGTTAAAGCATATATATTAGAATTCTTTTTTTAAAAAACATATAGGCATATTTCTTTTTAATAATAAACTATTTCTATTAAAAATATTCCATTCAACTTTAGTTCTTTGATTAATTTTGTATGTTCATCACACATATTAATAATTTGGCTAATATTATTTGTAATTGTTAAGTTTTTTGTTTCATAATTAATAATTTTTATTTTCTCTTTTCCTCTAGTCATTGTAAATTTTAATGTTTATCTTTAGTTCTACGAGTTTTGCTTTCATCTGACAACTCTTGCAACATTTCTTGAAGCTCTACTGCATTTTTAGAAAGTTATATCAGATGCAAAATCTAGATGATTTAAGTAATCTTCATTTTAATTCTAAACTATATATCTGGAAAACTGTTGAAAAAAGTATTGGAAGTATGAAATTTATTCATGCATGTATTCCAAGTTGCTTAAGATTTGCCTATGTAAATGCATTTAGGTGTGAAGATAAGATGACTATTTTTATCTTTTCAAATCTTATGACTTGGATTGAGAGTGTATTTAACATCTCACTAATGGAATATTATAGTATGGTGCATTGTGATGGGTTGATTATTTCCCCCTTAGAAATCATTCTGTTATACATTCTTAATAAAGTTAAATATTTTTAGAATTGTATTTTGATCTCTTTTTTTTTTTTCAGCAATTAACAATCCTAAAAATATATCTTGATTTTCCAAAGCTTTATTTACGAATGAAATATTTATAAAGTTAAATGTCTTTTCATAACATATAAATCCTAGGTGTAATGGCAACTTATACTTATCAATTCATTGTATAACTTTTTACAATACTTGGATGTAATCTACAGTACTTAAATTACTTTTAAATTCTTTCTTTTTATTGGTTTGTGTCTAAAGTTCTTCATAGATATGTTGCAATATTTTTAATAAAGATTAAGCCAGTAATTTTTAATATCTTTTTCTTAAACATTACTACTATGTTTTCCCAATTATGTGATACATCTTCATTATTTAGACTTTTCCAACTATTTTTCTATTTGTTTTTAATAATTCTATCATTTCTTGGAGTTGTTTCATTGCTCATAGATTTGATTATTTCTAACTTCTCTAGTTTAAAATATGTTGCAATTCTGGAGGTATAGTTTGTTTTTTATTACTATATTGTTCTTTATAGAATTCTTCCAACATTCTTTATGATGTTGTTCATCCTCTTAGTAATGCTAATCTTTTCTTTTTATAGTTGTTGTACCAAGATATAAAAAGTTTCACTCTTTTGAAATTTTTATTCACTTCTATAGATTTTTTTTTTTTTTTGAAAATTCATAGTTATATTTCCTTGTATTTTTATTAACTTCCTTTTCATATTCCAGATATTTGATTTTTCTAAATATATTAGTTTTAAATATTTTATTTATACATTGTCTTGCTTCAGTTGAATATTTGTTGATGAATTGCTTTTTCTGTAACAACTATCTTTTAAGTGTAGCTCATCTTAATAGGATATCAGTTATTTTGTTATTGAATTCATTCAAATTTAAATGTTCATCAATGTCTAATAATATTTTTAAAAGATAGCAGTGACAGTCTTCATTCTGGCATGTTCAGTGTATGTAACTTCAAATGAATAATGTTGTCCAGTTCCTAAATTAAACCAGAAATATGCTTCTCTCCTTCACAACAATGGGTAGCCTATTTTGTGATTTCTTAAATATTATCATGTAGTTTTTTGTGATGACATTTAACACACCATCTTTTCTTAATTTTTTGCCTTCTTTTCCATGACCTGTCATATTTATTTATAGTTTTGATAGCCTAAGCAACAAATTTTGCCTGTTCTTTGGAAAAGACATAAACCTAAGTTAATGGTATATGTAGGAGTTTCTGGGATAGTGGAAGAATTAATTCTAAAAAAACTGGCACAGAATTCAGGATATAAATCTGAAGACATTAATGGCTCTTTTCCAGTTTCCAATTTCTGTATTGATGGTGAATATAAAGTGATTCATTCTGATATTAATTGTGGGAAAAGTTTGTGAAATAATTAACAGTTCCAGCTGCAAAGTAACAGTATGTCTAAATAAATGCATTATTTCATCAAAATAAGATCTTATTGGGGCATAAACTTGAATCACATGTTTTTGATATTTTTCATTAAGAACTTCTATTTGAGATATGATCACTATATGTTGTCTTCCATTTTTTATCTTTAAAGAATCCCATTTCATCTCAGTATTTGTTTATTTATATCAAAATGCTGGTCTACTTTTCAAAGAATTATCTGTTTATTTTCCTACTTCACAAAATCTAGCAACATCTCATTTAATATTAGACACTTTTTTCAATTTATGCAATCTTCTTTCACTTTAAAATGATCTACAGTTGTAGATAGTTAAATTAATGGTCATTGTCAAATGGCAGGAGATCGTTAACATTATTTTGCGGTTATTTATTTTACAGTTTCATATAAATAAGGGGCATAATTTACTTTGCTGACATGATTTTTAAATTTTAAGGCGTGATTATACACATATTCATTTTGCCTTTCAAATAAAATCTGATAATTCAACTACAAACTATAATTTACAAACTATAATCTAGAGATAAAAGTTATTAAACTAACCATGATGGCTGATGCATGTTGGTGAGCATCCTATCCATGTTCCTTTATCATATAAATAATTACATATTAATAATAGCTTCAACAACATATGGAAGTGGACATTGGAAATTTGCATTTATCTGTTTTTAGGCCTCAAAAAAGTATCAAAATGATTTTTTTAATAGCAAACTCTTTTTTTTTTTGCAGCCATATACATATATATTGTGTTGTTAATCATTTTTTCAATACTGTTTGTTATTTACCATTATTTAATAGATACTTTAAGTGATGCAATAGTTTTTTCTCATTTCTACATTATACATACACATACATTTATTATTTATTTTTTTGTCAGTGACTGGTATTTCAGGAAATTCGTTTATCATTAAACCTTGCCTACTTAAATCTGTACATTTTGCTATTGACTTTATGCTGAGTAATGCTATTACTTCTATTTATTAAACTAAAAACTATAGGATGGGAGTGGGTTTATGTGGGTTTGTAATTTAACTTGTTCTCTGCTATTGGGATTTACTTATTGATGGCATTTTGATATTAATATATAAAAATAAAGTGAAGTAAAACTACTGCGATAATATAAACATTGACAGATAAATTCACTGAGTCAGAAATTCTCATTAGAAGTGGCAACCCTGCATTACTAATTTGCATAAATAATTAATTCACTTCTCATTTAATTAAAAATCGTTTATAATTTCTCACCATTAAAATAATGTTTGAAAATATTAAAATAAAGAGGGGAGGGGGCATGTATATACCCCATTAGGAAGATGTTAATAAACGATTTTTAAAAAATTTAAATTATGTAAATCTATATATTTTGTTGCTTCATATATATATAACTATCCAAACAAAATTTTAACAAAGCAGCCAATTAAATTTCCGAAAATAACCAGTCAGTATGATGTCAAAGATATAAATATATATTACTAGTAATTTGAATACCTAGTTTGTATAATAATTTATTTATTATTTCCAATTTAGCAATATTTTCTTTTGATTTATATATAATATCAAAGTAGTTTGTGAAGCAGAGTATCTACCTACCATTTCTAAGACCTGGGTTCAAAAATTAGCCAAGTGAATTTTTTTCAAGAGGCTTAGAGAATTTTTTTTTTATATTGCTAGACCATATCCAGGTCATTGATAACTCACTTAGCTATATAACATTTGTCCAATAAATGGATACGTAGCTAATCTTAGAAGTAAACGAGAATGGAAAAATACCCAAAATTTGAAGGCTACAACTTTCTCCAATGCTCATCTATGAGAGTACTTGTGTTACGCCTTTTGCTTGCAGTGTGATATTCGTGACAAAAGTTGTTTAGCTTTTATTATATTTATAAGTATATGAAACAATAAAGTATATAGGTTGTAGACTATCTATCAATTCTAATCATACATTATTTACTATTCCTTTCTACTTCTTTTGCAATTTTTGATAACGTTTTATATCTCAAATTTTGTAGATGAGAACAAAAGTAAAAATAAATCAATAACACACTTATTTAGAAAGACTTTTTTAACACCCTTTCATAGATATTGAAAAACCTGATGAATTAATTATTAGCCCAGGCTAGTCAATTTTCAATTTTCAATTTAAGATTTTATGTTTTTCTATCTTATACAACAAACACTCCATCTAATAAGATATTTTGACCACCATATTTGGAAATTTTTCATTATCTGAAAAATGTTCTGGCTCCAATCTGGAATTAAACCCTAAAATCATGCACACATCCTCATAATGTACTAATCAAAATACTGCTTGGTCTTTTTTCCTTAATTTTTTACATATGTAAGTAATCATGTGACTTGAACTTGGGAGTTCAAGTAACCTTTAAACATCAAAGAGATAGGCTGGGTATTCTATTTAAGTGGCCAAATGAAGCTATTTTTATTTTCTTCAATTAGGAATTGAATATGACATCATCATTACTATACTAAACCATCCAGTAATATCATAAAGAAAATTGCTCAAGAGATTGAATGAGATTTGAGCACCAATAAGACAGATTGAGCACATATTGAATTCTATTGCATATTATAAAATTAGTTTTTAGCACACTTGTTTTAGGGCAATAAAAATTTTTCTAATCAGTATTACAATGTGTTTTATTTCTTCTTGACTATTTTTTCTTTGGATTTATTTTTGTATGTTTTTTATCGATATTGTTAAAGTGCTATCCATATTATTTACAAAATCACTGTGAGCAACTATTTTAGATTTCTTAAATGTCTCTTGGTTACTTGTTATGTAATGCTCAAAATACACTGTATTTTTTACTATCAACTTTAGCTAAATTTAAATTTGTTATTTTAAATAACCTTGAATCTTAAAATCCAAATTGTGTGTAATGTATGGATGTGGTAGATTTTTTGAATATCTCTAACATACAATATTTAAAGATAATTGTAGTTCTATTAAAAATTTACTCATATTTTACATCTTTCAAAAGGTGAAGCATTATCTTGATATTATTTTAACTGAGGTTATGTAATGAGTATAATTTTAACATTTGTTTATTAAAGATTTGTTTAGTATTGACAAATGAGTGAATATAAACTTAAGATATAATTGTGATGCACTCATACTTTGCATTGATTGTAATATGCTCTGTGATATGTAATTTTATTAATATTATTTGTTATTGTATTCCAGTTTAAATCAATGCTAATTTACCCATATACAAATTTCTTAATCTTAGCATTAGTAATATGATTGATTGCACATTAAACACTGGTATGGTTAACCTCTATCATGCTGTTATCATGCTGTTAATGACAGTTTTTGCTTTTGTATATATTATGTAGAGGATTAAGCATATAAAGCCTTCATAGTTCTGATAAAATTTTTGGCAAGTTGTATTGCAATTGGGAGGAATACCACGTATGTATGTTTATACTAAATTATTGATTTTATTTCATCTTAATGGAGAAACATTAATCCATAGAGTATAGCCATTTAGCAAGTTTATTATTTACATTAAAGGTTTTATTTATGATCATTCATTAAAAGTGATAGGTTCTAAAAGGATTTATTTTCTATTATTTTTATTAAATTTTATTTTGTAGTTGTTTATTTTATTCATTGATAATAATTAATATTATTTTCAAAAGTACTGTGAGAATGGCTTGATATTCACGTTGTATTTTACATCTAAATGTTAGTTGATAAATGTCTGACAAAATAATAATAATTTGAAATTCTTTAAGTATTTTTTATAGTTAAGTTCTACATTGAATATATTTTAGGAACTTATCATTACATTATTGGCATATTTTATCCTAATCACATAACATCGTTGTTTTTCTTGTTTTATTTTTTTTTATTTTATTTGTCCATATGTTTTACAAACAACAATAACAAAAAAACCTAGCAGAGTCTGGAAACATTATCTACTTTGATCCATGCTTATCCTCATGTTTTTCTTATATATTTTCTCGTTTATTAGAGAATTATGTATCTATATTCTGACAAAAACATTCAGTGTTTAAATTAAGTAGAATCAAAAAAATTGAGTTAAAATCTATCTAGATTGTGTATTAATATGTCAATTTAATTCTCTTATACATAAATTTATTTGATTATCACAGATGCCTGGAAATGCTTTCCCATTATTAATACAGATTAGTTATGGATATTTTTGTTGCAGCAGTGGATTGCAATTTCAATTAGATTAGTTTATTTAATATTATCATATCTATAAATTCATCTTTTATTGCTATTTTGTGTTAGTTAAATGTTTTTTTTCTTCATTTATTTGCATTAGACAAATTGACATGCTTTCTGCTCATTTGATCATAAAATTGTTTCATAAAATATAATATTATTTGTTATTGATTCTTTTTAAATTATATTTTGTCTTTTAAGATTTATCTGCATGATATCCAAATACCATGGAAACTGTGAATAATGAGAGTTTGTTTACCTTACTATGTTTTTTTCTAATTAGTGCCAGAATATATTTTTTAAATAATAATGGCATTTTTCATTTTTAAATTATAAAAAAGTCCATATGACTTTCTAGATGTGTATATCAACAGAGATATCTACTATAAGATTGATTTCCATTTACTATCAAATGATAACACTATAATCATTATTATCAGATTAGTTCTTATAAAAAGACTTCATCAGTGAGGAATTTTGGAATTTTTATATTTACTTATCTAGCAGTCATTTTAACTTCTTTATTAACAAGACAAATGATTGTATAATTATATAAATCTGGCATTAAACATCACATTATGTAGTTAGTGGGTAGTGGAGAAAAAAAATTGGTGTTTTTTTCATAAACCTAAAGACAGAGTAATTTGGGAATACCAGGGCATGTTTACAGCACTCAAGAGCTATATAGGTTAGAGTAATAGATGAATTAATGTTAGAATTAATGAACATAAAAATGCCTTTAACCATAAGTTAAACACATCAGCTTTTACTTCACATTTTTTGAAATTGGTCAAAAACCTGATTTTGATAATGCTAAAATATTTGATAATTTGGAAAAGTATGATTTGAGAACCACAAGGGAGTTGATTAAAATATTAAAAAGACTAACTGGTTTAAATATAGTTGATGAAGCACAGGGTATTCAAGCCTTGCTTTACAGAAACTACTTATTTTATCTTTTCTAATATAAACTTTAAACTAATTAATGGTGAAACTGAAGAAACTAAACATTTTGTTAATCCATATATTCTGAATGCTTAACTACTTTATATTCAATCTCATTCTTTAATGGTTTTTCTTTGAAAAGTTAACTTTGACAATGGTGAATGCTAGTTCATTGAAACATTAGGAAGTAATCAAAAATAACATAGTTTGACCCAAAACTACTTTATTTACATCATATAATTATGAAAACATTAAATATATATATATATATATATATATATATATATATTTATATATATTATATGATGTATATATATATATATATATATATATATATATATATATATATATATTCTATCAAAGTATATAGACAATTGTCAATTATTATGGCAATAAATCTTTGGTACAAAACAATATTTGTTATTTTAATGAGCCAGAGTTTTGATATTGTGTATCTTTGTGAAAGCATGACCATCATGAACATTAGTCTTGCTTTGACAAAGATACATTGTATTAAAAACCTGGTTCAGGAAAAATTGTTTTGTACCAAACATTTATTACCATAATAGTTGTTGATAATTGTCTACATACTTTGGTAGAATATTTTATTACCTATTATCTACAGTATATACATATAATATAGTTTATATATATATATAAATAAAATATCCAGGTACATCCGTGTATAATTTTTTGAAAATATGAACTAACATTTTGACCAAGTCACACTGGTCATCAATTGGGTAACAAATATTATAAATTAATTGTAGAGGCACTATAGACACACTGATGAATAACAATAATGAACATTCTGTTAATAGAAAATAATAATAATTACTGTACAAGAAATTATTTAGATTAATAAGTTGTTGTTTTTTAAATGCCAAGTAGAAGGTAATTTGCATATATCATCACAGTTGTTGATACAATCTGGTCTTTTAAAGATCTCAATGACTTCTCTTGTCTGATATTGTTGTAGAGTGTCACATTTGGATAGGAGGCTCATATTAAAAAAATCAATACTATGGCCTGTATCTATAGCATGGAGCCTTAATTCAAACACTAAACACTCAAAATCAAAAAGAAGAAACAAATATTAGAGTTTGTATTTCTTATATAAAAGGAACTAGAGACAATATTGGATGTATTCTGAGACCTTATAATGCAAAGACAACATATACCACTTACTAAAAAATTAATAGCATTATAACCAAGCCTAAAGAATCAATTGGAAGCACATGGAGTTTATAAAATTCCATGTAACATTTGTAAATTTCCTATATAGGTATGAGTAATTGTCACATCAATGCTAGAAGGGATGAACATATTAACGCAGTTAAGAAATATTCATCATCAGCAGCACTATTTCTTCATGCTATAGATACAGGTCATAGTACTGATTTTTCTAATATGAGAATACTATACAGATGTGACACTCTCCAACCATATCAGATTGCAGAAGCCCTTGAGATCTTTAAAAAGCCAGAATAAATCACCAAACATGATGATACATGAAAATTACCTTTCTATTTGGAAATTTTTTTCCAAAAATCATTAATCTAAATAAATTTTCATAATTATTATTATTTTCTATTAACAGAATGTTCATTATTATTATTCGTCAATGTTTATAGCACATCTACAATTATGTGACCTGGCCAAAACATCGGTTTATATTTTCAAAAAATTATGCACAGAAGTACCAGGATGATATTTTATTTGTATCTGTAGCCCATAAAAATCTTCGATTTAATATATATATATTAGAATTAACATATATATATTGTAACCATATATTTTAGTATAAAATATAATAATTGATGTAACTGGTATAAAAATTTCTCTGTCTTCTTTTGGTGATTTGATTGGCTTGATTTGCACTTTGAACAGATTACTCTCTTATATTCAAAATAATTTATTAGAGAGAATGGGTAATATTTTGCCTTACTTGTTGTCTATATTATTTTAATAAATTTAAATTGCTTCTTTCCATATACTAATTCATATCAAAATGTTTAACTTTTTAAAAATTTTGACAACACATTAAATTTGGTAAAATATTATTAAAAATAATAATAATTTTTATTTGTTTAAAATGGTCTTAAAAATTATTTCCATTGAATTAAAAAAAAACCATTTGTTCAACTAAATTTAATTATTAAAAATAAATACAGTAATTACGTATGCGTTTCAATGTAAAAAAGAAAGGAGCGCGAATTAAAAAAAAAGATCGTCTGATAGTGTTGCTTTTGGAGGGAGAAAGAAAAGAAAATGGTAAAAGGCAAATGGTGTAAATATGATAAGCTTATTTTAAAATAGTTAACAAGTAAACGGATTACCACAAAGTTTTCTATAAACGTAAAAATAACATAGTGGTATTTAATAATAAGATGAATTGCTAAATTTAAAAGTCTGTTCAAGTCGGCTAGCCAGGTGGATCAAATCGCTAGTAATAATTTTCCAATATTACATTTGAAATATGTCGGAGCTTTCCAGTTTAAAAGCAGAATTAATTGCAAGATTTTGGTATGTTTTAAAATATTTATTATTCTACAATTTGGAAAAATTAAATAAGTATTTTAATTACAGAAGTTTTATAAATATGAAAATTTGCTTTTTAAAAAAGAAGAAGTTTAAATTAAAGTAAAATGTTAAAGTTATTAACATAGTTTAATATTTCCGTTTATAATTTTAATAAAAAATATAGTATTGATTGATATTTAACTTTGCAATGCCAGTAATATATTTGCTAGTTAATTTGTTTACCATTTGGATAATAAAAACAGTCTTCAAATAATTAATCAAAGCTATTTTCTAATTTTATCATCAGTTTGGAATGATTAAATTAATTGCTATAATTAGTATTCCTAGATTTAAGCGTGGATAAATAAATATTAGCATGGATGTGATAAACTTGGAACAGTTTTAATAGAGAAATGTAGAAATTAATAACTTATGAAAAAACATTTTCATTTAAACTCTGCGTGTCATGTTTTGGAATTGTTTCATGTTTATGGAGCCACGTAAAATCGTTAATCTAATAGTGCTTATAATAACTAATACAAATGGATAAAATTACATGTATGGAATTCAACTATAATTGTAGCTATTACTTCGTATATTTATTGTTCGACACATCGTACATGGATTTCATGGATCATATTTGTAGTTATAAAATGCTATACAATTTAATTTGTGATACACACACCTGCTAGAATTCATGTATTGAACTATAAAATGCTATACATTTAATTTATATCACACACACACCTGTTAGATTTTATGTATTTGATGAATAATGCATTACTTTAATTTTATCGTTATATGAACTTGCATGTGAAGTTCATAAGTTATATTTTATTAAGTTTAAATTAATAGGGGTTGAATAAAATACTTATTCAAGAGAATAGCGCTTGCGAAAAAGCTTGAAAAGTACTAAATGAATTTATGAGATGTATCAATTTTTCATGAGGTATTTTGTGAGTCTTTCCAGATTTCTATTCCTATACTAATATTACTTATATTATATTACATATGTTTTATTTTAAGCAAGATAAGTTAGTACATTAGTTGTCCTGATTAGTGTAACATTTTATTATGCAAGAACCCACATTTGCTAAAATGTTAGTGTTTTCTGAATGGTCAGAATAACTGAGGAGGATGATTTTGCACTTTAATGTGAAGTAAATAGTAATGTTGTTTTATAATGTTAAAAGGCATTAATCTGTGCCGGTGGTTAATCCGCAGATTACTTAATTGCCATTTTTTTGTATTTTACACTCATTCCTGTGCTGGTGGTTAATCCGCGGAATTGTGTAATTATACTTATTACTTTATGATGGTGTATAAATCCACAAAGCGTTTAGTGTTATTTAATTCCTATGTGTAGATGAATGCATCCACAGGAATATGGTTTTACTTCATAGATATAAGTTGGGCAAAGTATTTTAGTTATTCTGCTAAATCATCTTCTTCCATTTGTAAGTATAATTTATAAGTTAGATCATTAAATTGTAGCAGGACATTCTATTCAAGTTACCTCATAATAATTAACTGTTGGTTGATTATTATTTACCTGAATGTAAGTTTAAATTTTCACTTTATTTAATGATTGCATTATAGCTAAATCCTACAGATATAATATTATTTATTATATTATTATAAGTTTACGGTATAGATTTATTGAATCTGGAAATGACATTAGATGTTTCATGAGTTGATGTTGAATTTAGTATAATTTCCTCAATACATTCATTATATCAAAGTGAAATATAAGGTATGATTAGGTTTTTAAAAACCGTACCTATGATATGTTATTGAAGAAAGTCGATGGAATTATAATTTATTTATTTTATTTGTTTATTTATGTCTTTAATTATAACATTAGAATTAATTACTTATTATTCATAAATTTGTAAATAAACGTTGATTTATAATTAAACTTACTGTGCCGTTGCTATTTGTCATTCGTAAAATCAGAAATCATAAACCTTGGATAGAGCATACATTGAAGTACATACTATCGTCAACATGATATAAGAGTTTAGTGATATTTTGAGAAAACATTTGGATGCTTTTCGTCTTTGGTAGTTTATGATGTGTAAGGTACAATAAAATCCCATTTACCTTTTCCATCATTTTAGCTTTGCGTAGTTGATTCTAGTATACAATATAAATTGATTATTAAACCTGTAAACAGATTTACCAGATAATGACATGATTGAATATATTTACTTAACGTTTTTAAATTGTCATTTGTCAGTATAATAAGAGTCTCAGTGATATAGTAAACTATAAAAAAAGAACCCAAGTATTTATGTTTATTTATTGCAAAGCTTTACCTGGACTAGCATTTGTATTAAAAATCATATAGATGGTTTAAAATTTCATAATCTTATGTAGTTCCACAAATTATGCCATCTTGTACATGGTCGGCCATCGGGTCTCATACAATGAAAATCGCAAATTAAGGTTTGAAAGATAATAACATTACATACTTATAATTTGTTTAATGTATTTTATCATACTACTATGATAGGTCTTCGCGGTACACCCTGGCTGCGATCAAATTAAATCATAAAAAGTTTATGTTATATCATTGGTTTGGTCTGTGGTAAGTTGCTCCAGATGTTGGTTGTGGTCTTTGGTGCATAATATAGATGGCATGATATGCTTTTGGTTACAGCTCTTAATAGCTGACAATGTGCAGCGGGAATTGATCGGTGATCGAGGTTACAATTCTTAGCGCACTTATGTTTTGGTGATATTATGTAGTTGGGACTACAATCGAACGGTTACAATATATATACTTTTAATCTATCTATTGCTTATACATTTTAATATCCATTAAATTAGTTATATACTTAATTAACAGCATTATATTGATACTAAATAAATGTATATATAAATATAAGGAATTTTATCTGTTAATTTTTTTTTAATTATCAAACATGAAGAAATGTATACTACAAACTATATGCTTTTCTTTTTATATATCATCTTTTTTTTAATCTTCTAGTGAATTTAACAACCTATTTTTTTAATTTTGTTATATTAACTACACTTTGCTAATATTTAGAAATATAATGGTTTCTTAGTAGATATAAATATAAAGAATTTTATCACTTTTTTTAAAAGTTATAAATATTAGCATAACAAAATTTAAAAAATAGGTTGTTAAATTCAATTTAAGATAATACAAAAATAAAAGGATATGGCTTGCAGTTTGTAAGAAGTGATCTACTGATAATTTATAATTTAGCTTTGTATTTATCCCAAGGAAAAAATAAAGCAATTATAAGACTTTTAATCAAACAACAATATATATATAGTTTTGTTTTTAATGTAATCTTTATATAATTAAAAATTCATAGTGATAACTAAACGCTTTTATCATAATCTAAAAATAATTTCCATATTCATTATTAGCAATCTTTTTTTTTTCAGAAGAGAGTTAGGCAAACATAAACAAAAAATTTAAAGATGAATTTAATGTTAGCCATACAAAGTAATCCATGAACATAACATCTACTAATTTTTTAAATCTAATTGACATATACCAATGTAGTCTTTTAATCTCTTCTGTGGCAAATTTTTTTAATAAATATTTTAACAGCTTATCTAATTCTATCTATTATATTCTATTCTCAGCCATATTTTCCAAATGAAAACAATTGATGTTTCATCTCTTTGGGATGTTTCAAGTAATCTTTATAATGTAAATAGAATTTGCTTCTCCTTAAAAGTCATGCTCAAATTTACCACAAAATACTGTTTTAGGAAGTCTGTCTTCTTCATCCAGTGAAGATAAAGCCTAATAGCTGCAGTTCCACGTCATCACACCCAATAAGCATTTAAACATTTTAAAACTTAAATAAATTGATACTGTTCAAAAAAAAACTAAATATTTTTATTAAAACAAAATCTTTTTTTTATTTTTAATAATAAAAAGAATGACAACTTCTGATTGTATTCTAATCCAATTTGACCCTTAAAAATATATGATTTTTAAAATTATATTATATTAAACTAAAACAATGATTTGAAAAAAATATAGTGTTATAAGTTAAATTTACAATAATATATATCACTATAATAAATTTAACAAAAAAAGTACATAATTTTATTTAATTTAAAGTTTGTTTACATGTGTGTGTGTATACTTAAGTAATTGTGACAAAATGTTCATTATTACCAAACACATTCCTTCTCGAATCCAAACATACTCTTCAAATAATTTTAGAACATTTGCAGTAATTCTTTTGAACATAAATCTCCTATTAAATTTAGATATAGAAATTTAATATTTTCCACCAAATTATAGACAATATAATATCACAAGCTCTACTCCTTGAAAAGAGTTGGACAAGTAAGAGGGACATATATATTAACATTTTATTAAAATCACACTGCACCAAGTTGGATCGCAGAATTCAATGCAGCAAAATAGTGATAAATCAGATGTACCCAGTCTTTTAAAAGCTGTCTTTTTATTTAATTGATCATGTTAACTTTTTTTTTTAAGATTTAATATAAATTAAACAAAAGAATTTAATATTATATAAATAAATATGAGAAATTTAGCCAGCCTAAAAGGTCATCAGTTTTTGTAATCGTTTTAAATCGGTTGTTTTAACAATTTTTTTTAAAGATTTAATAATATTTATTTTCAAAGCGCAGATGATTTGAAATTAACTTACGAGAGAGTGCAAGTCTCTCAGCGCTTGTGATTATTAATAGCCAATCAGATCGTAAATACTGGGACAACGATTTAACAAGAAAAGAGTGGTAACCACTCTTAACTTTACTTGTCTGTCTATATATCCAAGCCAGTCCAAAGTACTTATATCTGAAAGTGTGAATATTAAATACCTTCACACACTACTCACTGACTTCAAATTACAAACATACAGCATGAAATCTTTAGATTCACTATGCAGTAGATTATCGATGTTATAAATTGCAGAACTATATGTAAATAATATTTATTTTCAAAGCGCAGATGATTTGAAATTAACTTACGAGAGAGTGCAAGTATGTTTGTAATTTGAAGTCAGTGAGTAGTGTGTGAAGGTATTTAATATTCACACTTTCAGATATAAGTACTTTGGACTGGCTTGGATATATAGACAGACAAGTAAAGTTAAGAGTGGTTACCACTCTTTTCTTGTTAAATCGTTGTCCCAGTATTTACGATCTGATTGGCTATTAATAATCACAAGCACTGAGAGACTTGCACTCTCTCGTAAGTTAATTTCAAATCATCTGCGCTTTGAAAATAAATATTATTTACATATATTTCTGCAATTTATAACATCGATAATCTACTGCATAGTGAATCTAAAGATTTCATGCTGTATGTTTGTAATTTGAAGTCAGTGAGTAGTGTGTGAAGGTATTTAATATTCACACTTTCAGATATAAGTACTTTGGACTGGCTTGGATATATAGACAGACAAGTAAAGTTAAGAGTGGTTACCACTCTTTTCTTGTTAAATCGTTGTCCCAGTATTTACGATCTGATTGGCTATTAATAATCACAAGCGCTGAGAGACTTGCACTCTCTCGTAAGTTAATTTTAAAGATTTAATGTAAATTAAACAAAAAAATTTAATATTATTTAAATAAATGTGAGAAATTCACAATTGAAAATTGTGGATAAAATGTTTGGAACAAACCATCTTGTTTGGTATATTTCAGAAATGTACCCGGCAAAGTAATAATAAAGCTAAATTAAAATTTACATTTTTAAATATACCTGATATATTTGATATGTGAATTTGACAGTATTATGGACAGCTGCTTCATAAAAAAAATATGTTTACTAATGGTGGAATTATACTTTGTAATAAAAATGATGGATTATTAAATATAAAGGCTGGAATTATTTTCTTTCCATAAAATTCTTTTAATATTAATATAAATCACAGTTTAGTTAAGTATAGTTATTTATTTATAAAAACAAATTTAACTTTTTTTTTTTCAATTGTGAATTTGACAGCAATACAGACAAACAAGATTTTTTAATTGGTTGTGAATTTGACATGTGACAGTGTTACAAACAAATGATTAGGGATTTCATATATAAGAATTCCTAATTAAGCATGTTTTTTTTTTAAATCTCAGATTTATTTTATATTTTTATCTATATTTCTAGTGAGAAACAAAGATCTTTTCTCAGGAATAGTAAATGACAATGTCACTTTTCCAAACTATATGAAATGAACTTCATTAAAGGTTTCTGAAATAGCGATATGATACTTTTCATTTTGTAAAATTACTTTAAGTATATATTAATATCCCAAAATGGTTGTATATTTTTATTAATATGTCACCATTATTGCCAGACAATAGGATACTTTAGTTAAAATTAGCTTCTAAATTTCTTGCACTCATAAATTTGGCAACAACCTCTTTAAATGAATACTCTCACATCATTTATTTAGCTAGAGATTACAATACCATTTTAAACTTATATATAAACTTTAAACCTAATTAAAGATTAATACATCTATTCTTATTGAATAATGATATGAGATAGAGGGGTGGAGTCAAATTAACATTAATGTGATTATATTCAGTAAGAGTAGGTATTAAATAAATTTACAGATTATATCTGAGTTAAACATGAAATTATAATCTCAAGTCTAATAAATTATTGGTAATAATTGTTAATATATTTATCTAAAGTATATAGAATCAAAGGTGAGAGGGCACCAAATATGATGGTGGCATGTGAACAGTTGTGATCTGAGCCAATTGAAGAATGTTTGATTCAATCAGAAATACATTATGTATGGGAAATTATTTTATCTTTTTCAAATGTTTTTATTTATATGTTTATGAGGGTGTGTGGTAAAATTAAAATATTGTGAACATTAAAAATGTAATTGTGTTTCAGTTCATCCTTACACCTCATCTCTCTTTTTAAAACATGTATTACTTTTATGTATTAATACTTAGTAAATTACAAAGACTGTAGTTAAATGATATTTCATATATAATCTGCCATTATGATTTACATTTGTAAATTATGAAAAGGCATTTGATACTATAAGCATTTCTTCAGTGATTTAAAGCATTAGATCAATAAGATATAAAGCCAGGATATTGGTATATTCTGAAGAATATTTTTAAAAAATGCAATAGTGATGATTAGATTACATAATGATATTAGGAAGATTAATATTGATAAGTGTGTATGACAAGATAATTCCATATCTCCTAAACTTTTTGCAGCAATTTTGCAAGAAGTGTTATGTGGATTAAAATGAAAAGCTAAGTCAGTAAAACTAAAGTAAAAGAGATTATTTAAGTCATGTAGATTTTGCAGATCATGTAATTGTTTTTGAAAATTAGGATTAAAAGTAAATATTAAAAAAACTAAAATAATGTTCAATGAATTTTCTCAAAATATGAATGTAAAGATTGATAATTATGAGTTAGAAGAAGATAGCAATTACAAATACCTTGGTCCGATTACTACTCTAGATGGGAACATAATGGATAAAATTAATTATAGAATTAAACTTGGTTAGAGTTTTTTTGGTAGAATTAATTTAATGCTAAAAGGAAATATATCAATGTGTTTGAAAATGAAGGTTTTTAACAAATGTATTTTACAAGTTCTTGTTACTGATCTAAGATTTGGATACTGAATAGAAGAGCAACACAGAGATTTTAGACCACTCAACAAAGTATGGAAAGATGTATGATAGGAATAGCAAGAAGAGATTGAAAATGAAATACAATGGGCAAAAGAACAAACACGTTATTGACATCATTGAAAGAATTAAGAGACTGAAGTGAATTTGGGCTGGACATATTGCTGGAAGAAATGATAATAGATGAGAAAGTGGATTCCAAGAGTTTTAAAAGACTTAGAATGAAACCACATGTGAGATGGATAGACAAAATAAGGAAATGTGCTGGGATGGTGTGGAGAAGATAGGCTAGAGATTGGAGAAACTGGATTCAACTTGGAAAGATCTTTATTCTGCTCTAGAATCGATAATGGTTGAAAATGATGATGATGATGATGATGAATATGAAACTAGTATTGTAAAGCTCTGTTTTTTTTTTAAATAAGTAATTTTTTTATTTATTTTTGATATTATTTAGTTATCACTTTTTGCATGTCGGATTATTACAAATACTTTTATTTGTGTGTGACGAAATAGAAACAGAAAACAATTGAAAAGGATCTGGAAAGTTATGAAGATATAAGGTGTTCAGAGTAATATATATATATATATTTCAGCCATATTTATTTGTATCTTTTATATTTTCAATTTATATGATTAAAAAAGAGGAGGAATTTCGTCAATAAATCTGAATCTTTATATATATATTTTAAAACCAAATCATTATTATATTCATATACACATTTTCCTTTTTAAAACTTATGTTCGATTTTTCAATTTTCTTCTTCCTTCAAAGAAATTTCAAATTTCACTTTTGTTATTAATTTTTTTAATGTCTTTTGATATTTTCTATCAAGGAAACTAAATCTGCAATATGATTTTGATTGTTTGTTTTATTTAAATCATGATTACCTTCAATCATTGACTATTTTTACAATTCATTCAGTTTGGAGCTTTGCTTTCATTTCATTTTTTTTCTTAACAATTATTAATATTAGCTTTTTATATAAAATATTAAATGAAACTTCTCAAATGTTATGCAATAATAATTTCTGTTTTGCAAATAAATTTATAAATGTAATTTTAATGTGAATAAAAAATTAAAACGCTTATTTACATCTTAAGTGTAATTCTATCTAAAGTAAATGACGCAAAAAAATTAAAATAGAAAATTCTAACGCTGAATGTTTAACTACATATGTATATATAACAAATAAAAGAAAACTCTAAATTAACTCTAAAATATTCAATATACCAAATATAAATAAATACGAATATTATAAAGGTAATTCCAATGTTTGTTTTATTATATATTACTGTATTTGATATTATATATATAACAAAGATGTAAAATAGTTAAATATAGAATAATGAGTAGGAGAGAAGTTGAATGTTATGAAAACAAATAATAATTATATGAGCAATATTAATAATTGTTTCATAATTATAAAATCTCCATTTAGAACTATGTCATCATTTTTTAAATAAAGTATTATAACTGAAACACACAGGCTTATTATATACCAGTTGTCTATATATGTAATATATAGGGTATATGAGCAACAGACTTTCACACGACCCATCACTCTCCACACTATCCCGTAACACTGATACACTTGAGCACATATATGTTGAAAAGATAAATAATCACCAATATATGTATTTCATGCTAAATCAGCCTTTGAGCATTCCATCATCAGATTTTCAATTGGATGATGGTTGAAGAGTTGGAGTGTGAAGTGGATTGAAGCCTGTCCATTAAAGTATGAGGTTTGGCTATCTTAATATATATCTGAGCATTTATAGCATATATGTGTAGAGATGGTAGTCTGGACCAACTGATGATTGCTGGTTTAGCATGAAATACGTATATTGGTGATTATTTATCTTTTCAACATATATGTGCTCAAGTGTATCAGTGTTATGGGATAGTGTGGAGAGTGGTGGGTCATGTGAAAGTCTGTGCTCATATACCCTATATATAAAATATTATACTATGATATTAAATTTATTAATTTTTACAATTCATTTCGCTAAAACAATTTTGGAAATGTAGATTATAGTTTTAATGAAAGCTTAAAATATTACCCATATACAGTAACTGCATTAATACCGCAATTTACTTAATGTTATTTTTATATTTAATGTTCTGTTTAAATATACTGCATTGATTTATTGATTAGCTAATAGTCTTATCTGGTATTTCTGCCTTGTTTTCTACTTTCATTTTAGTACTTTTCCAGTGCAAGTATTTATTTGGAATGATTTAATATTGAAAGAAATCAGAAAATATTTTTTAAATCCATCTCCAAACATTAATTACATTTCACATGTTATAATGCAAAAACAAATATTTGTAAAGATAGGAATACTATTTGTACATAGAGGATATAATATTCATTGTTACTAAGCATCAAAAGATGTTTAAAAAAAATTTTTTTTTTACCTTATCAGTAATTGTTTGAATTCAAATTATCAAAAATATTATACAAAAGAAAAAAATTGTTAACTTAAAAAAGAAAAAAGTAGAAAAGTATTATTATAATTTATTTGTATGTATTTAATATTTATTAATATAAAATTTTATTATGTAATTAGTAGACTAAATAAATAAAAGTAATTTTGCAATATTTTTGTACTTTTCTCATATTAAATGTGCATTAAATTTGTTGAACTTAGTATGAACTATTTATTGAGTCTTGTCATATTGAAATATATGTATATGTAATAATATTCTCTACATAATCATAAGTTTAGTAAATGAAAATTAATAAAAGTTTTAATACTAATTAAATCTTTAAAATATATATTTCTTTTAAATTTCAATATTAATATTACTAATCTTGATTCAAATACAAAGGTTTTGATGGTATCAGAAAAGTAAGAGAGAGATCATACTCTTTTAGAAAATCTGATACATCATGTCAAAAGAATTGAAAAATGAAATCTATTTAAAAATTATTTATTGACGAATATTAGTGGAAATAAAAGGAAATTTGTAATAAAATTTTATTTTATTGAAAAAAAAAATAATAAGATGCAAATTTATAAAATAAATACATCAATTTTTTTAATTTTTGATCCATTGATATATTTGTGTCAAATTCATTGCCTTCAGGCAGATAAAATAATTAATATTAGAATATTATTATAAAGCAATAACACTTCATCATCACAAACAGCAATTTTCCATTATCATCATTCTTTTAAGACAGTTTACTTTAGAATCTTTGTAAATTTAATATGATCTTATACTGTTAAATACAATTCAAATTTATCAATTAATTTATATCCGAAATTAAATTGTACCATCTAGCATTCTTTTTCAGAGCTATAATTAACAAATGTGTTATATTAGTTATATCACATACTACATTTCCCTTAATGTTCTGAACACACACACACATATATAAATTACACTTATGATAAAATTTTCAGATTTTATATCCGTAATCAATATTCCATTACAATAATTATTAAACTGTCATGATGCACTAGTTTGTGTACTATCCCCAAAGCTTCATGAATTTTCATATCTATTAAATAAATTCATTCCTTTATTAATCAAAAAAATAGCTTTCTTTATTCTTATTATTTTTTCTCCTTATATAAAATATTAATTTTTCTATTACATTTTAATTCATGATCATTAAATATAAGTGTTTGTATATTATTCATCTTACAAGATTTAAGCTTACCATATGCTCTTTAAATATATTTTAGAATGCACACCAGTTCTGTTCAGTATGATTCTTCATGTTTGTTTCTCCCTCATTATGTCAGCATTATTAACTAGTGTATTTATATTTTGTGCTATCTTAGTTGCAATATTATGATGCTTAGGAAATCTTCATTAGTTCATTATTATTGCCTTTTACATTAAATGATATAGATACTTATTACTTTTATCATCACACTTTCTACATGACATTCAAATAAAATATGCTATAAAGAAAGATTTATATCAAAGTCACTAATATTAAATATAAATATTAGGATTGATATATCTAATTCACATGTTTTAAACAGTTCTTGAATAACTGATTATATCGAAAAATAAACTGAGTAAAAAAAAATGTCTCAAGACTCGCGTAATGTATTTCACATACACATTTTTACATTATATTCTTACTGTAAATTCTTTTTTAACTTTATGATTAAACCATGAATCAAACTCAACAAACATACTTTTTAGTAGTATGATCCTTCAATTTTTTTTTCAATCTTAAATGTTTTTTTTTTTTAAATTTGCTCACTAAAACATTTGTCTAAAGGTTTTGTTCAGAGAAAACCTATTCTCTTTCTGCTCACTAATCCTTACCAGGTAGGTAATTATATCACATAGTGTTCTTTGAAATGAATAGCCCAAATAAATTATTAGATTTATTCAATTATTCAAATTGACTTTAAAGAATTATAATAATATTAATTTGTATTTACTCAGTCAGAATATTTTATACATGTTTGAACATAAACAAAGAAATGCTATTAAACTCTCTTAGATTCTTCTAGTTTGAAAAAACCTGTAGTTTATTTTTAATGGTTAACTTTCAAAATTTGTGGGCATATCCTTTCCTATCTTCTGTTAGCCCATTATTTTCTTGCTTGTTTGCTTTTTAATTTTGTCAACTATATTACAATCAAGACTGAGATCATCACCATCAATTATAAAATCTTATATTTTGTAAATTATAATGAAAAATGCCAAGAAATTATAAACTAGAGACTTTTAATTTGCTTTTTTTGTTATTGTTGTTTTCAGCTCATATAGAAGTTTGCTTCTTAATAAGACATTATTCATTTATAATTTACTTGTTGCATTGGGTTAGTAAAGTCATAATTACATATAATTTTATCTAGTTTTCGTGTAGAAAGAAATTCTACAGAGCTGATGATTTAGAATTCAAGTTCAAAATAGAGCAAAACAAATTTCAGATAGATAAGCTCAGAATATTCTTAAGCCGTTGATGCCATAGCTGACTTCAATTATGAATATCAGTCTATCTAACTATCTATATATCTATCTGTCTGTCTGTTTATTTGACTCACTTTATCTATTTATCTATCTCCTATATAGTTACCTACCTACTCATCTACTCATTTACCTTTATACTTAATATCAAGGTATAATTTGTCTTTAATAATTATCAGGGTAATGTATGATTCTATAATCAAACGTCTTAATTTGATTTAAAGCTAATATATATATATATATGCTATTAATTTAGTTTTTTGATAATTTTGATAATTTAGTTTACTGTATATGTTTACTTACAAAACAATATGGAATGCATTATAATAACAAGAATTATTTGTAGATTTATTTTTAATACTTTTTTTATTGAAAAAATATAAAAAGAAATAAATTTAAGATAACATGCTGATAATAAAATTGAAAAATTAATTTTTAATGAGATAATGTATTGTTGATAAAATACCTGAATAACTTAACTTTTTGAGTGTCTTTTACTTCTTTATTATATTAAGATATAATTTCAAACGATGTAATGTCTTAATAAATCTATTTTTAAATTAAATGAATACAGTTTTGCTAGATAATTATTAAATGTCACAGTTGCCATAGATTTACAGTTTATTGTGTCAATAGAAGTGAATCAATATCATGATGTTTTAATTTTTAATAGTTATTAATTATTAATTTTTTTAAAATATTTATTTTATGAATTAATCAAAAGGTATAATTATTGTTTAAAAATATAGGTTAAGTAGAAACTCAGCAAATTGGTTATTTTTTTAACTACAATAAAATTCAATCACATAAAAATATCAGAAAATATATTTTATGTAATATATATGATTTGAACAACACATTGTGTTTGTTTATGTTTTGTTGTTGATACAAATACAACATATGTCTATTAAATATTGTATGACTTATCTTAGCTTTAGTTTTGAAGATGATTATAGATGTCACTAATGTAAAATTATCAAAATCATTTACTGTATGACTTATCTTAGTTATATAATGTTTTAAAAGCAATTATAGATGTCACTAATGTAAAATTATCAAAATCATTTACTGTATGACTTATCTTAGTTATATAATGTTTCAAAGGTAATTATAGATGTCACTAATATAAAATTATCAAAATCATTTACTGTATGATTATCAAAATCATTTACTATATAAGAGGTTATTAAACATAACAAAACATTTGTACTTACGTGTGCATAATTATATACATATATATTACAGATATATAACTTGTTTTCTAATGGTATTTCATTTCATTCTTTAATAAAAACAATGTTTATCTTTAAATAGTCTATTTCCAGATATTTACTTTGGTGCACTAAGTGCAAATTTATTCTAGCTGATTACTAATAAATATTTGATCTTTTTATATCCAAGAAAATTGATTTGAAATTTGAAAGATGATAGCATTAAGAATATTAAAAAAATTAAATCTATTTTAAAAACAATTTTTTTTAATTATTTTTTGAAATGTTATGTAAAATCATGTATTATTTCTATTTCTTTTAAGCAAAATTTGATTTAAAATTTAGAAAAAGAGTTAAGTGCAATATGTATTTGTTAATTTATAAATTGAAAATAGAAATATTTAATATTCAGAAGTGGCTGCTATAAATATATAATGTTATTGTTGAATGTGTTTGTTTTAATTATCAAGGAATTTGTATAATATATACATTTGACATACATTAAAATGTGTTAGTAAACAATTTATTTTAGAAATCAAAATTCTTTACTCTATATACAAGCTAAGAGAAAATGTGTGAAAGTAGCATATTATATATTGCTACATATAATTTTGATGTTAAGTTACTATTTTAACTTATTTGTATTTTATTACAAAGTAAAAATATTTACAATAAGTATATTTTTTCCATAAATATTTTATTTTTCTCTTCTAATAACAAATGTCAAATTGTTTTAAAAAATATATAACATTGGTGTATAACAAATCTTTTTTTAAATGTTATATTTCACTTATAATAAAATGTAACTGAGATCTAATTTATATTGCTTTTATCACATGTAATATTACTTTTTTTTCTTAGGGTTTGAAATAATATAAAGCATCCTTTAGGCAATGAGTTAGATTTAATTAAACAAATGCTTGTTTGCAAATAATACAACTACTTGAAATTCCATTCCAAATCTCTGATTTAGATAAAATTTATTTGGTATTGGCAATGTATCATTAATAATGTTGTAGACAAATATAATTATTGAAATCAATAGCATAGTCAGTAGGAATGATTTGAAAGTTCAAAAATTTTCAAATTGATCAGAATGAGTAGAATTAAAATCACAGGATAGCAAAGTTTTTCTATTTAAAATAACTCGTACTGAGGATTAACAAAATCCAGTGCTAGATTAAGTATAAAAAATGTTTTCTCTGGGAATCTGGCAAAAATATTAAGAACAAAAACATCTAAATAAAGTTATTTTTTCTAGATAAAAAGAAGTATTTAGTTTTAATTTATTGTACAAATAAATTGGTTTAATAAGCTCCAGAATAACTCAAGTAACTGTAGTTTGTGTTTTTATTAGTGAGTGGAATGTGATTTTTTTGTCAAATATGTGTTTTTTATATACTTCATTTGTTAACAAAATCGCTTATCTAATGATTATAGTAATTAACGATATTAAAGATGATCATTATTTGAAGTTTAAGCAATGGATGTCTTTTAATATGTCAAAAAATTTATTTTGGGATTTTTTATTTATTAGACCAAAGTTATCCAATCATAAATAATTCAAGAGCTGTATTAAAAAAATATTTTTATAAGAGCCATAACCAATACATTTACATATATTAAATTATTGGAAAATCCTGTCAGGTCTACCAGGCATTTCAAAAATATTATAAAAAAGAAGTTATAATCTTTATAAAAAATTATATTGGAACAGTATACAATGTACTAATTGTTTACAATATAATTTTAAATGAGAACTATTATTAAAACAGGCAAAACTCCCCATAAAGTAGTACCACTCAGTGCAAACCAGAGTAATCAATGAATGCCAGTAGGCTTGTGCATAAAATCCTATCTAGTGCCTACTCATTCAATATCCCCAGACTAATTTCTGCCTCATGGCCTTTGTCAGTAAGGAGTCTTGAATCTGATAGCACTGCACCTAGATCTCAGATCCAAGGCTCCTCACTGATAAAGGAAGAGTAGGCACTATATAGGTATTTTATGCACACGCTTTCTGGCATCCATTGGTTACTCTGGCTTGTACTGAGTGGCACTATTGTTTGGAGAGTTTTGCCTGTTTTAATAACAGTTAAGAGCAAGCATGAGAAATGGTGATCATATGATGTTTGGTGGTTTAATACCAATTCTTCCTAGTAGGACAGTGGTGGCTATAGTTATTAAAGAACCAAAGACACCAAAATGTATTGGTACTGAACTGATTTCAGATCTGTATGACTATATAAGCTAATGAGCTTAGATTGAAAATATTATTGTCTTTTCAATTTTATTATCATAGTTTTGTAGTTAAATAGAGATGAAATGTGGCTGCTGGATGGTTGCATTAGATCCTAAGATCTAGGTGCAGTGCTCTCAGATCCAAGTCTCTTCACTGATGATGGTCACAAACCAGAAAGGGATACTGGATGAGTAGGCACTAGATAGGAATTTTATGCACAAGCCTTCTGACATCCATTGATTACTCTGGCTTGTACTGAGTGGCACTACTATATGGAGAGTTTGCCTGTTTTAATAAGTTATGTGTAAGCATAAGAAATGGTGATCATGTGATGTTTGGTGGTTTAAATGAGAACTTTGTGATAGTTCAGATTCATTTATTAAATTATATCAATTTCAAATAGTCTGATTTCCATCACTTATAATACACTTGATTTTCATTTTTAGTTTTTCTTCTGTTAAATAGAAGTAGATAATTAAAAATAACATGAAAGAAAATCACAATGCATATTTGAGCAACAGTGACACTATCTCATAACTAAACAGATGAACTGAACCGAACTAATTGTGAATCATATTTATCATGAATACCCATACCATGCAGAACCCGGCAGTGCAAGGCTATTTCTTTGACATATCTTATATTTAAACAAATATATTGATTTGCAGTGATGTAAAAACAACAGATAATATCAACATCAAGATTATCAATTGATAATAGAAATAAAATATCTAATAAGCATATTATTTCAAATTATTTTATTTTTTCACTCAAAAAATTCAAATCCTCACTATGGGAAACATGTATCCCATATGTCATATTGAGGATAGTTCTGCATTAAATAATTTGATTTTGTTTTTCTTATATATATATATTGTAATGGAATGTACGATTTATATATGTGATCAGATTCCCAATTACATATGTTCTGAAATTGCAACTGATCATTATATTGATTTTACTAGGTATGATATTACAACCATCTGAGTTCATGCCCAATATGCTGGATGCTAGATGTAACAGTCCAAAAAAGGAGAGGGGAGTTGCATCTGTCTATGGTCGGACTTTGTGTCTTCAGGTAGGATGCTGGAGATGGTGTAATGCAGTATATAATTAATGATTGTATCATCCTTCAATTGACTACCTGTAAACCTATCTACTAAATTTAGATATAAATTTAGGTTAGTTCATTCACCTCTCACTCCTTTCTGGTTCTGTTATACCATAGTGTTTGAACTCAGAGAGAATTCACTTTTGACTCACTTAACAGGGATGCACTAATGCCGTCTGACATCTACCATATTTCTATATAGGTTACAATTAGTATAATGCATCTAGTAATCACCCAACCAATTTTCAATTCTATTATATAAGTATGGCATGTGTGTGCACCTTTAAGACTGTAGATTAATGAGTGAATACAAAGTTGATTTAATAAACTAGAGAGACTGAATTGAGATTAACAAATTCATTAACATTTGTTAGAGAACAAAAAACAAAATAAACTCAAAAATGTTTTAACAATATATATAAATAAAATTATAATTATGGTTGTCAACAATGGACTTCTATCATATCAGTAACTTAACAAGTTTATGTTGCCATACCTGTAATCCCCTTGATAGAAATTTATTCTAATGACACCAATTATTTACAAAATTCAAAACAAAAATAAAAACAAAAATAAGATTGATTTAGCATAAACATGAATCTAAGTAGCTAAGTTAAATTTTTCCTTTGGTATATCTACTTTTGCATCATAGTCCAAATCCAGTGGTCTCTGCTTGATTTCCTTGGGACCTCCCCCCAAAAAATCTATGTAAATTCCTAATGTGGTAGTAAAGATTATTCACCCAACGAGATTAGTCATTTACACAGAAGAACAAATATAACAACTGTTAATTAGCATGTAACAAGCAACATAAACTCTTACATGTTATAGTGTGTGTATTTAATATGGTATCATAATTAAATCTTACTTTAGTACCACATGGTTAATGATCAAATGTTAGGTCATTGCTACGAGTGGAAAAAGGCTAATCTAAACTTTATTTACAAAAGAAAATTTGGACTAAAATTAACTACCACCACCCTCTACTTTCGACCTCTATTTAAAAATGAACTCTCCCATAAAAACTAAATCACAAAAGTTTTACGTTTCCAAATAAGAAAAAAAAATGAAATTGGACAGCTCATCAATTTTAATTAAATCGGTTTAAAGAAATTCTGAATTTTTAATTGTGTGTTTTAATTTTATGACTACTTTTGTAAATATTTTTTTTTACATTTCATTTTTTTTTATTATTTGGAAATGTAAAACTTTTGTGATTTAGTTTTTATGGGAGAGTTCATTTTTAAATAGAGGTTGAAAGTAGAGGGTTGATGAGCTGGCTTAAGTCCTTCATATACAATAATTCATGCATTCCAAATGGTTCTCCTTAACCAATGTGCAGGTGCTCATTGCCATCTGTCCATTGCATACTTGGAACAAATTCTGCATCGGCCCTCACTCCATGGATCCATAGGTAAGTACTTCATTTGGGACAAAAGATGTTTCTTTGGCATTTCAACAGTAGGTAAAGGAAATTCTCATGTTTTCATAGCAAGGAAAACAATGATCTACCTATGACATTGACAATTTAGCCAGAAAACATTGCATGGTGATTAATTATATATAACATTTTTTTAAAATCAGCTACAGTTTGCATTTTATAGATTTTACATGCAATAAAAGATTATTTCATAGTTCTACTTCGAATACTGGTGATATTTCTTATTCTTCAGTTTGTGTTCGAATAGAATTGTTATAATTATTTTGTTTAATATCAGTTCAAAACAATTCCCTGATTTTATTCAATGACACAAAATTTTCTATTCTCCTTGGTTTCAAATATTTATTTGACTTGTTGCAGTCTTATATTAAAATTTTATAACTGAAAACATCAATTTTCTGGAATGGCACATCCATTTTCTATAGCATTCAAAACATTTTTCTGAAGATGTTGGCTTTCTCTAGCACATATGTATTTGCAAAGACAATGTATAAAAATTGATTTCATTTTTATATCCAGCATGGTTTCCATTGCCTTGTTTATTAAAATTTTCATTTCCTTTTTTATTGCCATAGTTGCTCATTGTTGTGCATGTTATATCTAGATAATCGATCTAAAAGTCGCATAACAAAAATATCATTTCATTCTCATACTTGTTTACATAATGCTGCTTTAACCTTAGTTCATTATCATAGTTAATAAATGTCAGTCCACGTCATTATACTGTTCAAACTAGTAATATACAAGACAATAAAGACAAATTCGTTATTGGTTGATATATATATTTGTACTATTTTTTTTTTAAGTGTTTAATTCTGTATGTTTTCATTAATTGGGATTTTCCTCATTATTTATATATGTGGAATGATAAAAAAAAAAAAAGTTTCTCGTGATTTAATCTTTTCATTATTTGTTGAAGCAGAAAATATATACATATCACATAACCACATAAATTAGTTTGGTCAAGCTTGTAAACTGCCTCACAATATATATATTGAGACAGATTGGCCTCATGGCACACAATGTAGTATGTGTGCATATATATTTAATGCTTGAACAAAAAATTGAAATAAACACGGACAAAATGTACATATAGTTATTTAAAACAACTTCTGGATTGGCTTAAATATTGATTAAGTAATAATAATATTTGATATTTTAAAAGTACTGTAAAGTATTTAAAATCAAATATCAAAAAAATCTCTGATGCAAATATTTTATTTTAATTCTGATTTTGACAAAAATCTAAATTTTTAATTTTACACGTGAGCAAATATGCTTTTTTGCAATGCATTTTAATTGGAATTAATTTTATAATTTGTTTTTATTTGAAGAATTAATGTAAAAAATAATTATTATAATGTTTTTATTAATCAAAATGAAAAGTACTTAATTATTCTGTTTTTAAATTCCTTTGCTTTTACTATAAATAATGAGTTCAGATTAATTGATTATTATATTAGATCAGAGAATATATAGAAAAATCAACTTGCTGCTAGTTCACATTGGTTGAGTTTGAACTCCAAGAATGGCTTCTGCATGGTTCATAGCCCAATGTATAGAAACTACATTACTTGCTTGGAATTTGTGAAATCATAGAAAAGCTGAACTGAGTTGAACACTGCCTGCACTTTTATATACAAGAAATGTCACATTAGGAATATCTATAAAATACCAGCTTGTTGATCTTAAAACTCCAGTGCTATATTCTATTCATGTGCTATTTCATATATGCATAGAAGCACAGACAAAAGAAAATTGCCAGTTATGTATATATGTATAAATTTCATACATTGAGACCTATTTTACAATGTATGAAAGCAAGAAAATTAATTACTGGGGAAACTTTCATAAAGTTTGTAGAAAAGAATGAAAAGTTGAATTATCAGGACTTTCAAATAATGTTTTTTTTTTTTATTTTAAAACTTTTGTTTGCAATTTAAAAGGAGTAACTTGATTTGTAAGGTAAAAAATTTAAAATTAAGAACTGAAATATATTATTTTTATATTAGAACAAGCATGCATGTATGGTAACAGAGTTCACTAGAATAGGAAATTATATTTTGGCTTTTTATTATTTATAAGTTTAACTTTTATTTGTATTTTGTTAAAATAGAATACTATTTATTAAACTTATTAATGATTGGAACATTTTGTAGTACTAACCATGAACATCGATGTGTTTATAGACATATGTTACATAAACTATTTATACATCTCTGTAAATTTCATTGTTTGATATTTCAATATACTAAAATATTTTTAGATATTTGTAAATAGTATCAAAATGATTTATTTGTATTATAGAGTACACTTGGGTCTCGTTTTATGTGGATTATTTTAATGCAATTTTGAAGTTATGCGATTCATGTTTCTTCTTAATATCTTTCATATTTCACTATATTTATTAAATATCAAGAAATTTAAATTATTAATAACTTATTTTCACTTGAAATACTTTTTTTTCTCAAAAATATAACGTTATATTAGCAGCTAATGTGAATATGGCCTGAAGCTGTATTTAGAATTTTAGCTTCTATGTAAATAACCTATTTATACTAACGAGTAAATAATAATAATAGATTTATACTTACATATAAAAATATTGCAATAAATATTCAAAAAAATTAAACTTTTAAAACATATATTTTGTTATATATAACAGAAATAAATAATCTTTTAGATTTTTAAAATAAAAAACAAAGATTTTATAAACTGAAAATAATCTTTCTAATGATAATGTATAATCTTTTTGTTTTGATTTTGATCTCATTTTTTTAGTATAGAAACAAATTAACACAGCATAAGACTGAACTTGGTGCTAGTTGTACATCACATCACGAATAAAAATAAAGTGGCTAACAGGTTTCTCTGGGCATAATTGCTGAGAGTTTCTTGATTTTGTTTACGGAGAAACTACAATACATCACATCGAGTCTGATTTCTTTCCAGTTTACAAATGAACACTAGCGGTAATGATTAAAATATGTATGAAAAATGTAAAATTAAATATTGTAGTTTATAAAAAAAGTAAAAAAAGTTTGTCTTGTATTAATTTTTTTCAAATATTTGAAATTTTTTATTAGTCATACTTTATTTGCTTATTTCTTTAATGTGAATTTTAAAGTAATTTTTCTTTGTTGCTTTGCTTTTATGCGAATTCTGAAAATTACAGCACCTATCCCCCATTTTTCAAGGTAATTTAAGTCTATTTTTGTGTGATTTTTTTTAATGCGGGTTTTCGGTGGAACCTATCTACCACATAAAACTAGACCCAGGTGTACTTATCAAATCTTTCATGTTATTATTATTATTATTATTTCTAATTAATAAATATATTATTAATCATTATTTTAACTTATTTCACTGAAGTTACTAACTTCAGTACAGATTAAGTATCATGCATGTATATTTTTTCTTGATCACAATATCTAGAATCATTATGAATTACTGATTCAGAATATAAATATACATGAGTGAGTAGAAATTTATATATTGCTCTTCGGAATTATTTATGACACTAAAGTAATAAAAGGCATCTGTAAAATCTGCTCAATTTATAGATTTTATGATAACTAATTTATTTATGGCCAGGACACTCCTGGTGTCAGATGGTTCTGAACATTGATGATGTTTAGCATTGATGTATTGATCTCAGACTTTTGGTAATGTCTGTTTTAGGTATTGTAACAATTAAGAATCCCTTGATTAGCACGGTTTTGAAAAATGTAGTTTTAATTAATGTGCAAAAATTTTTTGAGATCATCCCTTTAACTATATGGTATAAAATTTTATTAATGCATCTTTATTTTGTGCAGCAAATTTAGAGGTATAATTAATTAGTAGCTCATGAGAGGTGTCATCTGTGTCCACTGGAGGTGTGAGACTCACACTTGACAGTTGAGAGTACCTCAGCTACTCTCGTCAAACTTACTCTCATCAAAAAAAATTCCTATTAGTTTTCTTTTTAAGTAACCCTTCATTGCCATGGACACAAAAGAAGGATTAAATGAAAACTCATCACTTTGAAAACTAAACTTGATGTTATAAATGATTTCATAATGCTGAAAGCAAAGCTATCATTGGCAGAACACTAGGCTTAGGCGAGTCAACAATATGTGCCATTAAGAACAAAGCAAGTGAGTACTAAGAAAAAAGAAACATGGCATCTGCATCAGTAAGTATGCAATGCACTAGAAATAGAAGTCCATTGAGGATTGAAATATAAAATTTGCTTTTCATATGGTTGGAAAATTGTAATCAGAAGCACATTAACTTTCGATGAAAATAACATCAGAATTAAAACTTTCAGCCTTTTTTCTTCACTGAAAAAAAAAAAACATCAAGGGGATACGTCAACATTTTCAACTAGTAAAGGCTAGCTACAAAATTTTAAAGTTTGATCCAGCATAAAAAATATTAAATTAACAGGGATAGCAGACAGTGCTGATAAAGATGCAGCAGACAAATATCCTGTAGAATTGAAGGAAATGATCAAAGAAAATGGCTACCATCTCCATCAAATATTTAACATCGATGAAATCGGTTTATCCTGGAAGAAAATTTTAACAAGAACATTTTTGGCAAGAAAGGAAGCATCTACAACAGATCATAAAGTTTCTAAAGATAGATTAACACCATTACTTGGAGGAACTACAAAAGAGACTCTAAAATGAAACCATTGCTAATTTATCATACAATGAATCCAAGAGCATTCAAAGGCATTAACATGCAATCCCTTCCAGTAATTTGGAAATTGAATAAAAAGGGCTTGGGTGACAAAGCAGTTATTCAAAGAGTGGTTCACTATGTATTTTTGTCCAACTGTCAAAAAATATTGCAAGGAAAATAATCTCGATTTTAAAGTTCTTTTGATTCTAGATAATGCCCCTGGACATCCCAACTCTCTAAATAATTTAAATAACAATGTGAGGATTATATTTCTACCAAATATGACATCTTTACTACAGCCCATGAACCAAGGAGTCATTTTAAACTTCAAAGCATATTATTTGAGATGAACTTTTACTCAGGCAATTCAAGCTACAACTGGAGACAACTCGATTACTCTTGAAAAATTTTGGAAAAAATTTGATATTAAACAGGCAATTGATATACACAAATCATGGGAAGAAGTTACAGATAGCTCTATGAGAGCAGTCTTGCAGTTCTTTTGCCAGAATGCGCAAATGACTTTTTTTGGTTTTAGTAAGTCTGTCGACTGAGTTATTGATGAAATTACTACGATTGTAAAAGGCCTCAGCTTTGAAGAAATAGATTTAGAAAATGTGATAGAATTATTGGAATCACATTTGAAAGACTAAACTGATTATGATCTTTTTGAAATTGAACATCTACGTGCATATGAGGAAGATGAAAATAAAGCAGGAAAAAAGGAAACAACTCCTAAAGAAATTTCCATTAAAAAACTTGAACTATTCAATACACTTGAAAAAAACAAAAGAGCTCATACATGAGATTGATCCAGATGGTGAAAGAAGCTTGAACATTTGTCAAAGGCTAGATAAACAAATTGTTTGTTATCGCAAAATTATGAATGAAAGGAAAAAGTTATGACTGTTCAATTGATGTTAGATTTTTTTTTAACCAAAAAATTAAATTTAATTCTATTCTTTTTTTTTTCAATAAATCAATTAATAATCCGTTAATTGTGTATTTCAGTATATCTATGTACATTTTGAGCAAATAAAGAATTTTTTTTACATTTTTTATTTTTTCCAGGATTCATTATAATTATTCCCATGTTTTTAAGTTTGATTAGTGCAGTTTTAATATATGCCATATAAATGGAGGGTTCATTAACCAAACAATATCTTTAGTTGCATGCATCTAAAATATTGTTGATTGTTTTTGGCACTTACTGGATGATGATTAGCCTATGATATTATATTGTACCTTTTTAAAATTTATAGTGACTGTTGACTCTTGATGATTATAGCTGGTGACGCTATATTGTTACTTATAATTGATTAAAACGTTTTCAAATTCTGATTCTTTATCATTGATTTTTTTTGTTCATTTTATGCTTATTCAAACCTGATGCATTTGATGAGGAGGATTTGCACCATCCTTTATACCCTCTTATTCTACATCATTACAATAATTAATAAGCATAAATGTTAATATTTTGATGATTAAAATAATTTAATTTCTTGTTGCACATTGCCATAAAAATGAATTATTTATGTTGTATCAGCATGTTTTTCCTGAAAATTCTGTAGTACCTGCATTATTAAAATCAATGTTGCAAGATTCTCAAAATTAATAATGATGTCATGAACATATGAAACAATCATGATTGTTAAGTTTAAATATAGAACACCCCTTTCATTTACAATGTTTTTAATCCTACTACTGATATATTTATATAAAAATTGAATAATAGAATGAGAAATAAAGAATTCTGTGGAATACTTCTTTTGGGAATATCAGGATTTAATATAAGCTATTGTCTAGCTTTGATAAAGATGTTCTGGATTGAGAGCCTCACTAAACAATTTAAATATTAATGTTATTATTAATTATCAACATATTGTTGTGCTTACATATAGCATATGAATATAATTTTATAACAAGGATTTGCTTGAAAATTTTATTTGCTATTTCTAAAGTCAAAACATTATGCTTAGTTGTCAATAAATTTAATAACTGCAATAGATATTTTCAAATAACAAATTCAAAGGCAGACTTAAAATTACTTTGGAGATCACATTAGTTGTTTTCTTTTTTAATAATACAATGTGAAAATAATATTTTCGTTGTATAAATTGCCTATATTTTCTTAAAAATAATTTTATCAAATAGTATGAAATTAATAAATCTTAAGATTATTGCTTATAATTTATCAATAAGAGGATTGGTTGAAGATTTATTTCTCTTAATATGTTAATACGAAAAAATTTATGAGTAATACTTACAATTCAATAATTAATTGCATAATTAGATTAATGGACTTTTGGAGCAAAGCAATAAATTATAACTATATTGATAAACATATAAACATACAAAATATAAATATTATAAGTTTGCAACATGAAATATTATTTAATATATGTACATGAAGGGTCAGATTTACTTTAGGTCAACATAGGTGTGACAAGAATCTTGGCCTCAGGGTGGCCTTTGAGCATTTTATCATCAGATTTTCAATTGGATGAATGGTTGAAGAGTTGGAGTTTGGAAAAGATTGAAGCCTGTCCATTAAAGTATGAGCATTGGCTATCTTAATATATATCTGAGCAATTATAGCATATTTGTGTAGAGATGGTAATCTGAACCAACTGATGATTGCTGTTTTAGCATGAAATACGTATATTGGGGATTATTTATCTTTTCGACATATATGTGTTCAAGTGTATCAGTGTTATGAGATAGTGTGGAGAGTGGTGGGGCATGTGAAAGTCTGTGTTCGTCTACCTTATATATTATATTAAAGGTTATATTTTTTTTTACTTATGATAAATAATGTGTTAAATCTCACAGTATTAATACCAAAGTCGTTAAGTAAACAAAAGTGAATTGTATGCACCTAAACTTATTATAGAAAAATAAATTATGACCATAACAACTGCAAAGAAAATTGTATTTCGTATATTAATAATGTTCCAGATGAATTGGGCTTTATCTAATTTTTCCTACGCAGAATCATTAAATATTCATTACTTTGAGAAAGATAAAAGTCAAATGTTAATGTATAAATATTATAAATAGATGGTTTTAAATATATAATATTATAAGAAACAACATATTATTAATCATGGTAACTTTCATGTCTGAGTTTACAGGCATTGCTTTTATGTAAATATTTTTCTTTATTACAAAATATTAAAAATCATGTATATAAAATAAATTTTAAAGTGTTTTGAAAATGATAAGTGTAAATAAATATTTTTATTTTATTTTAAAATAATATTACTATTTTAAATAAAAATAATGTTGCTCTAGACACCAATGTAAATGACTGGAGGGGGAGGGGTAAAAACACTAAGTCCATCTGCTTTCCAAGAAAGGAAGGGAAGGATTGTTACTTCTTTGTTGTGTCTTTTACTGAATAGAAGTGAATAAAATTTGTATGAATTATTTAATATACAGGGTATATGAGCACAGACTTTCACACAACCCACCACTCTCCACACTATCTAGTAACACTGATACACTTGAACACATATATGATGAAAAGATAAATAATCACCAATATACGTATTTCATGCTAAACCAGCAATCATCAGTTGGTCCAGATTACCATCTCTACACATATATGCCATAAGTGTTCAGATATATATTAAGATAGCCAATCCTCATACTTTAATGGACAGGCTTCAATCTACTCCACACTCCAACTCTTCAACCGTCCATCCAATTGAAAATCTGATGATGGAATGCTCAAAGGCCACCCTGAGGCCGAGATTCTTGTCACACCCATGTTGACCTAAGTGAATATTATAGATTTTATAGAGTAGAGAACCATACAGAATGCTTTCCTTGACTTGTTTAGCATTGTAGCAGAATATGGAGTTATAAGCAAAGAAATGCCTTAAAATTAACTTTTGTTTCTGCTGATTTATTTATCACTATCTAATGCTGAGGAAATATTTGATCTTTAATTGCTACCAGAAGAAAACTAGCCATCTAAAGTGATTATCTCATAGAAGTATACTTCTATAATTAGTCTGTGAATCTACCTATTTTAAATTCTCAGAAAAAAAAATGCAGCGAAAACTCTCATAGGAAAACTGCCACTGAAAGAACCAAAAGAAGCTAAAATATTAAAATTGCTAGCAGACATTAAAAATTAATGATTAATGGCCATATTCTCAATGAGTTATTATGCTATAAAGATTTTTCCCTTTCATGCATGATTGTCATATAATTTTTTAAGTGTAAATATATAAATACATTTTCATTATTATCATATAATTCTATTTGTTAATTAAAGTTATTGTTAATAATTTTGTTGTTGTCATTTCTCATTCAAAGTTCAAGCTGATTATTTATTTTGTTAATGTAATAAAGTATTAAGTGTCGGGAGGTAATGATCAGGAAATATAACTGAATTTGCAAAGAAACTTGTTTTAAATATGTTCAGTTTGATCATGCTTGTGATTATTATAGATTTGTCAATTAAAAATAAGTTGTATGTAGTCACTCCACTATATACACAGGCATCCGTTAAGCTATTTTTAAATCTTCCTAAACTAAAACAAATAAACATTGTATTTTTCATTTTATTGTCAACTTGATTATTACCAATTGTTAAAAGGGTGGTTACCATAACAATATATATGTGTGTGTAATAATAATCGATATTTGTATTTCTTTGAAGTCATATACATAATCTTGTAATTAAATATTTATTAATATTTAATTACAAGATTATATATATATGTGTGTGTGTATTGAAAGTATTATAGGAATTTACCTAGGAAAATTTTAGCTATGATGTAATCTGTCAAACAACCAATTAAAACTAGCAATGCAAACTGAAATCATATCAACCAGTAATATTATTTCTATCTCACTTATTTTAAACTAAAAGTAGATCTGCTTTTATATCAGTACTCAAAATATTATGAATTGTTAAATTAGACATATATTCTTTATATGTATGAAAACTGGAAGATCACAACTTTCTAAGTATTTTTTACAAGTACGTATTGATAAGAGTTTTATATATATATATATTAAAAAAAGTTTCAGTTTTATAGATGTGAATATTGAAAATATGATGAAAATTTATCAATATTTATCCAGAAATATTGTTATATTATCTAGAATGCAAAGCTAAAATCAGATCTACTTTTAGTTTAGAAATTAGATATATAAAAATACTATACTAAATTAAATGATTTTAATTTATATTTGCTAGTTTTAATTAATTTATTTAGGCAAATTCATGGAAATTTCCATTATATTTTTAATATTTACTTTCATAAAGTCTATGAAAATCTTCTAATTAATATATCTACATAAGAATTATAATGAATAATAGAATGGGGGTCATGTGATCTTTGTTCATTTAAACTATCTATAGTTGGTATTAGCTTTATTAAATAATAAGTTATTTAAAATTAATAAAACAAATCTCTGAAAAATTTAATCTAAAAAAATATTAAATCAACAAAATAGATATCAAAGCTTCCTAATAGGATTTGTTATTTTTGGAAGAAGATTATAAATTTAATTCATCATATAAGGATTATATATATTCACTTTAACATATTAATGATGATATTTAGTTTAAGTGTTAATAAAGATTATTTAATATATAAAGATTAGAGAAATGACTAACTAGATGAGTCTTTTATTCATTTTTTTTCAATTATTTTTATAAATACTAATAATAGTAATAATAAAAGAATATATAGTTTATGGTTGTATACAGAATTGCACAGTATGGATATAACTATAATAAAAATTACTAATAAACTTAAATAATTTTTTTTACAATTAATTTTATAAACTGTACTTATTCTATTCCATCATATTGAGTATTCACTCATCTATTGTGTTTTGGATCTAACTTTATCTTTCTCTGATGTATCATTTATTATTGTTAACATCTCCATAACTATTTAACTCTAATCTATTATTGAATTAAAGGAATGAAATTAACTTAGTGATTTCATAGAATATGATATGCTTCAGCAAGCTCATGCAGCTATATATAAAAAATATTTTTTTGATTAGAAGATTAAGGATTTTATTCTTTCAGCTATATCCTCACAAAGACTTATACTGTGTTCAATTTAAAAAAAAACCAGTGTATAGGTTAATTAAAGAAAAGAATAATAAACTTATAAGTTAATAATAATAAATGGAGATTGTGCAAGACATGAAGCTCTTCTTAAGGATTGACAAAAATGAACTTATGACAAACATCAATATATAATTAATTAAGTATATAAATATTTAAAATGAATAAACTCTCTTTTTTAATTTTAACTCCAATGTTATTGATAGTCAAATTTTAAAGATGATAACAATGTACAATAAATTTAGTTAACCAAAGTTTTCAGCAAAAAATATACAGGTGCATTTATAACCTAGGAAAAACTATTACTTTTTCTTGTTTTTTAAGCTGTGTTGTAGGCCTTTGTTCCACACAGTGCCAGGTATACCTGCTACAAAGTAATCTTGTTACTTAGGAAATACAATAAAATTGCTTTGGAGATCCTCTATAAATTAATCATTCAACATGACATTGAAGTAATTGTACTTCAGAAGACTCACGATTCTTCTAATAATGCATATCTTTTTAAAATTTCTTTGTTTATACACATTATTCACAAAGAGGCATTGTAAATATGTTATGGCTACATTTATTTCAAACCATTTTATAAAACAAATGACTTCATTGAAGACAGTTCAAATGATGTGATTTCAATTTATTTAGATAATTTTTATGTATGCAATGTTTACAAATCTCCCAATACAATCTCTATCTATCCTTTGTTTCCTTATTGTTGTATATCTTCTATATTTATAGAAAGAATTTTCAATTCTCATCATAGTCTTATTATAGATATGTAAATAAGGTTCAATTGCATCAGTTTTTAAAATGTATTAATTTAGATAACATTGATTGGTAATATGATGTCAAGCAAGAAGAACTATTTCATTCAGATAGATAAGGAACAGCAACAACTCTTAAATTATATTTTTAGCTTTAACAAAAATGGTTTATATTGAGTCATTAATTTCATATCATATACCATGGATAATCCCTCTTTGTATCCTCTTCCAATATGAAATTTAATAAAAGCTAATTGAAATTGCTATACTGGATATGTTTAAAAAATATTAGTAGAATCTTTTCAATTCCCTTTATTATGATAAGTTTAATAAACTCTTATTAACAGCTAGTAAAGAATCCATTCCTTGAAAATAGTGAAAGTAACTTATTTCATGTTGGAACAAACAATAATTTTTATAGTCAATTTTTATCTATGTTATCTAAAAATTGCTTACAAACTTATAAAATCATTGGATGATATTAGAAGAGAAAAGTGGAGAGATCATAAAGAAGTAAAAATTTACAAGATCTAGTCATAATGCCTAGTCATTTTTACAAAAACTTAGTGGGTGGAACAATACTTATAAAAGCATTAATCGGTAATGAGATTTCCAATCTTTTATGTCAAACTTCTAAACCCAATCAAGATTAATTGAATGAGAAAATATTTCAATAGAGCAAAATGGCAAAGTTTTCTTTTGTAGGATTCCACTAACAGTGTGATAAAATCTGTAGATATTCATGAATTTGAACTTGCTCTTAATTGCCTTAAACCAGGGAAGACCCTGGGAGCAAACATAGATAGCATACTTTCAGAATTCTTAAAAAATATATGACCAAAAGTCAAAGCACTGTTGCCATAGTTATTCAATACAACTATTCACAAAAACTATTCTAAAAATTTGGTTTACAAGGAAAAATCAAATAAGCCTAGCAATGATCTAAAAAAATATTGTCTTATAGCATTATTATATGTTCCTTACAAGCTTTTTGTAATAATCATATTAACAAAACTTTTGTCAATAGTTGAAAATCTATCTGTTAAGAGACTAGTTTTAGATCTTCAAGAAGTACTATGAATAAGTTTTATTTTTACCAACTCATTCTGAAGAAAGACATTCAAAATAGATTATAGAGATTATAAACTAGTGTATCTTTTATCAGTTTAATCTCAATTTATAATTCTTTTTTTTTGGAAAATGGTCTTCTAAAAGTTACTAAAATTTTTAAAGAAAATTATTAATTTTTTTGACAAATTGCTCTTCAATAGCAAAAATTTAAATGATACTAAATAATCATCTTGTAGATACAAAATTTTACAGAACACATTATCACAGGATTCGGTTCTCTTACTTATTTTATTTAATATCTTTATTAGTGATGTTCCCAAAACTGAATGCAATAAACTTCTGCCATTAATATTGCTTTAAGTTTTCAAAAAATATCCTTTTGTGATATAGAAAAGTCTCTTAATAAGAATACATAAAGATTGGAAACCTTTTTTAAATATTAAGATCTTATTTCTAACTCTCTTTGAAAGTGAGGTGACATTTATTTGGGATTGTGATGCAAATACATATTCTGCTGGTGAATATCATGTTTCTGTATAGAGAAAAAATTTCCACACTAAACTTCTGGACACTAGATTAAATATCATGAAAAATATTACTGGTACAAACTCAAGTTGGCTTGCACTGGCTTCCTGTTCCTTCACACATACTTATGCCATATATCAGTAGAACAGCTGCTTCACAAGAATGAATTAGCAGCTACTAAACAATTAGACTTGCAGTAATTCAAGATATAGTTTCATTGCCTAAGATCTATCTCAAATCTATTCCTTTTTTGGATAAACAAACAATAATTGCCATCAAAAAATTGTTACTCAAAAATGAAATTGTTATGATGTTTCAAGCAAATTTCTTTTTCTTTTTTTAGATTCAGCAATAAAACTAGCAACATTTGATTTATCTAGATGCAATTTGAGTCTCAGTTATAGATTCCGGACAACCCTTGATTGTTATTTTCATTTTCTTCATAAATGGAATTTATGAGTCACTGATCTATGTAAATGTGATTGATCACAAATTATGAGCCACATAGTTAATGATTGTCAAATCTATGCCCATGGAGACAGAATTGAAGAACTTAATAAACTGAATCTTTTTTCTGGTTGGAATTTCTGCAGGTATTTTTATGATATTATCATAAAAAATTCATACGCTAAATAATAAATAAAATTCCACAGTTTTTTTTTTATTCTCATGTATTTATAGTAATGAAAATTACATCAAATGCTATTTCTCTTTTGTAACATATTAGTTTAATTTTTCTGATAAAAGATATATTGCCTATCCAAAATTAAAAATTTTCCATTGCAACAGCAGAAACAATATAATCTTTCATAATAAATATATCTAATTGGTTTGAATAATTTATGTACTCTACAAATAAAGCTATTTTCCATTTTTTACAAATTTTCAGATCCTATAAATAGAATCATTCTTTTTAAATAAATAATTTACACATTTCAAAGTAGTTTGAATAAATAATATAAATAATTGGAATCTTTTAGAATTAAAATCATTGTTAATAATCAAATAGTTTACGACTTACAATGTCATGTGATATTCAAATATCAAATATGACCTTTGAACTTTGATTCAATGACCTTTAGCCTTTGATCTGTTACTCTACCACTGCATTAAGTCATACAGGGTAGAATTGCTGTTTAAAAAATGATCATTCACGCAGACAAAATTTATAGACTTATTCATTTTATTTTTTTTTGATAAATTTATTGAATAAATTATCATTAATTAGATGATAGCAATGCATATGTCATTTTATTTGCTTATTATATTTTACATTTTATAAATAAAAAAAAAGTTTCATTGTTATGTTATGGAATATAGTATAAAACATGAAGTTTAATATTATTTTGTTTAATATTTTTAATCAATAGCTCATTTTCTATCTGAAATTCTTGCAATTTTATCTTTGTTTATTTTGTTCTATCCCCAGCTTCTTTTATCAATTGTTGATGAAATTTTCTATCAGTTTGTACATGGAAAAATTTATTAACTTTAAAATATTGCAAAATAACAGATTTTAAAAGTCTTTTTTAAATAGCAACCTCCCCCCCCCCCATCTTATTGGCCATATTTATGTACATAAGATTTTCTCCAATATTTAGAGATATGAACTAGATAAACTTTAACTGCAATTACCTCTTTATTTATGTAAGTAAAATTTTTTATAAATATTCCTCTAACATTTAAATTAATCACAAGGATACAATGCAGATTTCTTTATTTAGAATAGGTATTTGGAGCTTTTATTGTTTATCAGTTACTGTAGAAATTATCAAAATTCTGAACTATTTCTGGCATCTAATTTTAATTCTTAAATGGTTTTTTAAGAAAAATTCATATTTTATTTAAACTTTTCAATTGCATAATAACTGGTTAGTATATAACACAATGTTTCAAATAATATTCTTTCTTCTTCAATGGTTGTTGGCCTGACTAATGATAGCACTAACATAGGATAGTCCAATTGGTTAAAATGTTATCTTAAATTCAATGTTCATGAATTTACATATTCCTGGTTCATTTTCCATAGTAGTATTGTCACGGGTCAGGCCAACAACCTGATCAAGAAAAAAGATTAATATCTCTCATAATATTGCATTAAATACTAATCTGTCAGTTATTACTAATGAATCAATACATTTGAAATATTTAAAGTTTGAATTTTTCTAAAAACATTTAAAAACTAGATGATAGTCTGGCATATAATTGCCAATAAAATGTCATAATCGTAAACATTCAGTTAAACATTTCTTATATAACTTTTTTGACATTTTTGTAATCTATTTATACTATCTGATTTTTTTTGCAATCATTCTAAAGAGTTTTCTAATTCCATTCTCTTTTTTATTGCTTTTATTATTTGTTTATTGCAATTATTGATTCAGAAAGATGCAAATTTTTTATCTACATGTACTTTTTTAATCTATTTTCTGTTTTGCGCTATTGTATTTCTGACTTTCATTGATCTTGATTTAATTCTGATGCTTTTTTTATATATAATTTTTATATCAGTTATATATTTTGTTTATGTTAACATAAATTTCTGCTATACATTATTAATATTTTTGTCTACAGTAATTTTTACTGTGTTGATGTTTAAAATCTTTTAATTTTTTTCTTAGTACCTAGTCCCCTTTTCTCTCTTTTATTGCTAATATTGTTTCTCATTTTTCTTCAATTTTTTTTTGTCTTTTTTCTTGTTTTTTTCTTTCATTCAGTCTCAAAATTGTTTGAGTTAAATTCTCTTTGAGGTTTTTGGGATTTTTTATATTTTCGAAGATTTCATTGACAGAATAACAAGAAGAAATAAGTTGATTGTTTCAACAATGAACCTTTAGCCATTGTAACAAATAATTATTATTTATCATAAAATAATAGTTTTAAATATTTAATGAAATATTTTTAAAAAATAGTCAAATTTATGTACATTAAACAGAAAGAATACAAAAGGAAAAAATCTTTCCTTTTATAATTTCTACACATTTATTTCTTTACATCCTTAATCTTTTAAATATCTTCTCAGAATATATTGTAGTTAGCATATTTATTTTGCATATCAAGTTCCTTATTTTTCTTGCATTATTTTCCACACCCAAACAAAAATATTATCAAAATTTAAGTTTACTTTTATTAATACATAATTTTATTATACAAATAAACTTCACATTGTTAGAAATAATATTAGCTTTTTCAAATAACTCTGCATCTAAATTATTCATTGCTACACTGTTGCAAAAATACTAGTTAACATTTAAACATACAAATTTATTTAAATCTTTTACATTTGTATAAAATAATTTATGAAAGTCTTTAATTTAATTTATCATATCTTTCTAAATTTATTTAGTCTTTAATGTCATTTATCAAGCAACTTATGTTGATTATCAAATATTTCCCATGCTCATCCATGCACCTAAGTTTATTACCATATCTCTCAAACAAATAACAAAAACTTCTATTATTATAATGGGAAGGAATGAACAATGATAGAAGAGGAATGAAATAAAAGACACTGGGAATAAATTGTTTAAACCATTTATGCTGATTACGTTGTTCAAATAATATTACATTTATATATATATATAACAATGACATTGTTTAAATCATTTAAAATCTATAAAGGATACTATCCAAAATCTTTTTGATGAATTACATTTATTAAACAAAAATTAATGCAGAGCTCCAAGACAAAATGGCATAGAAAATTTCTAACAAGATTAACTAATTTGAATCAAAATAGCAAAGTAAGATATTTTGCTATGACTTGATCCAACTTAATGAATTTCAAATCTAATTCATGTTTGCTAGCATAATAATGGTAAATATAAAGCATGGACATATCTATAATAAAAACTAAATTCAAATTGAAATAAATCTTATTTTTCATGATAACACAGGGTATTTGAATGTCATTTCTTTTTTATTTCATATTTATATTTAATATTAAGTATTCGGTCATTCGTTTTATTTATATTGGTTTTATAATTAATATTTGGTATTCATTCACTGCTATACTCTTATATTCTTCATTTGTGGTGCTCATTATTCAAAAATATTTTCACAATTGTATAATCCTTTAATAAAGTGATTTTTTAAAGACAAAAAATAATAAATTTAATATTAAAATGATCAATAATTTTAGTGTATGATAGTCATCTTAGAATATATGAAATCTGTCCCATTCTATCAGTAAAAATAAATTTATACAAACAACAATTAATTTAACTAATACTTGGCTAATGATCAATAAATGGAAAATTATATACTAAACATTTATACAGGTATCTTTTTACTTCCATACCGTGTTCTTGTTATAATAGGTTTTAGTTAATTTTATATAAAGATTGATGCCACTATGTATGCAATGTAGATTTAAATTGTAAAATAGGTCAAACACATTGAAAAGGGCAAAAATCAATATTTTCTGAAAGAGCTTTTCTGTATTATTATTGTTATTATATATATTCAATTATTGATGTTATATAAAGATATTTTATATTATGTCATATGATGTATTTAAATATCAGTGTATATGAAACTTTAATGTGAACAAATGTTTTGCTTTAATCTTTATATAATTACTATGAATTTTGAAAGTCTTTATACTGAATAGACTTCCAACTTGAAAGATCAAATAAAAATAAACTCATTTGTAGTGGAATATTTGAACATATTCTTAATTAATTACATTATAAAAACAAATACATAGTAAACAAATGTAACAAAGAATATATTAAAAAATAAATTGGTACTTTTCTCCCTTTATTAAATTTCACATAAATACATCAGTTTCTTTTTTTTTAAAGGTATATAATATTAAAATTAGCATTTTAGTATTATAAACAGCAGCAAAAAATTAATTCTATGGTACATTCATCTAATATGATTGAGCGCATGGTGATAAAGCATTTGATTTTAATTATAATTCTTTGTTTCCATTAAAAAATAACTTTTAATATAAAATATTGAAATAATTCATTTTACTTTTTAAAGTCTTGATTATAAATATAAAATGTATATCTCCTTTTAAGATTTTATTTATTTATTTATTTTTACTCTTGCTAAATTTATTGAATACATTTGTATTAATTAGATGAAATATCAATGATCAAAAAATATTAAGTTGAATATATTAAATTATATATGATAATATGGTTAGTCATTGTTATTATTTATTAATTTTTAAAAAAAATGAAATGATTTTAGTAAGCAATGATAAATGTAACAATAATTCAAAATTATAATATTTATATCCATATTGTGTTTTATATATAAATACATGAAAGCAGTCAACATTTAAACAATATCAATAACAATCAACTATCTCAGTCTATTGTCAAGGCAATCTTCTTTAAACAGTAAAGGTGGAAACCCACCTTTATCTATGGTGTAATATGTTTATATAAACACTAAAGATTGCAACTTAACTACAGAAAGTGAAATTATTAATTCCAATAAGTTTGAATAAACCTCACTATATAGGTAAATATAATAAGTTTTGAAAGCAAAAATATTAGAAAGAAAGATCAAAATGAAAGAAAAATAGTCAATGTTCTTTTACTGGAATATATAAGTATTATTTTTTTAAAGAAAAATTACAAATATTTATGTACATACTCTGCAATGGAAACCTAACTTAGTAATTTTATTTAAGCCAATATTATTTATTAATTTTCTATACATTCTTGGGAAATATAATTTTACATAACATGTCTAAGTTTTGTAAATATATATTGTTTTCCTCATTGTCATTATTATGTCACTCATAAATTCTATTCCATCTAAGCTGTGTGTTTGCAGCCATGCACTCATAGGTGCATGGATGTTATACTTCTTTCACTCACAGATGAGAGCAGGACATTTAAAATATTCATGATGGTCAACATTATTCATGTTGATTTTGTTCAATAGTACACAATATAAATTAAAAAATAGTTTTAAATATATATTTTTAATGATTAAAGAAGATAAACACTAAGGTGATACAAAAAAACATTACCTGTCAATATATTTTGATTAAAAATAACAAATTAAGAATAAAAATATTAAACACTATTTAAAATATTATTACATTCATTAAAACATATAATAAAATATAAGAACAATGAGAAGACAGAAATTAAATTTATTTCCAATCGGATATTTTTTTAATTGTAAAAATTTAATATGTTGTGAAACATGTTTTTTTGTCTATGATTTTAAATTATTATTATTATTTCATAGGGAAAAAATTAAAATTTGATGCTCCTACATTTTGTTTTGGGAAGATCACCAATGAATATATTAAATAAAGTAAGTGAGAGAACTAAACTCTGTGGAAGTCTATTCTATAAAATTTTGTATATATTATGATTATCATTTAGTGTCACCAGAGTATTCCTACTAGTGAACATTTTGTCAAATAAATTAATGTTTCCTACATTTAAAAATTTTAGAAATTTTTAGAAGAAAATCATTTTTCCAAACAGAATCATAAGTTTAGATTTGATCAATAAAAAATTGCAAGTTTTAATTTATTTTGAAAGCTTTTTTCAGTGTGAGTTGTAAAGATAAAAACTTGTTAACAGCAGTTTCTTGATGACTCAAAGCCAGGCTTCTCAACAGGTAGATGACTCTCAACTATTGAGAAAAGTGTTGTTAATATGATTCTTTTAAATAATTTGTAAGAAACTTATAATAATGACCTTGGGTAACACTTTATGTCATTGGTAGATTTATTTGATTTTAAGACTGTATAGTTTTGCTTATATGCCAATTTTTTGGAATTATTTCTATATTGCTAATCATGTTTTGACTTTTTATCATAAATTTTTTGGATGGTCCTAAAGCCTTTTCTGGTTTAAAATATTTAAGGACAAATTCAAGTTCATGAACATTTACAGATTATAAAAACATTATAAAAAGAAGCTTACAATTGACAATATCTTGATCATTAGTTAAGAAAAGTAGCTATAAAATCATTTTTGGTTTTATTCCAACTTGGAATGAATTGCTTTGTATATCTTTCAAGGATTGAACTCTCTGCTAGCTATTATTATAAGCTTGTTAAATATATCAGAAGAAACAGGAATTGAAAGATTCTTTTTCTTTTTCAAGATATCCTACATACTAACTTCAATTAGTTTTTCTAAAATTCCATCTTGGAATAGGAATTTTCAATTATGGAACTATGGATTCTAAGAGTTTGGTTTATACTGACTATGGAAGAAATGATTCAATATCATTAGTTCAGCTGATAATGGTAAGCAGTCTTTTGTTGAAGTAAATATAAATTAGGAGATGATAAATTAGAAGTTGTTTCTGTTATCCATCTCCCTGAATAGAATGTTACTTCTTGCTTGGCATGATAAAGTAAGTCCATGTTATTTAAGTCCATTCATTCCAAAAATTGGCAATATGGTTGATCCTCATTTACATTTCCCCAAAGACTAATAGAAATTTCTTATAAATATAGAAAATATAAGATCAGTAAAAAGAGGATAGTGCCAGTTTGTATTGGAATGTTTGTAAACATTGCATACATAAATATTATCTATCGGAATTGTAATTGGAACATCATTTGAAAAGAAAGTCATTTGTTATACAAGATAGTTTGAAATAAAAGTAGCCATATGTTTTCCATGCATTTTTTATTAATAATGTATGTAAATCCAATAATTTTAAATGCATTACTAGAAGAATTATGAGGCTCATTAAATACAATTATGTCAACATTGGCTGAACTAATAATTTGTAGACAACCTCCATTTTTGCTTTTGATATACCCTTAATCTTAAGTTGAATCAGTTTTATTATTCCCCAGGGGAAGAGAAGATTTCTCAGTAAAGGGTATATCTAGCATTTGAGGTTTTTTATTTCAAAAATGTGAGACCTTCCATCATCCTGGTATGGTTATTCACCATAATATTTATCAGAGTTCATGTTAATAGTTTTATTGTAGTATTTTTATTTTCTCTTTTTAACCAGAAGTTTGTCAAAATAAAGTATTGTTTCCATATGGACACTATTAGTTGTATATGGTAATGCATGCTATTTGTTGGGGGAACTAAGACTGTCATTCATCCACCGCATTTATTTATTTGAAAATTTAAAAAGCCATCAATATGTAAATATGTGTATATTTAAATATCTATAAATTTGAAAAATTTTCTTCTATATTACATGTAAACAATGAATTTATGTAATTAACTAATAGATTTACTAGCATAATAAATGTATTAATCAATTACATTAATTCTAACATCTCTGAATATTAACACATAGTAAATATTAAAAATTTCATGAGTGTTAATATGTGTAATAAAGAAAATGAAAATAAAGTGAAGAATATAAAATCATGATCTCATGCCAAGATACTTAAGATTTCCTATATAACTGAATTTAGGAACAAAGATAAGATGGCCACTCTTATCTTTTCAAAATCTCTATATTTTGCCTTGGATCAAGAGTTTCCTTTCACTCAACAAAACATCATTGATTTAATATAACAGTACAGCATATGTGTAAAGGGTTGATTAACTTCTGTTTAAAAAAAGAATGAATTTATAAAGGGATTTTTTTCTCTGTATTAAATTAGATTAAACTTTCAACTATGTTGTAACTAGACAACCTCTAATTGAAATAGATAGCCAACCTGAACAACATGATCTATTAATTAATAATCCAAATTGGTGTAAATATAATAAATGATAATGTAAGTTACTAGATCAATGTGGTTTAGCTTAAATATCTGTTTTAATTGGTGTTTTTGCAGTTCTGTCATAGCTGAAGGTTTTTATTTCATTTTAATCTTTACACCCTTTATTTTATAAAAGTCTTTAATTCATACTGTATATGTGTGTGTGTGTGTAGTAAAATGTATTTATCATACTCTCTGTTGAGGATTTCACTAAATGTTTTTATATTTAATTGTTCAGACAGATATAAAAAAATATTTTAAATAAATTTCATAGTCATCAAAAAATTTTTGCTTTCCAAGTAACACAACCTAGCCTACAACAACCATGACAACCTCTAAAATTACTTTATTTGACAAGTCATAGTGCATGATTACATAATAGTATAATTAATACCAGTGAGACATTTCATTTTTAGTTACTTCTTTTTCTTCTCGAAAATCAGTCCCAATATGGGAAATTGGAAATTTTTTTATTTCAACAATGTATTTGCTCCTTCCAGTGAAAAACATTGATTCAAAATAGATAAGTATTTAGCCCCATTAAATTTTATTGTTATTGTAAATTAGTTAAGGAGAAATACAATTTTATAATTTATTACTGCTAAGCAATTTTTAGAAATCAAAAAAATGTTTTCAACAATGTTCTTTGTTTTGTTTTTCTTAAATAAAATTAAATTCAATATTTTTACTAAATTATTTTACAGCTACTAGTAAAGAAAGTATCAAGCTACTATTTTGTAAATCAAATTCTATGTGATTATGGATATAAAAGACAAGTCTCAGGATTTAATAACTGGATTTATTAGTATTTGCATACACATTAATGTGCATATATATATATATATGATATATATATATACATTAATGTGCATATATATGCAGTATATCTGAAAAAGGAATGTAACTGATGCTGCATGTCTCACTTTGTGAATAATACCACAATACCTTTTATTTGTATTATCTTTTCCAAAGAGATGCATTAATATAGGCCTAAGAATGAGTATTCTTTTTATTCTTCAATTCCCAGATCTAATGCTGATGAACTTTTTTTATGGAGACATGAAGAAGACAAACATATTGAAGTTGTAATATGGCAAATAGTTTAAGTAAAATGTGTACAACATCAAAAAATACTTAAGGTGAAGAATGTACTTTACAACTATAATAACAATACCTGAATGTAAACAGACAACAATTGGGAAACTTCCACATATTTATTATAAAATTAAATTAAATGAGATTGTTAAAAATTAAAGTGTGCTTATATTTAAAAACTTTGTTCATATGTTTGCATAAAGAGAGAAATAAAGGCTGACTGCATCCAGTAATATACCAATATCATTCATCATTACTGATATCTGTTAACTTTTACAAATATTATATTTAGAATGTTATTGTAAGATAGAAATAATTACATGATCCATTTTTGTGTAACAAAGAAAACAGTATATATATAATTGATGTTTTTATAATGCTTAGGAGTTTATAAGAAGTTTAAACACAGAATGTGACAGATCTGGATTGTTTTATATGGAGTTTCAGAGTTCGCATTCTAATATTGCACTAAACCACACAATGTTTGAATACAGATACACCTTCAATATGATTTGTCATCCAAACATTAATAGAAAATTATATCTGTACATGTATATAAGATCCTGAAATATGTATGTAAGCATATCTATATATGACTATGCATTAAATTGTCATTTCATAATATGCATGAGTTCATATATGCACGTTTATATTTAGAAAACAAATAAATTCATTTTAATAACAACTAAAAAAATGTCATACAGCTTTGTTACCCAGGAATTCATAAGATGTTTGAGTGCCAGACCCGAGAGCATCAGAATCTATCTACCTACTATGCCAAACAACACAAAACAGTGATAACTAATAAAAGCAAACTATTGAAAACATTAAAGTGTTTTCAGTTTGAGACTCATAGTTTTGTAGTTAAATGGAGATAAAAGGTGGTTGCTGGAGGGTTGCATAAGATTCTAAGATCTAGATGCAGTGCTCTCAGATCCAAGGCTCCTCACTGATGAAGGCCATAAGCCAGAAACTAGTCTGGGGATATTGGATGAGTAGGCACTAGATGGGGATTTTATGCACAAGTCTTCTGTTATCCGTTGATTACTCTAGCTTGCTGTGTGTGGCAATATATATAGTGAGTTTTGCCTGTTTTAACAACAGTTATACACAAGCATAAGAGGAGGTAGTCATGTGATGTTTATTGGCTTAAAAGCAAACTATAATAGAAAACATTTTTTCAATCTCTCCTTGTAGTTATATCATTGCATATATAATGTTGTCATGTTTTAAGTATAATAGATTATAAAACTATTGTAATTTTTTAAAAAATCATTATATACAATAATATATACATATTAATGCTCTTTTATAACCACAGTAAAGAGAATAATAAAATATCGAAAAATAAGCTTTTTCACGTAGCATTTTTTGTTGAATAACTTATTTAGGCATTATTTATTTATATATTTTTGACTGTGTATATTATATTGATTAATATATATCAGCAATGAATAATAAATTGGTTGATTGCATACGTTTTTAGTTGCTTCAATCTATTATTAGTGTTATGCTATATTTTGTGAATATTTTCAGAATAAGTTATTTAAAATGAAATAATTATTATATTTAAAATAATAACGGTTTTTTTCCTATTTGTTGAAATTACAAACTTTAGTGTTTATAATTTTGAATTCAGTGGTGGCTGCTTAAATTGACTATTCTTAGTTTGATCTTAATCAAAATAAAATGCAATAATTCCAGAGAGAATTTTTGTGCTGTTTAAAGTGTTTCTGATAGCCATTGTTGTCTTCTAGTGTCAAATTAAAATAATCCTGGCCTAATTTCCAGTATAAAAAGCTTCAGAAATAAAATAAGTTTTATCATCATTTGTTTTAAATATTTATGAGAAAAATATATATTTCTTTGTAACTAATTTAATATTGGTGTAATTTTTTTTTTAAAAAAAAAAAGAAACTGTTTTGATATTTATGGAAGGTAGGTGTAGGTTATCCAAAACTTAATTATTCTACTAAATATTTATGTGTGATTGTTAACTAATATGATTAATCCAGTGATCCCTAACATGGAGCAATTTGATTTTTAAGGTAAGCAATTTGAAAATCAGTTATTAACAATGAGCTTTTTTGAAATTTGTTTGAGTAATTAACAATGAATTTGAAAGTCTGCTAATTGTTCTTGTATCTTATTATTCATAAATTATGTTTAAAATGTTTTTTTTAAATTACTATCTTCTTTTCAGCATATTTTCTGTTTAAATAATCTTTAATCTTACCTCACCATTGCTACCTGGAGAAAGTTAAGTGGCTTGAAACTCCATTGTATTTCAATTATTCTTTTATTAATGGCTTTTTAAACTTCCTTCATGTAAATAGGAGTTCACTTTTTGAATAATAAGAATTATATGTCATGGGGTAGGGGACAATCAGGATTTTAGATATGCTTAGGTGAAGCATGGCCAAAAAAAAGATTGGGAACCACTACTGTAAACCCTTAGTAATTGTATTTAATTTGATTTATTTCATTCTTGCAACTGTTTTCATTTTGAATAAAATATTGCTGGAAATAAAACAATGAAGTTTTAAGTAAGAATTTAATGATATAATAATATTAAATGCTCTTTAGTATAAATCAGGTAGAGGGACTGAACAATAGATAAATATGACTCTTGATCACTATTATGTTAGTTTGCTATTGTTTATATCTTCTTTATATAAATTAATTTAATATCTTATTGTTTCCATCTATATCATAAACTTTGACATGCTCTTCGCATAATTAACTTTTATCTATTAATAAATAATATTTTATCACAAAGATGATTAAACAATAAAATATATGTACATTTTAATGATGTGATTGATGCAATAGGCTATCCCTGATGATGATGTCCATTTTGGTTACTACAATAGTATATAAAGATCTAATAATCTATTATTACCTGAACCAGTATTTGTTCCAATATGTGTGACATTATTTTATGCTAGAGTACATAATAATGTTACTTTGGTTGCCCTAATTGTGTTGACAGCATAATTTAGGAACAATATGTTTTTCTTGATAGATACAAGATTTTTTTTTTTATCTTGGAAACTACAGTTAATGCAGGTCAGTAGTTTATAATCAGGCAAACCCACATAATTACTCATATTATATTCCAGAATTGGGATAATGAAAAGCATAAAACCACAATGATCATGATATCAAAATATGAGTATGAGGATATTTAAATAATAAATACCAAGATTTTGTATAATAAAATATTAACTGAATGGTAGCAACAGTAATAATATTTGAAGAATAAACAAAATATTAAAAAGTAAAATCATATTGAAATTAATATATAATAATGTTATTATATTTAAAAACACACCTGAGTCTTAGAATTCCAAGAAAGAATAAATAACTTTTTAACATTCTTACCGTTAGCCTAGAAATGGCTTGATTTATTGCAAATTTTACATATGGATTGCTACAAATATTAATAGACTAATTTTTGTTAAATAAAATATTTATTTTGTTTTAAATTAATTAAAATATTTAAATTAACAAAATAAATTAATTAACCAGCAAATCATTTAATGGCTAGTTTTTGAATGGTTATTTTAAATATAAATGAAAATATAAATTTAGAGTAAAGTACTTTTTCTTTACTTTAGACAAGAAATCCTTGACTTTATCATAATTCTTAGTTATAATAATTAAATTTGTTAAGTGCATACTCATTATGTAAAGTAATATATATTAAGGCTATAACCTTAAGACCATGTGCCTGAAAAATGACAGTAGGGACTTCTACAAAACTTAACATAAGATTTATTTAAAAGACAAGAGTGGCCACTCTTATCTTCAACCTATTTTTTAATTATATAGGAGAATCTAAAGCATTTTGACTTGAGAGTGTAAAACTATTAAAGATTTCACGAATGTTAGTATGTAATAGAAATTGTGGACTTAATCAGTGAGGTATTTAATAGCCTTATGTTCTCAAATCAAAATGCTTTAGATTCTCCTATATAATTAAACAGTAGGTTGAATATAAGAGGCCACTCTTGTCTTTTAAATAAATCTTGTGTTTTTTGTAGAGGTCCCTACTGTCAATTTTCAGGTGCATAGTCTTAAGGTTATAGCCTTAATATATATTATAATTCTTAGTGCAAAATCACAAATTTTTGCTGTTACTAGATTCTCATAGCTTTATTTTGTAAAAAAAAAAAAAAAAGAAAAAAAAGTAAGGTCTTTAACTGATGTTACTTCGATATTTTTCTCATAATTTAAAGATGATTCAGATGAAAGCAGCTGCACAGTAATTCTTAGGTAATCTTCTAGATGATATGTTGGAATGTTGTCAAGTGAAAAAATCAGTCATCCTTTTGACACAGTTGATAAACAGTTAATGGTAGTTTGTGATATGTTTTACTAGAAGTTTTTTCCTGACAATCACTGTCTTGATACCATTGTCTTATGATCTCAAAACTGTAATTTTTTGTAAATTCTAAATTGTAGTTTATAATCCTTTTTTTTACTGCTAGATGCAAACTTTATACCTTATTGATTGAACTCAAAATACTGTCTCATTTATAAACTATTAAAATGTTTTTGAAATTTGTTGTATATTCGCTGTTTTATGAATTTATTTTTAAATAAATAAAACGTTTCATTTTAATTAACTAGCCCTACTTTTCAATTACAATACAATAAACATATTTTTACAACACATGTTAATTAATTAATTATTGCTTCATAAATAAATCTGGAAAACATGTTTTCCAAATTTAAAACTAAAGTAATTAAAATATTTTTTTTAAAATTATAAATTAATTATTAACAAATAAAATAAACATTTTTAAAATATATTATTAGAAAGTTATTTAAATTTTCACAATGTTTTAAATCTTAAAAAAGAATGTACTCTCTCTCTCTCTCTCTCTCTCTCTCTCTCTCTCTCTCTCTCTCTCTCTCTCTCTACATACATATATATATACACACACACATGGTAGTCCAAAAGTTGGTTTATTCTAATATTTTATTTACAAATAAATTAATAACCATGTTAAATATATGTAGTACTTCTTAATATTTCCAGTGCATACCGCTATGTGATATAAATATCAAATCGTATCTTTTTGAATTAGCTCCTTTGAGATGTGGGATCTAACACATTAATTTATAGAGGGCGTAGCTGAAAATTTCTTAATGTTTGAGATGATTTGATATAGTACTTCTTAGATGTAAAGTAGCACAACCTTTATGTAAAATCATAGATGCATGTGAAAAATGCTTTTTTTATATAATAATTATTCACATTATTTTAATATTAAAATTTTTAATACTATTTACAAATTGCATTAAATTATTAAGAATGTGGTTAAAACACCTGTAGAGGTCCCTACTATCGCATTTTATAAGCATATTATCGAGGTTATAGCCTCACTTTAAGAATGATTTTGAAAAGTTGGAAGTATTTGAGTGGGTGTAGTCTAAAATATTATAAAACCTCTTTCTTTTATTTTTATTGTTTTGGCTAATTTTTTTTTTACTATTTTTTTAAATTTTTGAAAAGGAATTGTTATTTTATAACTTAAAAGTTATGTCATTTTTAGGACTTTTGGTTCAAAGATTAGAATATTTTTTTACACAACTGTAGTTAAGCAAATTATATTAGCTAATAAATAATTCAATAATTATGATATTCTCTGTAAAACTGAATGAAGTTTGTGTGAAATTTTTAAAACTATCACCAACTTTTATTGCAGTTCAATTATGCTGTTTATAATAAACAAAACACTGGGATTAATTTTATAATTTTTAAAATACAATAATTCATTAGCATATGTTTAAATATTGGATAATTTATTACTTGAAATTTACACAACATATTATTTCTAAATAAAAATGTTCTAAATCTGGTCAATTTGTGGATGATAGGAATACTGGTGGATTAACTATTAATAATAGTATTGTTGCTGATGATAAAATCAAATGTTTTACAGGATGATTCCAGTAAATATGAAATATATGCCACTGTAGGTTCAGTTACATTGGTGGATTGAAATTGCTTTAAAAAAAGAATTCATGGACATAAACTAATGTATCAGTAATTACAATAATTTGTGGATAAATTTAAATCTGTATTTGCAGAATATTCAATTACTTTCAATGAAAGTATTTGTTTTGACAGTGTTTTTATTTTGCTTGTAAAAAATAGTTTGAGAAAAAGAAAAATCAAAGAGCATATTTTGTAAATATGACAAATAATTTATTAAATAAACATTATAATCATGTAAATAAACATAAATTCTGGAAAGTCAGACAGTTACATAAAAATATCAATGTTGTGTGATGTTAGCAAGATTTTGATTTTTTTAAATTTTTTTGTTAATGTTACTTGGATAGCAGACATGTCATAAACTGATTGTAGGTTTCATTTATTTATTTATATAATGGTAATTTGAAAATTGTAGGGTTAATTCCTGTATTTATCTATATATATACACACAAGTATATATGTTAATAGAAATATGATATCAATATTTTTGATATCCATATACATTTTCAGGGTCTTTTATGTGTCTGCATATATGTAATAAAATTATGTGTACATATGTATATATTGATGAAAAAAGACAGCATATTGCTAATAATGATAATGTCATAGATCTAACAATATTCAATTAAATAATCATTGGAATTTATAAAATGTGAAAACTAATGAGGCAATCCTAATAAATATATTAACGCAATCTGATAAATATATTTATCCATCTAAATATATCTACATATTATAATTAATGAGTTCTAGTGTGATATACTATAATCATGGCTTTTAATTATTCTAAATTAATCAGATTGCGTTAATATATTTATTATATTTATTTCTTATTGATCTAGTTTAAAAATAAACTTATCTTTGAATCAGAGAATATTTAAAAGTTAAGCACATAAGAAAGACTAAATACTCACTATATATATATATGAAAATTTCTCCATGCATATTGCTAGCTAAAAATTAAAATACAAAATGTTCATATTGCTATCTTAAAAGTTGTTGTTTTTTGTCCACTAGAGGGAGTCAGGGACTCCAGTTTACTCTGTTACTGGCTCCCCATTTTAGTTACCTAAATTTAATGAGAATTTTTTTTTCTCTAAAAGGTTTCCATTTGACCAGAGTATCTTTTTAGGTTCCTTTGTACACAAGAATTATGGCACCATCAGACAACAAGTAAGCGTGATTAAAATTTTTCTTTGGAGTGCTGTTAAAAATAACTGACAGCCATGTAAATTTCTAGAGATTTCTATTGAAAGACTTAATTTTCAGTGAATATTTTGATTCAGGGCAGCTTTGTTGACTGGGTGAGAGTGTCTGATTGTTGGGAGGATCCCTGAGGGCCTGAATCCTAGCTTTAAGGTGGGACAGAGCTGGGAAAAAGCTCTGGGGATCATTATCAGAATTGGATAGCTCATTTATTTGTTAGCAATAGTAGCATTATTCATTTAGACTTTAATGCTTGCCTTTTAAACCTGAGATTTTACTTTTAAAGAAAGAAATTTTTCCACAATAGTAAATTGTTTCTCATTGTACCTGATCATTTATTTCAAGTGTTGCTTTATCTTTTATCCATGCATTTGATGCTGGATCACTGACTATGTCTCTTAAAACGTTTTTACCAGATTTGGATGGCTCATTCATTTGTTAAAAATGACAACGTTATTCATTGCAGTTTTGTGCTTGCATTTTAGACCTGAGATTTGACTTGTGAAAAAGATTTTTTTCTACTATAGTGAATTGTTTTAGACTGTATCTGAACATTTGATTTCAAGTGTTGCTTGATTATTCAACCTTACATTCTATATTAAACGTTTTTTTCTATCTTGAATGCTGAACTGTACAAATCGATAATTTTAACATTTGACTATATGGATTAGTGCTTCTGGTTTTCATAGGTTATCAGGGTGCTGAAACATGATGGACACTATTCAATATGCAATTTTAATGGATACATTACTCTATGTACATCTTTGATTGCTCTATAGATCTAGAATTATATTGTGGTATAACACATAATGCAAGCATCTGGTTACTACATATATATTAAAGTTCTTGATTTTGGAAAGTAATGATGAATTTTTTATGCAAGGCATTGGAAATCCTGGAGATTTGCACTGTGATTTTAAATTTAGCAATTATTATGACATTGTACCTCATCATATGGATTGTGCTTCTAGTTTTATCATTTGATTTTTACCAATAGTTAAGGACCTCATGGATTAAGGCTTCTAGTTTTTTATAAGTTGTCTGGAAGCTGAAACATGATGGACAAAACTCAAGTTCCCAAAGAGTTCAACTGTGATTTGAACATTGGATTGGGGCTACTGTGTCACTCATCTTTGCGGTCTTGAGGACTGAGTCTGTTGCTTGGAGAGCTCCCAGGGCTTGCTTCCTGGTCTTGGAGGGGGCTGGGATGTGGGTGTATTGGGTTCTAGTATGGGCTTCAGATGAGAGAGTCTGGAACTTGGGAAGATTCCTGGGGCCTGAACTCTGGTTCTTATGGGGGATCTGGGATCTGAGTGCTATGGGGATTAGTATGGGTTTCATCTTTCTTATCTTCATGGCAGTGGAGATGACATGATGCATTGTGGTTTTAATCTCTTTGTTCTCTATGTGATTCATAGGTTGGTTATTAGACTATGTGATAATCTGTAGATGGCATATGATGTAAGCATGTGAGATTTACATTTTTGATTAGTGCTGCAGCATTGCTTGTCTTGGCTGTGAAGATGAGAGAATCTCATGCTTGGGTGACTCAGGCCAGAGAGTTCTACTATGGTTTAAACTTCAAATCGGGGCTGCTGTGTCACTCATCTCTGCCATTTGGATGGCAGGGTCTGGTGCTTGGAAGGTCTCACAAGCCTGGGTTTTGGAGGGGATCTGGGTGCTGTGGGGATTAGTAAGGGCATTGGATGAGAGAGTCTGAGATTTGGAAATCCCCCAAATCCTGGTTCCTAATCCTTAGCAGGGGGCTGGGACATGGGTGCTGCGGGGATTAGTACGGGTTTTCACTTTCTCATCTTCTGGATGATGGGGATGATGTGATTCTTGGTAGCTGTGATCTATCTAGTTGCCATTAAGGTCAGGGGTTACTTAGTAAACTATGAGAGAAGCTATGAATGGCAAGATATATGCATATACATTTCAAGGTTTTTCTGTTCACTCGATAAATCAAGTTCTGCATTGTAAATCATAGTTTGAATCTTGTATATCACTACATATAACATGTAAATTCAAAGATTAATATTATGTTAATAAATCATATTTTGAGAAAAAAAGTTTTTTTTTCAGCAACTCAATATGTTAAATAAAAATATAGGAGACGGCAAAGTGATATCACAGCTTGTACAACAACCTTAATTTTATAGTTAAATTCCCAAAAAAAGTATTCAAGAAAAACTTTTACAAGCAGGCATACCATGAGTTGAAAATATAAGCCAGTTTAGGGATGGGGAGCCAATTTGATGACTCTGCGATGAAAGCAATTGCAGGGCTTGTCAACTGACAGAACTAATGGTCTCAGCCCCCTGTCAGTAAGTTCTGTGCTAACAGTGTTTTATGATGCTAACAGTGGTAGAGTGAATCTACCCTATCCATGTGCTATCTGGATTTGATCTGCTTGCTCATTTCTGTGACTCGTAACTAGGGAGTTCTCTTTCAGCCATGTAAGTAAAAACTCTTGTTTCTCTTCTCTCACCCCATGTTTTTATTTTAAATTTTAAAGGGTCTCTAAAATATTAGTTGCCCTGGGCCTTGCATTTTCTCTGATAGGCCCTGAATACGAGTAAACATATTTATGGGTTCATATTGATTTTTTGACAATCATATGACATTTTCTGCTTGCCAGAATAATAAATTAAATATAGAACTTTTTAATAATCAAGTGCAGAGATTATATGTAATTAAGGAGAAAGGATTTTTATCTTTAATATATGCACTGTACAGATTGTCTAATAGCTTAATGATTAATATATCTTTTTTGATTCATTGGAATCAATATATGGACTTGAGAAATAATATCACAAGCTTAACAAATATCCATTAATGGTACTATCTTGTGTGATGACAATGATACTTTGAACATATGGAAAGTATACGTTGACTATCTTTGAATAATGATATAAAAATTGAAATGAATGATTTTTAATGGTGTATTTGTATTTATCTATTCATTTAGATTTGGATAAATAAATACAGCTTACACTCAAAACATCATTGTAGTCTTTAAAAGGAAAAATCTGCAGGTAGATCCTGATAATATACCTGGAAAAATTGGTGACAATAGCTTTCCTTCAAAAATATTGACTTTTTTAAAGAATATATGAACCAACGAAATTGTGACACCTTTTGTTAAGGATATTTCTATTGGTCCAGTTTTTAAAAATAAAGAAGTAGACAAGATTACAGTAATTATCATGGAACATTATTATTATCCATTATATGAAAGATATTTACAAAGATTTTGCTAAATAGATTGCTTTCAGTCATAAATAAACAATTAATAGAGATTCAATATGGAATTAAAGAATCAAGAAACATTATAAATATGGTATGTGGTGTCAGCCAAATGTAAGAAAATGACAGGAACTTCAAGCCATTTGATTTAGTTAATCAGATTTATAGCATTATTTGAAAATGGTTGAATATCCATCAAAATATATTTGTATTATAAAGCTTCTACATGATAAAATAAGAGGAAGTCTTATTACCGTATGTGGAAAATCTGATACATCTGAATAAAAACTGGTGTTAAAAAAGGATGTATACTTGCTCCTATACTTTAATTTTTGTGACAGTTGTATTTTGGAACTGTTTATAGACAGTTTAATGATATAGGGAAGAAAATACAATATAAATTTGATGGAGGTTGTTACTTTAATTGATTAAAATAAAAAAACAAGATCTTTATCTTATTGGATTTTGGATTTAATGATGACCTATTTTTGCTAGTTTAAAAAAAACCATTTATTGATTGCTTAACATTTTGAATGCAACATTTAAAGACTTTTACATAATAATTATTTTTAAAACACATTGATTTTTTTTGTCAACCAGTGTGAGAAGAAAAATGTTCAGCAACTTGTTCTCAGATTCAAGGCTCCTCACTGATAAAGGCCACAAGCCAGAAACTAGTCTGGGGATGGATATTGGATGAGTAGACACTAGATGGGGATTTTATGCACAAGCCTTCTGGCATCCATTGACTACTCTGACTTGCACTGAATGGCAATGCGTATAGAGAGTTTTGCCTATTTCAACAACTTTTAGTTTGGATGATTCTCATATTGAGAATGTAAACCAATTTAAATAGATTGGTAGTTTTATAGGGAGAAGGTAGACTTAGATATATGATTTAATCTGCTGCTTTTAATCAGTTAACTAATTTATTGTATGGAAGTAAAACTTGGGCATCCTATCAGGGTAAAAACATTAGAAAAGTATTGTTTAAGAATGCTGCGTAAAATTTTATACATACAATGGCATGGTCATAAAACTAATCAATATATTCTTCAATTATTTAGATCTGATATTATAGCAGTTCACTATTGTAAAATCATATTTTCTTTGGATTGGCCATGTAAAATGAATGAGTGACAAGATTTTCTAAAAAGGTATTTATGATTAACTTGAGTATGGGTTTTGTGAATCAGGTAAACCCTATTTATCTTCTAAGGTTTATTTCAAAGTCATTTTGAAAAAAATGCAATACTGATTGTTTTCATTGGGTAGATATGACAGAGAATAAAATACATTGGAGACTTACATGTATATTTTAGAAAGAAAAGTTTCCTGTCAGAAATTAAAAAAACAGCATTGCAAAATATCAAATAAACAGAAAAATGGATCAGTATGTTCTATATGTGATTTTTGCAGATTGGTTTGTTCAGGTTTTTTATCTCTTCTTGGAGTTTGAATGGTCATACCTATTTACACATGGCTATACGTATTTATGTATTAATACATTTTAACCTAAATTAGCAAAAAAAAAAATACAATTTTCTTTTAAAACCAATATTGTAAAATTTTATATTTAATAGTCATATTGTTTTTTTTTTTAAAAACAAAACAAAAAAAAACCAGTCAAATTAAAATATATTTACTTAGTTATAATATGCTGTTCAACAAATTGTTATAAATATATTTTTCTTTAAAAACCCCTTTATTGTGACTTATTTATTATTTTTATTTGGAAATAACAGAACTTGTGAAGTGTTTAACAATATCTTAATTTTCTTGTTTATTCCTTTCTTAAGTTTTATTTTTAAAAAACAACAAGTAATTATTCCCAATTTTGCTAATTTTAGTTATCATCTCATTTCATTGGAAAACTATCATATTTATACTTTCTTCTTTTTCTTTCTTTTTTTATTATTTATTATTATATTTATTCTTTTTCTACACATCCTACAAACTAGGCATATCATTTTAATGCATATATATATATATATATGAAAGTGATGATGATGATGATATCCACTTGCAGAAAAACAACCATGAAAGTGTTTCTCTATCCATATCAAAAATATTGATATCTTTTATGTATGCATTATCATAAGGCCTTGTTTTATATATATATATATGTATGTTAGATTAAATATTTTCATATATTTATTATGATATAAACAAAATAAAGTATGGGTTTATTTCCATGTAATAACTAAAGATATTTTTAGTAGTGTTAATGCTAGAAAAACTTGGCCATTCTATGGTTAAACTGCTTTCCTTTAATGCTGAATTATAGCCTTTTCTTTTGTTAATAATTAAACCAAGACAAAAAAAGCTATTATTGGTTGTTAGAACAAAATAATGTAGCCTTAGGAGTGTCAATAGTAATTGATGGTTTCCTAGCAATGCCAATGCTAAATATATCTATATTTATTACATGCAAACAGACCCATAGTTTGTTTATATCATAAGATATCCATAATAATGTAGTGCCTCCTTTTGTTTCTAATTAAATTCAAGATAAAAAACTTATTGGGATTTTTAGAACAATGTTTTTAGGACTATCAATAATAATTGATCATTCCCTAGCAATCCCACTGCAAAATATTACTTCTACCTGTTTGGAATATCACTACTTCATGTGCTATTGTTTTTAACAAATTAAAAAAGGTATTTCAATACAATGAAATAACTATGGCAACTAAATTGGTTGTACCCTAAGGTGTTATTTTACCTAATTTATTCTATGGAAGTGAGATTTAAATACTTCATCAATGTAACATAAATTCATTAGAAAAGTTTCATTTAAGAATGTTTTGTAAAATTTTAAAAATATAATTGCATGATTATAAAATCCATCAATATGTTCTTCAACTTTCTGTATTATAGAGTCCATTATTAATATTAATTCTTATTAAGCGCAATGTCAGCACGTAATACTTATATAAAGCTAAAGCTTTAGTACATGCGCCTGTCCATTATTGTAAAATTACATTTTCATTGGATTGGACATTTGAAAGAAATGATCAATACAAGACTTCCTAAAAGTAGGGTTTATGGTGAACTTAATATGATTTTCATGGAAAATCCCATTTACTTTATATTAAAAATATTCCCAACAAGTGCAAAGTTGATTGTATTTATTACAAAGATGTCACAAAGAATAGAATATAACGGTAACTATAGTTGGACAAAGTATTTCATAAAAATATATTTTTGGTGAAGAAAATAAAATATAACATCACAAAATATCAATTACACAATAAAAATTGTCCAACTTGTTTACATGTGAATGTTTTGGGATGTCATAGATTATTTTGTATAGGCAATTGTAATAATATTTTTGATTTTGTATTTTTATCTTTTTCTCTTGAATTTAGAATGACTATACTCATTTGTGATTGGCTTCTGCTGATGATGATAATGATTATTATAATAAAGATTTTATGTTTTAATATCTTTCCATTGTTTTCTGTTAACCTTTACACAAATTACATATAAAAATTATATTTTTCGGAGATCTTTTCTTTTTAATAAATTTTATGAAGAGTTAAATAAAAAGCAAAACCTGGTTGTTACTAGTGATGAATGAGTATTTTATTATTTGATAGTCATGAACAGATGTGCTTTCAGCAAAGGACTTTATATATATATATATATATATATATATATATATATATATATATATATATATATATATATATATATATAAAGCTGGTTCTAGGGCAGTGCAAACAGTGTGGTTGCACTAGTCCCTGCATTTATCAAGACCCTACACTTGCATGATCTAAGCTTTCTATGAAAATGTAAAAAAAATGTTGTATTATATGTTAAATGTAATTATGTTTTCTTTTTTCTTTTCTGCCAAAACTCTATAACATGACAGCCTATCATGTTGAAGTAATACAATTGTAGAAGCATTGGTTGTGTGGTAGTGTACAATTTTCAGCTATGTACAATGTGTATGCTTAAATATTTCACAGGAATCTGGTCATGTAATGTGAAATCAGCGTAGGTCAAGAATAATTCTCTTCATTAATAATTTTATTAAATCAAAATTCACAAAGATGAATAAATTATAGTGATGTTATTAATGGATTCACAATAAAACATTGAAGAAAAAATATATAATTTTTTGTATTTTATTTTGTTTTCTCAAATATTCATTCAATAAAATTGCACAAAGCCATATTTATAATTTTATAAATAAGTAATTATTTATACATTACAAGTATTAATTTTGCAATTTTATTTTGAATAATCAAAATGAAATACACATAATGCAAAAAATTATATTTTATTTTTTTTGAATATACTGTATATACAGTATTTATTAGAGAATTTTCGTTGAAAATAAATAAAAATTGTAGCGAATCTTACTTGACTTGATTTATAATTGTAAAACAATGAATCTATATCTGCAAATAAGATATTTTTTTTAAAAATATCTTAGAACTTTTATCATGAGTAAAAGACACAACCCCCCCCCTCCACATGAAAACATTGTTCCAGGGGCCTCATTTTTTATCAGGTCGGCTCTCTCTATATATATATATAATTTAATAATTCTAAAATAGAGAGAAAAAAATTCTACATTTTAACTGTATATTTTTAAAATCAGATCTATATCTAGTTATTTAATAAGAATTCGTTATTGGAAAATGAATTTAATGCAAATCACATTAAACTTTAAATTGATTTAATTATTGTATTTTAAAATTATTTTTAGAAATTTTAGGCTATTTTGAGTTGAGATTAAAATTATAATGAATTTAACTTTATTTTAAATCATATTATGTATATTTTTAATAAGAAGATTAAATTTGATTTTGAATTAATTTTTAAAAAATCAGAATTCATTTACCGTTATAAAATAATTTCTGCTACTGTTTATTTATTATTTTAAAACAGGGGATTTTTAAATTGTAATAAAATTTTCAAGGCTAAAAGTAATAAATACATTCGTTTACTTAAAACTGAAATGTTAATAGTGTATAATATGCCATATGTCACAAATCTGACATGGTGATAATTCTAACATATGTATTTAAGTTTTTCCTAGAGTATAAAAAAAAAGTCAATGTGTAATTGAAAAGTTAAACAAATATATAAAACCTAATTTTAGAGAGTTTCATATCTTTATCAGCTATATTAGATCCTAAACTAAATATTTTTATTATAACTATATAAGTAATTAGTGGAAGAGATCATGTGATGTTCAAACACTCTAGATGCAGATTGAACATATAATAAAATCCATTTTATTAATCTGAATTAAGTTTTTTTTTTATTAATTATGTTAGTCAGCTGAAAATTAATTTTGGAATCTTTAATTCTGAAATCACCTACTTAATGCTATGCTATACTAGGCATGATGGGTAATTATATACATTTAAATACTTTTAAATTTTATAAAATAAATTTGTATTTTTTACAAACTATGGCTCTTGATGTTGTACCATTTATTTTGTAAAATGTTACATGGCATGGTGATGTTTAATTAATAATTGAAAACAGTTAAATTATTAATAGTATTTGCCAAAGTGAACATAATTTTCAACCTTACTTCATTAATTTAAAATATATAAATAATGTCCTATACATTTGGCTTAATCATTAAACTTTTTATGGTGCTAATAAAATGTAGTATTTTCTACTGTATATTTGACAATTATGTTATGCTGACTTATGAACAAATGTGAAATTCGGAGCTGCTGAGATTTTAATAATCCATTATCCAGATTGGGGTAATATGTGCATTTTACTCCATAAAATATATTAGATTTCAATTTTATTTTATATAGAATCATTATATCCACCATATTTGGTTTCAAAATTTCAAACAGATAGCATAAATTAGTGGATAGTAGAAATACTATGTTTATAATACTAAATATGATGCTGTTCTTAATATGTATATAAATATAATTTATGCAAATTAATTTAAAATATGGAAATTAAGAGTAGCAACAAAATTATTTTTTAAAAGATTAAATAATGTTGTTATGAAAAAGACAATGGAATAATAAATTGAGAGAGAGCATATATTTATATATGTATATGTACTGATATGTGTATGTGTTTTTTTTATTATACTCCTTCAAAAGAAAGTAATGAAACAGTAAATTCTTGTTATGAAAAAGTATGTTGATGAAGTGTTATACTATTGACTTTTTGATGCTCCCTTGAGTCACAAGAATTATATATTTTGGTGACTTTTTAAAATTATATAGGAAAAGTAATAATACCATTCATTATTATTAGATGCAGCATCTCCTTATATTGATTTCAGAGTCTATACAACCATGTGCTGTTCACAGCAGTGAATTGATCTCTCATCACAGATTTAAAGCTTTCTGATGTAATTTAAGACTTAGTAAATTTTTCTGGTTCATATCTTCAAACACAAATTCAATTCCTTATCAGTTCAATTGAAGAAATTATTTCAGACTGTTGCTGAAACTTTATCCATTTCAGGAACATAAACAATTGTGACATGAATTTTTTTTTCACTTTTTTTTTTTTACAAATCAAAGATTTATTTTTAAATAAATGATCAACTTAAAAATGTTTTTTTTGTCCATTACAATTAAATTAATAACCTTTTTATTTTGTCATTTAAATGAATCATATCACAAATTCTCTTAGGATTGACAGAATTGTTATAAGTGCAAGCTTTATGTTTTAAAGCTATTTCAAATGAAATTAAATTTCTAACAAAAAAAATAAATAAATACTGGACTTATCTATTAATTTTACTTAAATTGTTAAAACATAGTTTAAATAAGATTCTGTAAGACAATAAAATAGTTGCTGTTACATTAATGAACAGTATACACATACACAAATTACATTTTTCTAATTAATTTACAAATTTCAATGTTTTAATTTTTTTGTTTGTTCACTATTTTTGTGGTTCAATATGTAAATAAAGTAACAACATTGAATATCAATGAATATCAAAAATTTTATATATGTGAGTGGATTTTTGAAATTATTTGTACTATTGCCTGTTGCTAATAGATTCTTTGGAATCATATATGTGTGGATTTATACATATACATAATATTAAATAATATTTTAATATTTAATAAATATAATATCGTGAAATTTACCATGTCTATTTTAAATAATAATTGAACTGCCCTCAAGTTCATAACTTTTTACAACAAGAAAATGGACCAATTTTTACTGTATTTTAGATCTTTTTTATTTAAAGTTAGCCAGAAAAATAATACAGAGAACAAACTTAAACCAATCTCTATGACTTAATGTAAATTGATTTTTAAATAACTGTTATTAAGATTATAGAGCAGAAATATCTCACTCATTTCTAAATCTCTATAATAAATAAACACATATATATTATTTAACATTGCATATATGACTTGTGATCATTTATTATAAAGTTTTAGAAATGAAAGAGATATCTTTGCTTTATAAACTTAATATCAGTTATTTAAAAATCACTTTACATTAAAATATATAGGCTGTTTTAAGTTTGCTCTGTGGCTGTTATTGTTCTAAATAACTTTAAATAACAAGATCTGAAATATGGTAAGAGGTGATCTATTGGTTCATTTTGTTACTGTAAAAAGTTATTGAACATGACAGCTAGAGGCCAGTTCAATTGTTATTTAAAATAGACTCGGTAAATTTCACATGACATTATATATATATATATATATAAACTTTACATCATCATTCATAAAATGTATTACTTACAAATACAAGTATTTTAAACATATATGTTTACTTTTTAATATGTATCATATATTAATATAATTACAAATTAATGCAATAAGAATTTGATCAATAAGACAAGTCAAACACTGGTGGATATATTACAAAACTGTGTAGCTATTAGCAAATATTTTATAAGATTATTTAAACATTTGAATAGTATATTATAAAAAGTTTTAAAATTTTAAATAGAAGTGGTAAATTACTTTCTAAAAGTGGAGTCTTGTGGGTAATTTAAACTAATGGATAAGTAAAGCCTAAAGTTTAGTGAAAATGGTTAATATAGTAAAATTTATCAATGATATTTGAAATATTAAAGAAAAATATTTTTTTTTTAAAAATAATTTTTTAAAAATTTTAAAAGATTAGCTATTATTAGAATTTTTTTATTTAAAATTTCATCTTACAAAATAAGAATTTTATTTTCAATATTTTTACAAAATGTACATATCCAAAAATAATTTTAAAAAAAACTGATATTTTCTGTTTTAAACTATTATGTCATACACATTTCCTATGATTTTTAGAGTAAAAAGTTTTTTTTTCATTTCTTTCTCTTTTTTATTTTGTAAATATATTGATTATTTTCAATATATATATATATATACACCTCTTCATTAAAATAATATATTAATGCATGTGAATATAAACAAAAAATGCTTTATAATTCATTTATATATTTACAATAATAAATATTTTTACTATGTTACAAATAATAGAAAAAGAGTTTTTTTTTTTTTTTTACAGGTTTTATCAATTTAAAAAACATGTATTGAAATAAAGTTAACACTAATTAAGCTGCCCATCTTAAATTACATGTAAAAAACTAATTATATTAAAAAATAAATATTTATTTATAAATAATAAACACTTTCAGTAAGAAAATTTCTGTAACATACTTTCTTTTTTTTAATTTTTTATAAGGAGCAGTAACAACACCTTTTGAAATTAATCAACATTAATATTTCTCTTTTAAATTCAGTTTTAAAAACATGGAAACATGAGAAGTTTTGACTGATCAAAACTAAAGTATAGTAAATTATTTGATGAAATTCTATGAGTTACATTTAGCTGGTAATGAAAAAAAATATTTCATAAAAAATATTGATTTAGGCAATAAGGCACATAGTACTAATCAGTTAAATACTGAAGCATCCAGGAAAAAATTTAATATTTTTTTTGCTTGAAGACAGTTCCCTATTTATATAAATAATCTTTTTCACAATTTTTTGCACAACTTGATTTATTTGAAAATCAAAAAAATTATAAACCTTTATTTTTTTTTTTTGATATATTAAAAAAAATATCACCTTCAACTGATCACATTAACAGAGTGTTAACATATTGAACACATATTCTTTGAAACATTATTACATCTAATAGTTTTGTTTAAAATAATAGATATATGAAATTAACTTTATATAATTAATAAAGTGCTTTTTTGTCATTAATGAATACAAGAAAAATATTTTTTCTCTTTTTTTATTCAATGTTTAATGATATAATTAAAACCCAAATTAGTTTGCTGCTAACAAACGAAATATATTTTTATTTCTCTTTCATACTGTTAAATTGAACTACTATTCCAATATGAATGATGTGGTTTTTTTTATAAAGAATGTTTCATACATTAAAATGTAATTATAAATTTATTTAAATGCACATTGATTAAGTAATATTTACTAAGGCTGTAATCTCAAGAATATGTGCATAAAAATGTGATAGTAGGGACCTCTACAGGTCTTAACCACAAGCTGGGTTCCCCTCTTTTCTTCCAAAATGTAAGCTTGTGGTTAAGACCTGTAGATGTTCCTACTATTGTATTTTTACATGCATATTCTTGAGGTTACAGCCTTAGTAAATATTGCATACATTAAAATGCTAACTTTACATATACCATACTTTTTTTACATAACTAAATATTTACTTATGCTGTATTTATGTTTGCCAAGAACAATATATGAAGCAAAAGTAAATCATCTAGATATATATTTTAATCATATGGTCTGCTTGTTGTGAGTTATCTTAATATGAAGTTTTATTGTATAGACAGATTTGTTTTTACATATAACTTTGAACTCATAATAACAATTGCATGCAAATATGGATAGTGTATATATAAAATAACATTCATAATATCAACTTGGCATTAGAAAATTAAATATTTATTCACAGAAATAAAAATTAAGTAATGTCTCAGGGAAGAGAATATTTCAGACATTTGTTATTTTATGGGGGAGGACTCATTATTTATTTATTGACATACAAATAAATGCATAATAACTCGTGTCGTTTTTTTTAAATTTTTTTTTTTTTAAGAAAAAGTTTGTATTAAGTTTGAGTAATGAAATATTCAGTTTTAGATGTAACAATATGCTCAGTTCTTTATTCAGTTATAAATAAGTTAATTGAAAATTAATGAGTTATTTTTCATATTGGCTTACACCCAGATTAATAATTATTTTCTCATTGACTTCTATGAAATATTTTATTCCCAAATATACAACTATATTAATTTGTTTACTTTTATTCCCTCCCCCCCCCCATTTTTTAAATTTAAAATTAATTGTTATTATAAATTTGCATAGTAAATTAAATTAATATAAATTCAAATAGTAGAAAATTTGATATGGTATGAATTATAGAAAAATAATTAAAGTGAATCAAATTTGGATAATGTGATATTCTAAATCATGCTAAAGATAACTTGTAACAATACATCTATGCATGAATACTTAATGAAAAAGATAGTTTTGTTTAGCATATTAAAGTACTTTTATAAATGTAATAACATTTTTTTTGCTTAGTTTATTTATGAATTAGGAAAAAAGGGAGAAAATGTGTTCTGTTATAACTTATAGCAGTTTTTTGTATGTAAACAATAGATGATTGTTTTACTTTTGCATGCAATCTTTGGTTTTAAAAAAGAAAGGAAAAAAGAAAAAAAATATATATGAATTAATAATTAGAGCTCAGAAAATATTTTTGAGTGAAATTTATTGGCTTTTTTAAATAAAAAAATGTAAAAACTTAAGCTTAAACAGATTTAATGAAATGTTACATTATTTTCTTTGCTTACTTTATAATAATTTTGAATGTCTTACTTCATATAATCTTTATAGAAGGTGCTTCATTTCTACTTCTTTGATTCATATATTAAGTGCAATTTTATTATACTTATTATTCATAAGCATTGTCTGCTCTGAGCGACATCAAACGCAAGGTCAGGGAAATATGCTACATAACAAGTGATTCTACATCAATTAATAGAAGAGTGGCCTGCTTTTCTCTTTCTCGAAAATGGTCTCTGTAACCACTTTACATTAATTTGCATACATTTGCATTAACATTGTTATAGTTTTTAACAAAATTCTAGTAGCTATAAATATGGGAGTATGAATTCTCCCGAAAGCACTCAGATTTAATAATAGTATAATATTATTTATTTCATTTACAGTTATCAGCTTCATTATCTGTGCACAAAGCACACACAAACACACCCATATATATATATTATGGATTTTATATGCTAATGAAGTAAAGCTTTAACTACACTTGTTTAAGGGTAAATGAAAATGATCCAATTTTATGTAGATGAATATATAATAATGATATCACAGAATACATTTGTTCCAAATATGTTACTCAGAATTATTATACAGACAGACTCATAATGAGTCATTTTAATAAACTTAAAAATACAATTTTACTTATTATTTATCAATGCTCATTCATTCAGGCATCTTTTGTCAAACTGGATGAGTGGGCATTAATGAATGAAAAGTAAAATTGAATTTGCAAATTTATTAAAATGACCCATTATGAATCTGCCTCAAAATAATGCTGAGTATTGTATTTGAAACAATAATATTTTGTGATATGATTATAATCTTAAAAACATTACATATTCAAACAGTAATAAGTTATTTATGTGCTGTTGAAGTTAGTAATAATAAATAAATAATACTTCTGTATATAATATAAAAATAATATAAAATAACAATTCGTGTCAATTGTTAATACAGAGTTTTAATATAAATAAATAAAATAATAACAAATAATATTTCCAAGCACTTTCAACTCTTACGAATCCTTATCAAGGCAGTGTAAAAAATTCTATTTTTTCCTAGGTGATGAATTTAACATTTCATTGTATTGGCCAGGAACAACTAATCGGAAAGCTGGTTAATTTCAAATTCATAGCACAAGATGAATTTTGTATAAGATATGATTCTTTAATCTTGCATTTTTTATCATGTGTTTCATGCATTAATATTGTAAAATCCTTTGGACAGCATATATGGCCTGTATTATTTTGATGAACATAAAAAGCTGAATAAACTGTATCATCTTCTCTTGCTCTATTATATGTATATTTATGTTGTTGAAGGCGATATTTAATATTTGTTTTGGTTTCTCCAACATATATTGCACAACAATTTATTTGTGGGCATCTAATAGAGTATACAACACTGCTTTTATCCTCCTCATTTATTATTTCCTTAGAATTATTTATTAACCTATTAAGGTTAGGTGGAGTTCTCCATGCTAATCGAAAATCTTGACTTAAAACTTTATTATATTTTTATTAATATTGGGAATAAAAGCTAATGACATCCATGGTTTATTATTCATATTTATATGGTCACTATTATGACATTGTTTATAATGCTTCAATACAGTAGATAATAGCATTTGTTTATTATAACCCACTTGTATTAAATCTTGCATATAACATTTTATATTATTTTTCATAAACATTTCATTTGAACACAGTCATTGATTACGTGTTAAAAAAGCTCTAAAACCAGCTAATTTGTGTACTAAAGGAACATTAGATGTTGGATGAATGTAACCTCTATTATCTATATATTTTACAATCATTTTATATACTAATTTATCATCTACCCTTGATATTTACAAATCTAGGTATTTAATACTAGAATTGTCTTCTCTTTCTATTGTCCAAACTAAACCATCCTGGTTCTGCAAACTAGCAAAAATTTGCTTTATAATGTCTGGTAGCACATATATCAAAACAGCATTCACATATCTACAATATAATGTGTTCTCATTTCTTACTAATATGGGATGCACAATTCGCTGTTCTATATTATCTACAAACAAATTACTTAATAATCCACTTACAGCCAAACCCATTGGCCATCCTTTTTCCATTCTATATAAGTTACTACCATGTGCTGCAACAATATCATTGCTTATACAAATTAAAACATCTATAATGAAAGATATTTTATCCTGTGGCATTTCTTTATCAAACAATTTATTTCTCAAAATTGTAATAGATGCAGATCGATCCACTGATCCATATAATTCCACCACATCCAATGAAATAAACTCGTACCCCTTAATTATAGCTGTTTTATTAAGTATAGTAACACAATCAAATGATGATTTTAATGTATATTTTCCAAACCCAACAAAATCTAAAATCCACTTAACTAAAATTTTTGCTAGCTTTTGATAATATGCCCTTGTAAAATCCATCATTAATCTTAAAGGAACATTAAGCTTATGTGTTTTTACATTCGCAAACATTTGCGGAATAAAAGTTGCCGATGGATAAAATTCCCTATATTCTTTATTAGTAAGAAACATTTTACCACATGCTCTTAAAATCTTTGAAACAAACTTATCTTTCATAGCCTTTATATTATAATTTTTAATTCTAATAAAATTCAATTTCTCTATTTGTTGTCTAAGTTTAATTTCATATGTATCTTTATTCATTAATACAAATCTATGTGATTTATCTTCCTTAGAACAAATCAGCTGTTTATTATTTAAAAATAATTTAACATCTTTCAAAGCCTGCTGTTTACTATAATTCAATTTATTAGATAATGCATTAATTTTCAGAGAAATAACTTTAATAACATTTTCTTTAGTAACAATACCATCGTATGCTGCTTCCACATCTGCAATTACTTCAGCCTTTGCATTTTCCCACGAACTATATACATATCTAGGCCCAAATGATAAAATTTGACTGATGTTATCTGGAACTTCATATTTAGATAAATTAACTACTTGTTGATTATTATTTCACAATTTAATATGCTTTTGCTTATATAATAAAAACTCAAATTTCTTTGAATACTTAGACTGCATATCTTTTTTAAATTTATTAAACCAAAATTCTGTATATAACGGTAATGAATAAAACTGTTGTAATATTTTCTCTTTCTTTATTATCAAAAAAAGTTCTTTTCTGCTATCCTTCAATAAAAAATGAACTAAAGTTCATTGTATTATATTTGTGGCTTTAATTCTGTTATGTATACTATAATTAATTTTAATTTTACAAGAATTTGGAATAATATTAAACTCATAACATCTCTTAAAGAAAATAAAACATTCATTAGCCACAATACACTTTCTTCGCAAATATATTGCTTCTTTAAACTTTCAATCATGTTCCATTGTAAATAAATAAATAAATAATACTTCTGTATATAATATAAAAATAATATAAAATAATAATTTGTGTCAATTGTTAATACAGAGTTTTAATATAAATAAATAAAATAACAAATAATATTTCCAAGCGCTTTCAACTCTTTATGAGTCCTTATCAAGGCAGTGTAAAAAATTCTAATTTCTCCTAGGTGATGAATATTATTTGTTATTATTTTATTTATTTATATTAAAACTCTGTAATAACAATTGGCACGAATTGTTATTTTATATTAATAATAAATAAATGTGCAATTTATATATTTCATAGAATAAAGACTTGTACTTATTATATTATTACATTTTTTCACTAGGATCAAAGCAATTTTAATATTATTTGTTATATGTTGTGATAACTTCAGTATTATGAGGTCAATTATTATGATGATTTTTCAGTATTTATTCTCAGTCTAAATGAGATTTATTTACATTATTCTAACAAATTATTATATCTCATACAATGGAAGTAACTATCATTCATTATACATATGAACATATTACTCAGTAATATAACCTCATCTCATATAATAACAGAACTTGTTTTTGAATAATCTAGTTTTCTATAAATAAATTTATATATTTAAATATATATATATAATATATGACAATATTATTTATGCAATGGAATAATTGGAATGATAGGTTGAAAGTCTTTATATTATCTTTAATATAAATGTATGTACCAAATATATATATATAAAGTAATGTCACGTTATATATGACTTGCTTTTTTAATTATTATATATATATATATATATGATCTCTATACATATCACAGACTTTTATATATCTATACAATTGCATATGCGTGTATAAATATTAAAAGCATAAAGCAAAACTAATCAATAAATAATCAAAATTACCCCAAATTCAAAACTCAGTCAGACTAGCCAAGAAAAGAAACTCTAAAACCCTACCAATAGTTCTTTTAATATTTATGGTGTATGGGAGGTAAGTTGAATTGTTGGTAGTGTTTAGTATAAGTTGTTACTTTATAGTTCTTTACAGTTGAGAAGTCTGCTTGTAACAATGAAACAATTGGTAGTCTTTTAGAGTTTATTTTCATGCTAATCTGGTTGAGTTCTAAATTTGGGATAATTTTGATATATATAATTATAAAATATTATAGCAGTGAGAAATATGTAACACCCAGAGTAATAATTCACTGAATGCTTATCATATTAATGCAGTGATTCCTAATATAAAAGTGCATTCATGTTTACAGATGCCAAAATGAATCCATTCCCATCTTCTTTCCAAATTTTTATATATAATTGATTAGAACAATGATAATTGCAAGGATGAATTTCAAATCAGCTGAAATATTATTGCTGCTTCATTTTAATTGGCTTAAATTTTAATTTATAAGATAGAGTGAATTTCTATTTATTTTAATACATTGCAAACAAATCATCAAATATTAAATTTATAGTAACAGAATATTAAAACACTGATAAATATATAATATTCAAACCAATAAATCTCTGAATGCTGGCTATATTTGAACAATTTCCCCTAGTATCAAAATTCAGTAACATTTACCAATGAAAAATTATTTGAAAGTCACTATTGTGCTTTTATACATTGTTTTAATGGATGCATATTTTATGTGCATCATGAATAAATTTTGATTTTACTCTACTATTGTATTAATGTAATAAGTGTTCATGAGGTTTTTGTTCTGATTATTTAATATATCCATGTACATCATGAAGGATCTCTATTATATTTTATGGGTTTACATGTATTTATGGTCATAATTTTTTTCCCCATATGTCAAATGCGTTGACCGGGAAGTGAACCCCCGGGCCAGTTGTAATACAATTTTGTATCACTATTATGCACATAAAGCATACATTCATATATAGATTTGAATAGAGATTCGTATTATATATATATTTATTTTTTTATTTATATATGTTTTGTATATTTTATTATATAATATATTTTCTAGTATGTATGTGTAAACATTGCAAAATGCTTCTTTCTTATAGCCTTCCTGTTTGGTCAGTGATGAAAGATTACCATCAATATATGTGTGAAGGATGTCGATTTACATTCTTCACAGAAATATTTAAGTACATTGCTGTCTATATTTTTTTTCTGCAGATTTTTTTTATAATTGAAGACAATTTTGATAATTTAGTGGAAAATAATAAATATCAACGCTCCTTAGTAATTGATTTTAAAAGTTTGGCCAACGATTTAATTCAAAAGTTTTTATTTATTATGAATTAAATAAGCCCATTTCAATTTTTATTTATTAAAACTGTTTTGAAACAAGTTCATTTCAGAATATATTAGTTCAAATTTTACCAAAGCTTGTCATGCAATCACCATTAGAGACTGTCAAAAGTTAAAGGAAATCAATAGTCAACTGAGCTAAACCTTCTAACCGTATGATTTCCTTATTAATAATAGAACAACTGCAGACAATGTTTAAAAATAACTGATATTTAAATGTTTAAGTAATAATTATTTCTAAAAAAAAAAGTAGATAAGAAAGTGATTGGGTGATTAAAAACAAAAAATTTGATTATTATGATCAAGGAGATAAAAAACTATATGTTATTATATAAGATAAAAATTACTTATAAATAATTCTTAAGCAAGATATTCCCAAAAAGAAAATTTGTAAACAATAAAACATGCTGCACATAAAACAAAAAGTCCGTTAAAAAAATTAGTTTGAATATTAAAATATTTAAAACAAAAATATGCCTTTTTAAATATAAGGTCCAGAAAAATAATTTTGAAATTAAAAAAAAGTATATCAAAAGTTATTTGTAGCAGTAGAAAAGATTGTTCCATTCATTAATGAGATAAATTATACATATGTGAACAAGGAAATATTAATAAATTTTTTTAAATGTTATGTAAACTAATAAATATTTAGTTATTGAATATATTATTTAGGTTAACTTGGTATTATTAATTTTGTAATTTAGTCAGTTTAGATACTTCTAGTTTAAAATTCCCAGTGATTTTAGATCAATTCATAATGAATTTTCACGATTTTTCTGCATTTCAATGTGTAAATTGATCAGTATTTTGTAGTCTGATTTTCTTGATAATATTTCTTGCTGTTATACCTTTATATATGTCAAACACATATTTAGATCAATTATCTTCTTTATATATTATTATCATCTATAAGGATTATTGCTCCACTAATCTCTTAAAATTTAATCCAATTTCTCCAATCCTTATGCTCTTTTTTCCACATCTCCATGAAATTTTCATATTTTATCCATATATCTCACATGTGGTCTCCTTTTACAGTCTCTTGGGATTTAGTTTGAAACTGACTATCTATTTATTACCATTTCTTCCAATGTATTTAGCCCAGGTCCATTCACTCTTAATTTTTTCACTGATGTCAAAGAAATCTGTTTCATACTCCTTATTACTCCCAACATATATATTTTCATATTTGTTGAATGATTTGAAGTCTCTGTATTTCTTATATGTTAAATATTCAAAATTCAGATACATATATAAAAAAAACTGATAAAGATATATAGTAAAAATGCTCTTTTCAAACATATAGGTATACTTTTTTTTAACATATTATTCCTATCAAAGGCACCCTAGACAAATTCTCTTCATTATATTTTCATCTGTATTAATAATCTTATTAAGATAATTGTAGTTATTAACTTTTTATTTAAGGTTATCAATATTTATTTTCATTTTCTATTGAAATTTATCTTTAATCATATATCTTTGTTTTCATCTAGTAATTCTTATACATTTTATGAAGCTTTTATATTAAAAAAAAGCAATAACTTCATCTGTAAAATCTAACTAATTTAAATAATCTTCATATATTTTCATACTATTATTTTCTTCTTGCAAATCATAAAATACTTTCTGTAAAACTGCTGAAAAAATTTGGAGATATATAATCATTCATTCATATACTCATGTCAATGTTAATCTTATTATTACTATGAAGTCTAATCACTAATATTACATTAAGATAAGTATTCTTTAAAATACAATATTATTCCAGGCTCATATTAAAGTTTTAATTGCTGTGGAAATGCTTATAGAAACAAATGCTTTTTCTAGTCTGCAAATCTGTAACAATATATTTCTCAGAGGTGCATTATATAAATTAGTAACTAGAAAAAAATGTGGAAATGCAAATTGATGCAATTTAGTCATGCCAAAAACAGGTATAGAAGTTGAAAACAAAATCAGGGAACAAACAAAATAAAATGTACTAAAAGATCAAGTGTATCTGTATGTAATAAAAGCTTTGGTATATTATCATTGGGCTGATCATTTATTTCAGCAGCTGCATAACTCATCAATTTAAATTTAAGGGAGAAATATGTTTGTGATGTTGTTATTACTAGATTTGGATAATGATCCAAAGTTATGAATATAGCATTGTAAAATAAAAATTATAATATTTACATATGTTAGACATCACATAAAGGTTTTAGCCAAACAATGTAGTTTTTAACTATAGAGGAGCTCTCAAACCTCAACATAAGACAGAGACTTTATAAAGATAAGAGTGGTCATTTTATCTTTAGCATAAATTCTTACTTATATAGGTCAGTGTGAAGCATCTTGATTTGAGAGCATGAAGCTGTTACTCTCTTCACTTTTAAATCGACTATTTTCTTTAACAAATTAACTTACACAAAATCTTGTGATTTACAATAAGTTAATATTAAGATATATAAATGTGCATTATTACAAAGAAATCAAGTCATATATCACATGACCTAATTTAACAAGCTTGTATTACAAATATTATATATAAAACTCACAAATATCTAATGCTTGAATATCCTATCACCTCACTAAGGAAGCCAGTAGCAGAAACCAGTCTGGGGTTGGGGATATTCTGCAAAGCTTGTTAAGAGCTTATTTGCAAGCTCTGTATATAATAAATGTGTATGTATGTCTATAAGGAAAAATATTAAGAATTGTCAAATCAGTAATATAGTTAATTCAAAATCCCTGATTGGTCAGGTTTGAGATTTAATTGAAATTTGTTCTATAAATAAACTGAATGGATAATGAAAGCTGCACAAAATTTAAAATAAAGTGTAAATAAATAAAAAACTTTATTGTCATGGGACCTTAAGAAATACTTCAAATACACTTCATGGCTAACTAAATATAATTGAAGGTAATGAAAATACAATATATGGGTAAGAGAACAAACAGGTGTTACTAATCTCATTGAAAAAATTAAAAGACTGAAGTAGATTTGGGCTGGACATATTGCTAGATGAGATGATAATAGATGGACAATTGAAATCTTAAACCGGATTCTAGTAGATTGTAAAAGAGACCACATGTGAGATGGATGGATGAAATAAGAAAATGTGCAGGGGTGATGTGGAGAAGAGAAGCTAAAGATTGGAGAAGATGGATTGAACTTGGAGAGACACCCATCCTGCAGTATATTGATAATGATTGATGATGATGATGATGAATGTATATGCAAATATTAGAACTATGAAATGATTTTTTTCTATAACATAAATTCTTTACTTTTATTTATTGTAATAAACAATTTATGTAAAGATATATAGCTTTAATAATTGACCTTTAACAGTTTTGCTTTTTTTAAAAAAAAAAGAAAATATATAATTTCAAGATAGATTTTTTGTGTCACATCAAACTCTTTTTTTAATTAACTAAGTCACACAAAAAACAGACTGAAATATAACACAGGTCATTAGAAAGCCTTTCAATTTCAGGTCAATATAAATTATTACATGGAAGAACTGTGAGTATATAAAAAGCTAAAAAACTATACTAAGTTGAAGCTCATTTACTACTTACTTCAGTTACCAATTGAAGTCCCTTTTTTTTTGCTAATCAGTCTAGTAAGATAAGATACCACATAATGAGCATAGTATTTTTTAAGCAGAAATTATTAGAAAGGAAGCTATAGTTGATGGTAGATAAAAGCTAATCCAACATTAAAGTCTATAAGTTATCATTATTATTTTCAATTGATACTATGACAAAATAATTTTCTATGCATCTATGCAAACCTTAATTTAGTCACTTTCTACTATCTGGAAATGTAATAGATGGTAGAATCTTACATGATGAAGTTTATCATCTGTCTGCAAAAGTGCTATGAATAAATTGGAAAACCAGCAAAATTATTGTTATAAAATCAATGCTATGAAGATAACTGTAGTGGATAAAATTCAACAAAATTATTGATGTAGAAGTACAGCTGAGAAAAAACTAATACACAGAAGAAAGAATCTACATAGTCGGATTAGCCTTGCAAAGAGGAAGATTATGTTGAATACTGTCAAAAGTATTTTGTTCAGAATTAAGTAATTGCTGAGTGGAAATAAAAAATGGTGATATGAAATAGTGAAATTATATTTCATTCAATAATTATAGTTATTTTCAATGTTTGGCATTCATTTGATAATTGAAATAATTTGTAATCTTTTCATCATTATTTTTTAGTTATTTAAAAAAATTATATATTTTCTTTTAATTTTTTTTAAATATTTTTTTAATATGAGATACTAAAAAATGTAAACTATTACAGTAAGAATGTAACTTATTAACTTAATATATATTACTGACAAATGACTTTTGTACAATAGGTATATATATCTTTGAAGAAAAAAGAGGCTAAATAAAATAATAAATTTAATCAGATATTTTCAGATATGCATGCTGGGTAGGCATGATTTATATATTTGTAGGGAAAGCACCCGACATTTGTATTTTATTGGTTTTTTTTTTTTTTTTTGTCATTTTCATAGTTTATTCTATTAAAGAGTTGTTCTAAAATTTAATAATAATAGATACAACCATCTTTAATTCATTCTCAATCTGTTTGCAAGGCATACATTAAATAACTACATATGTGATTTTTGTGCATCTGATGTACAACAGAAAGTGTCAAAATGCTTCAAATTGTGCTACACTTTGGGTATCAAGATATTTAAGGTATAATAAGAATTGGAAAATCAGTCTTTCAAACTTGAAGATAATACCAGTGTGTATAGGGAATCATTTAAGTCCTCAAAACAAATAAAACTGATTTACACTAACTAATATTGTCTTTGTGAAAATCATTTTATTATTACTTCACTAAGGTCATACTTTGAATGAGTAATTACATTATACAACCTTCAATAATGGCTGGTATTAACAATGAAATGATTACTGAACATTGTTGTGGTGGCTGCTCATACAACAATGACAAATATGGCTGTAAACATTGATGTTGCTCTTAAAAGTAGAAGTATCCTCATGGAAAAACTTATAAAGCTTATAATGAACTGTTGCTTTTACAATGACAAATATGGCTGTAAACATTGATGTTGCTCTTAAAAGTAGAAGTATCCTCATTGAAAAACTTATAAAGCTTATAATGAACTGTTGCTTTTGATAAAATAGGCTAATTGGTTTAGGTCATATTAGTCACAGATATTAAGATCACCAGTTGAATATCCATGATGGTCAGACCAGTAATATCTGAAAAACAGATGTGAATAGTGCTATAATCCATGGGCCACATGCAGTCCACAACAAATATTTTTGTGGCCCATTCAATATAATAATATGTAAGAAATGTTTCAAAAAAAGTTTGTAGCTTAATTTTTATAATGTCTTATTATACATAATTATTAATAATGAACTACAATGTTTGCCAATGATTGATTACTATAATCATGTTGCAGCCATTTTCCTTATGCACTAATGCCACATTATTAGTCTTGTACTGACTTGTTTGATGTGCGTAACAGGAAATATTTTGGTTTTGGAGAACAAGAAAATAGGTTTATTTATGTTATGCTTATTAATTTGTGCAGTTATTCAGTGTCTGTAGGTTAATGTTCAAGAAAACATATTAATTTTTATTAAAATTTTCTATTATCTTATATTAATGATTACTCATTTATTTCAGCCCTTTGTATTCAGCATGTTTCTATCGGATCCAAGTGGTAATAAAAATAAATGAAAAATTGCCGACATACATAAAAATTTCCAAGAAATGGGAATTGGAGTATTTTTGCTATGAAGTAAAAAATAAAATAATCTGTTTGATACATAATAATTTTATTAGTGTTATGCAACATTAATCATTACTATGAACAACATAAATCAAAATATGATAATTATGATGATTAATGAGATAAGAAAAGTTGAAAGAACTCAATTTGGGACTGAAACAACAACAGTTCATATTTAGTAAAGTATCATAAGAAAGTGGTGGCAGTTCATGCTAGCTGCATCTTATCAGAGTTAATAAATAAACCCTTGAAATCTTTTACTAAATGTTATTTTATCAAGGAATGTCTAATTAAAGATGCAGAGAATGTTTGTCCTGGAAATGTGATGCCTTTTCAAGTAATCTCTTTGCAGAAAGAATTACTGAGTTATCTGACAATTTAAATATGCAGATCAAAGCAAAGTCTTTTAGTTTTGATGCTTTTTCCATTGCTTGTAATGAGAGTATGGACAATGGGTGGGTGGTTTAATTATCTTGCTTGTGACACAAATTTCAACATTTTTGAGGAATTATTAGAACTAGTAGTGATGCATAACACTAGTACAGGATAAGATATATTTAATTGTGTTTGTGAACTACTTCGATGAATAGAAAAAACATGGTATTAATGAAAAAAAAAACAATATGAAATTTATGGTGGATCCAAGACTCATCACACATTTTGCATTATACATCAAAAAGTATTAAGTGCAAAGATAATAAACATGGAAAATGTGTTGACATCTACCAAAAAATAATCAATTTCATAAGATCTTGAAGCTTAAATCATTGACAGTTGTCTGCTTTCTTAAGTGAATTAGACAGCGAATATTGTGGTTTGTTTTACTATACCAAGATATGTTAGTTATCTTGCTCCTTCTTAAACAATTCTGGGACTTGAAAGAAGATATAGAAAAATCAAGACACAAGTATGTTTTTGACACAGTGTTGTTGCAAGATGTATCCTTCATGGTTGATATAACAAAACAGTTATAAGATTTAAATTCAAAACTATAAGCAAGAAATCAGATCATTATGAACATGTATGACCAAGTTAAATGCACTCTAATGTAAGCTAATTCTTTGTGAAAAGCAATTGAAAAATGAAGATTTAACACACTTTCTGACATGCAATATGAACAAATCAAGTTTAGATGAAAGTGCATTGTATCAAAAGTATACAGAACAATTTTAAGCCTTAGAACTGAATTTGTAACAAGGTTTGCATGATTTTAATTTTTGGAAGACACGTTTTCTTTGTTCAGATTTTTTTTCAATAAATAATCAGTATCTTACCAAATGCAAATAGAGGTAATTGAGATCCAGTTTTGAAAGCAAAATTCAGTGAAGTTAGCATGCCTGTATTTTAGAAATATTTAAATGCCAGGTTTGAAAATACTTGAAAATTCACATATGAAATTATTTCCATGTTCGGAAGTACTTATCAGTGCAAGGAATTATTTAAAATTATGAAAGGAAATAAGTCTCCTGTCAGATTTAGAATTACTGATATTCACCTTGGTTCAGATTTTAAAGTAATCACTGTGAACAAGATTTCACCTGAAGTACAAAAGATAGTAGCAGAGAAGAGATGCCAAGTGGCAAGAAGAAAACATTAATTTTATCATTGTTCTTGATTTTTTATATACTATATTTTTTGAAATAAAAATGTTTTTACTTTTTTGCAACCTATATAAACTTAAACCTTGTTTATTTGGTTTGTGTTAGCCTTTGACTTAAAGAGTAAAATTTTAATATAAAGTCATCATTTTTCTATCCCATATATAATGACATTCTAATGTAATGATTGTGGTAATATTGCCATTTTCCATTTAGTTCATAATGGCAAACAAACATGTGACTGATAATTCATTTAGAATGAATTATCAAATGCTTGTGAGATCCAGCATTGTTTTTCAGAAATAATAAATGAATAAACAATAATGGTTAAGCAAACAATCATATATATATATATATATATATATAAGCAAAAAGAATGACATCAAATAATGAATAGAGCTAAAAATAATAAATAAAATATATAAAATAGGATAGGGTAGAAAAAGTATGTTTATGGAAGGGTTTAAGGTAGACCTCAATCAGCTAAATATATAACAAAATGAGTAAAACAGGATTGCATTGAAGGAAATGACAGCTAACTCAAATTACACAAAAATATACAAGAAAAATACAATTTAATAGAATTTTGAATTAAAGAGAATTATAAAATACAAATAAATTATCAGTTCATCAAAAGGAAAAATGGAAAATCAAACTCACAAGAATTGGAATTGCAACTTCATTTCTAAAAGCCACAAGATGTTGAAAAATCAAATTCCACAAAACTCATAGAAAATGGAAAATCAAGCAAAAATCTCAGGAAGTAAAAGAAAAACTAGGAAGAAAATGTCAATCTTTGAGATAAGTTAATTATGCAAATGAAATAAAAAATTGATAAAATAAATAAAAGCATTCAAGAAATAAAGGATAATAGCAATAACAAAATAGAAAAAGTAAGTAGAAACAGCCAAGAAAAGATTGGTAAAGTAAATAAAAACATTCAATAAATAAAGAATGGTAAAAATAACAAAATAATGATATAAATAAATTGACAAAGATGTATATGGTCAAATAAATTAGAATTTTCAAGACATAAAGAAACAAATAAAGAACACTAAATTGTGAAAGTGTTGGAAGAAATCAGCCAAAGAATAAAGAAGATAGAATTGAACAGAAAGGACAAGAAAATTTTGTGAAATAAATTCAGGGAATAGAAGAAGTAGTGAAAAGAAATCATTTAAATCCATTAGGGGAAATTAGAAAATTGTTTTAAAAATTAAAAAAAAATTGAAAAAATAAAAAAGTGAGTAAAAAGAGGGCAAATAAAAGATGAAAAAAAGTATATAAGAAAAAAGAATATAAGAATTAAAGATCCACACATCTAACAGTGAGAGCCTAAGGACAGTCCAAGAAAGGATTCTAAATAAAATAATTAGATTAGAAAAGGAACAGAAAGTGATGAATGAATACATTAAGCAGCTTCATTAAATAAATACTGAAATCAAGGAAATTTAGTAAGAAGTAGTTATATATTCATGTAAAGTCAATTGAGAACTAAATCTTGGGATCATCAACCAGTTTTTTTAAAAATTAGAATGTTTAGTGAACTGGGGATTATTCATGAAGCATTTAAATAAATTGAAGAGGTACATTGTTCCAAACACTATGGGAGAAAAAAGGCTTATCATAACATATAGCCACTTACAAGGAGCTTCTCAAAAATGTTGGGATTTTTTTTGTTTAAAATAGGGATACTATAATCCTTTACTAGGTAACTCAGGAAAAGTATAAAAGAAGTGGAATTTTCACATTGTTTACTTGACAGATTGTCAGATGGAGAAACTTAACAGCATGCTCTCAGTCTGAAAAACAATAATAAGGAAATAGAGTCATAAATATCTAATTAGATAGATCAGAAGCAAATAAGGATATTGTATAAACAAGGTAGCAGAGGTTTTAAATACTTTAAATTTGAGCATTTCACCAACAAAAGTTTTATATAGAAAGGAAGGTTTACCTCTCACAAGGGGAAAGAAGGAGATAGTGAATATTAATAGCAATGATATTAAAAGAAGTGTAAATGTAAATCTCTTTATAGTATATTAATAAAATAGAATGAAACTCAGGCCTATCAAAAGAAATCTTGTACTATATTATCTAAGAAAAATAAAAAGATATATTCAAACTAGTCTACAGTTAAAATAAACTAGCTAAAGTAAAAACATCATTTATAACTTTGTCTATATAATGATTTATGAATAAGAATAATGACAAAAACCTTATTGAAGATAACTGTAATATTATTCATTGTGACAAAACCTTATGTAACCATGACACCTTAAAATTGGAAATGACAAATCACTCTTTAAATTTATAGTAGAGTAGATAAATAACCAATGAAAGAAGGGCTATGATTCTGAATAAAAGATTGCTCTAACAAGATAAATGTTTTATTTACTTGACATGGAAGCTATATTGGCATTCTTGTCTTTTAAAGTCATTAATCTTGTGTTTAGCTTTGTAGAGGTCCCTACTGTCACATTTTAGATGCATAGTCTTAAGGTTATAGCCTTAATATATACTATATTATAATAAAATCATAAAGATAAATCCAATATTGTTAAAGTGTTTATAAAAAAGAGACCCTGATATTAATCAACTTTAAATGCCCGTGAATATTAAAGGAACTAGGTACTAGAAAGAAAGAAAATCTTTTTTATAAAATCAATTTTATTATTTTTTGTTATTATAAAATGCTGTACCAAGATAAGAAATGTAAGAGACTGTCATTAAAAATCCTAGCCTTAAATGGACAACAACAACAAAAAACATCATAAGAAAAGTACTATAGTTCTTATGATACATATGTGCATATGTTTATGAAATGGGGTTTTTTCTTTTCCTTTTTTTTATTCCACTTAGCTGAGTGTACTTTCAGTGACAAGCACTCTAATCATAGCTCTCCAGTTTCATAGAATTTTCTAGTTTTATAGCATTATTGCTTTCAATGCTATGAAACTAAAGAACCAGGATTATGGTACTTATCACTGAAAATGCACTAATCTAAATAAAATAGACAAAGAAAAGAAAAAACCTACACCCATACATGCATAAAAGAATTCCATATATAACAAAGGGAAAATTAATATTATATAGATACAATAAGGCTATTTATATATACCAGAGATAGTAGACAAATTAAATAAAACCTGTTTTCTTTGTTGTCTATATATTTTTAATACTAGCTGATAATAACAATTATTCATAAGAGTTTGTTCTCTTTGGGTCTTTTTTTTCCAAATCATTGGTTTCTGAATAAACTTTTTTACTCAGTTCTGCAGTGATAATACAATTTTATGTTTTGTTTCTGTCAAAGTTGAATATATATGTTAAAGTTTTCTGTGTGTGAAGGTATTCCATAAATTGTAATTTTGATTGTCTGCCATAAGGGAGTCTTATTACAACATCAAAAAATATCACTTTTTGTTCAGATTCTATTATAAATTTAATTGAAGAAGATAAGTTATTGATGTCTGTAATAGTGCTTTACTATATAGCCATAAAACAAATGTGGCATCTACGTAATTAAATTAGACTTTAGGTAGAAATGAATTAGTATTTATGGCTATAGTTTCAAGTTTTTTCATGCAAATGTTGTAATCAGAGTTGACAGTGGCAATTCCATACATTCTCCCTTGAATCTGTTGGCAGAATTTTGTGTCATATTAAACATGTTCTTGTTATTATCCAGAATATTTCAAATTCCATTATGATATCAATAGAAAGAGTTGTTCTGGTTTTGTAAACTATTATTCTCATTTAATATTTTCCTTACAATAGACAGTATTTCATCATAGGATTACATGTATGTCACTTCTTTTTATTTTTATAAAAGAAATTAATACCAATACCGACAGAGGACTGTGTCTTATATACCAAACAACTACGAATTTTGAGAAGAAATCTTGACAAGTTTTCATGAGGTTAAACATGCTCTTATGAATTTTTAGGTAAGTCATGAAGATATTGGATTGTGCTGATATATAATGTTAATTTTTTTTTTGAATCAGTGAAATTCCTTCTATGCTTTCTGAGTAATATTCGCAGCTTTGTTCCTATAATTGGTATAGACGTTTTTTTCACTTTTTTGTATTGTCCTGATATGAGGAACTCTCTTATCATAATAAACAAAATCTGTATGATTGTAGCATTCTTTTGGAATCAGGTAGGATGATTTCGTATTTGTCTAGTTTGAGAGACATAATACAATTTTCCTGTCATCATTTGGATTTTTGGTGTCTTCTTTTTGTCCTCCAGCATAATTCTGCTACTTCTTCTAGAAGCCATTTTTGAATGATTTCCTCACATATCTGATAAAAGAATATTAGATGATATGATGACAAAATTAAGGTTATATACTAACCTATAAGCTATTACTAACAGATGAATGTAACTTTTAGATGAAACTAAGTAATCACGTATAGATCTGATACTACATCAAATTTTAGAAATTATGAAAAACTATGTTTAAATTGGTCATAGCAGAAAATCAATTAACTTTTCTATATAGATATAGAGTTGAAGCAATTGTCCCTAAAGGCTTGTTTTTACAGCCTCCAATTGAGAACTGAATAAATTAGTAAGTAAGCAATTAAGTCCAGTTAAGAGAAATAATAAGTGCTTTCATGCTATTAATAATATAGAATATTGAATTGATTCTTGAGAATGTTTTAGGCTTGAAAGATCTTGCTTTGAATTGAATGATAAAGTTTACCCAAAGCAAATGTTAATTCAGCAAGTAGTGTTTAAAATTTTCTTCATGTAAAATTTTGAACCAAGATTTTAAAATCTTTTTATTTTTATTATTGATAATATTTGCATTTAGTAAATGCATAATTCCAATATTAAATAGTAGCCTTGATTTTTAAAATACTATACATAATTATTATATCTATATTATATATACACACACAAATTTTACAAGTAATAGATATAAAATACTTTGAAATATAAAATATAATAGATATGAAATATTTTGAATTATAAAATTAAACAATTAAATTGTATTTCACATAAAAATCAATGTGTATCATAAATTATTTTTATCTATAATTTTTAATAATTTTGATGTAATTAATGGTGTACTCATATGTCACTTTTATTCTTCGACTTATTGAGTCGAGGTTTCATTATATAAACTTAATATATTATAAAAAATTCAATTCAATTTACTTTTTACTTACTTGTCAAATTTATTTTTAGATTTTTTTTTTATTTAAACAGAAAAAAAAACTTAATCTTTTTTTCAACATTATTTTTAGCATAGTTTTTTTTTTTTCTGGTTCAAGATGCTTTTTGATTCAATCCTCAAGATTTTTAATTCAAGTAAAGATTTTGGATTATTTCTAAAATTATATATATATATATATTTAATTTGATGCCTATAAACATTTGTGTGGTGATTGTAGCATCGTATCATCAAAATATAAATCCAAGATATTGCCTGCTCTTGGATGGTTTGCGGCCCAAACATATTTTAAAATATGATGATTACTTACACAAAACTTATGATTTCGCCAATGGTGGCCATTTCCACTAAGGCAACTGTCAGGCAATCTTCTAGTTATTTCAATTATTTCTCAGAATTTGTGGCTTACTAATAAATCTATGATTACAGATATTTTCACTAAGCTATTTGCATTCAAATTTCACACTAGCAAAATTTATTGAGCAGGGGCAGCAATTGTTGGTGTTGTTAGTTCCAAAGCATAAATTGGAAGTGTATTTGACATTTAATTATTGGTTATGCAAGAAATCAATTGTTGAAACAACAACTGTTTTCTTAAGCTATTTTAAACTTTGACTGAAGCTATGAGTTAGTTTTATCTTATGATGGCCTTTTTGTTGTTGTTTGCATTTTAGGTTCAAATTATGGTCCAAATTTTAAATATATATATATACATAAAATGTAGAGATCATTTTAGTAACCAAAAACAATTTAAAAAGGTCTGATTCATGAGTGTGAGAATTGGGATTATAGATAGTGTGATTTTTTCTTTCTACAAAACAAAAAAAAAATCAAAACACTTGCAAATCTGAATGTAAGGTGGACATTCTAAATATCAACAATATTTGATTAGATGACTGAAATAAAATGACCTCATTGGAAGAAAAAAACTCTAGAAATTGTCATATTTTAAAAAATATTTATGAAAATGCAACAGTAATATTTATATTATATGATAATATTAAGTAAATTAACATTGAGAAAGTTATATGCCACTATGATTCCATATTTCCAAAACTTTTATTAATAAGTTTTACAATAAGTATTTTGTGGATTAAAATATAAATATAAGGAATAAATAGGGATTATATAAGTCATCTGGATTTTGCAAATAGTATAGTTGTTTTTGCATATAATGTTTTAGGGTGTTAGGAAGTGTTGGAAGAGTTAGATGAAAATAAAAAAGTAGCATTAAAAATATATTTTAAAAAAGACTAAAACAATGTCCAATGGATTTTCTCAGAAAAAGAAAGTAGAGATTTAATAATCATGAATTAGAAAAAGTTAACAACTACAAATACTGATTATTAATACAGATGAAAATGTAGTGGATGATATTAATCATAGATTGTTTTTGGTAGTAACTTGATATTAAAACATGCCTATATGTTTGAAAAGAAAAATTTTACTAGGTGTTTTTCACCTATTTTTACTCATGGATCTGAGACTAGAACATCTAACAAAAAATTAATGCAGAGAATTTACAACCCTCAACAAAATAAGGAGATATATTAGAAGTAATAAGAAGAGATTTAGTATATAATACATGTGTGAAAAGACAAACAGGTAGGTATCACTAACATTGTTTAAAGAATTAACTGAAGTGCAATTGGCTAAACTAATTTTTAAAGGAGATAATGACAGATGGACTCTTGAAGTCTTAAACTGGATTCCAAAAAGTTATAAAAAGAGATAGATATTGTATGTGAGTGGATATTTAAAATAAGGCAGTTTGCTGATGTGTTGTGGAGAAGAGAGGCTAGAGATTGGAAAACAAGATTAAATTTGGAAAGAATTTTCCCTACAGGAAGTAAATGCATATTACCACTTTCAGCCATTATTAAATGGCTGAAAATGGTAGTATGCATTTAATTAATTCATCTGAATTTATAAGACTTTTTAAGATCAGATTACTAAAAAAAAAGTTTGATAATTGTATGTTGATCTTCATAGTTGCAATTAGGAGATTTTAATATTCTATACCTACAGTTGTTATATATAGAGCTCACAAAATAAGCTCTTAACAAGCTTTGTAAAATATCCCCAACCCCAGACCAGTTTCTGCTATTAGTTCTATATATAACATTTGTAAATACAAGCTTATTAAATTAGGTCATGTGACATTGGACTTGATTTTTTTTTGTAATAACTTACAGTATATATAAGATATATGGTAATGTATTGCGCATATGAGTTTTAGCTCAATATTTCTTGTTATATGATTAGGTGCTGCAATTTGAGGAAAAACTTTTGTTATTAAGTTACTTCCATTTTTATAAAGAAATTTTTCAAAATATTAATTATACAAATAGTATGTAGTATATCTGAAGTGGCAATGGGCTGGGCATATTGTTAGGAGAGATGATAATAGAAGGATAGTTGAAATCTTAAACTGGATTGCAAGAGATTTAAAAAACCTAGAAAGAGACCACATTTAAGATAGATGAATGAAATAAGGAAGTGTGCTAGAATGATGGAAAAAAAGAGAGGCTAGAGATTGGAGAAAATGGATTGTATTTGGAGAGATCTTCTTGCATTGGATTAATGATGGGTGAAAATGATGATGATGATATATGAATGTAAATTTTTGTAGCTGCCAAAAAAAATCAGTGGGATTAATTTCTGATTAGAGTGAAGATTATTTGTTTCCTTAAATCACTGATATTTTTTTCCAAAATTGTAGATGCTATCATCAGAGATAGAATAAATTCATTATTTAGATAATAAATTCAGTATATAGATAACTTTAATGTACAGCTTAAAAACACCAAGATTTGTGAATTGATCATCTTTAAACAAGCTGGTTCTTGATTGATCATGTCTTCAAAATAAAAGCCAGCTTTTTCAAGCTGATTAGATGACTAAATATTAAAAATACAAACACCTTAATTGTTTGTTTTTTTCATTTCAAATAAAAAACTTATTTATTATAAGAATATGAAGTAAATATTTTAAGCTCATCTTTTTTGTTATATTGTGAGAATGCAAGAATCATTTTATACCTCTCTATGTCTGTATGAGATGTTTGCTTATAAATAAATTATACTTATTTTAAAAATCTCTAATAGTACTTTTAACTGGATAAGTATCTAGTCAAGTTTATTTTATATTGTTTTTTTTTTAAAAAAAGATAATCATGTGATGATGATAGGGAAATTTTTGCATATTTATTTAAAAGTTAATTTATAACAACTTTTTAATCAAAGCAAAAGTTTCTTCAGCCTAAAAGTGATTTAGCACATTTTCTTTTGTGGCATATTTCAAATGATTTTTTTTTAAAAGAAAAAAAAGTGAATATTATATAATCAGTTCGTTATTTATTAAAATTATTGTCTTTTTAACAATTCACTAAAGATAATATTTGAGAAGCAGTCAAAAAATATATCTTTAATTTAAAGAATAAAAAAGTAGTATAAATGTTAATATGCATGCAAATTCTATATATACATGTACAAACTTATAAAACAAGCTTTATATACTTATATTATGCATACATAGATAGATGGATAGATGAATAGATAAATAAAAAACAGATGGTCAGACGAACAGACAGACAGACAGACAGATAGATAGATAGATAGATAGATAGATAGATAGACGAACAGACAGACAGACAGACAGATAGATAGATAGATAGATAGATAGATAGATAGATAGATAGATAGATAGATAGATAGATAGATAGATAGATAGATAGATAGATGGATGGATGGATGGATGGATGGATGGATGGATGGATGGATGGATAGATAGATAGATAGATAGATAGATAGATAGATAGATAGATAGATAGATAGATAGATAGATAGATAGATAGATAGATAGATAGATAGATAGATAGATAGATAGATAGATAGATAGATAGATAGATAGATAGATAGATAATGTAATCTATGTACAAATACATATGGACACATTATGAATTCAAATAATCCAATTTAATATTAATTCATCCTCATTGCTAATGGACTATTATTTATCTTTTTTATATAACTGATTTTTTATTTCCTTTCTCTGTTCAGTCGCCATCAGTATATAACAGGCCACTACTAAATTTTTATGCGTCATTGAATATTTGTCAGCTTCATAACACTTGTTTATTACATGAATAGTGTGTACATATATCTATCTACTATATGTCACAACATAAATCACATTTTTATAGAAAACGAAATGTTATTGATTTTAGATTTTAAAAATAGATTTTAACATTTCTTTATATCCGTAGATACAAAATCTTTAGTTTATAAATATACACACTATAATCTGCAATTGTATTTTAGTTTCGAAATATTTTTGGGAGAAAAAAATAAATAGGGGAGATCATATAATATTATTGTTGACCTCTTTCTATATAAAATCTATAATTTTTAAATAAAAAGCATGTTGCTTAGTAACAAAATAAATGAAGAAAATTTGATGGACTGTGGAACAGCTCTTTGATTCCAAAATTAGGATTATGTAAGATAAATTTGAGAAATACAAAGAGAAATGTGAATTCAAAAATACAGTAACCATAACAACAAGTAGATTTTTATTTACAGAAATAATACTATATCAAATATGGCATAGAAATATTTGCATGTATATATGTGTGTTAATTCTCGTTATGTAGTTATATTAATCAGACTCATTTCTTAAAAATATAATTCGATTAAATATGTTAAAATAAATTATGTAAAAGATGTCAGGCAATACAATCAATTATAATATAAATAATAAACAGTAATAACAAATCACTTATTCTTCTTCAGTTTACATAATATATGATAAATAATAATTTTCTACTTTGGTGTCTTCTAAAGTAATATTGAGTAATGAGTGATTCCAATGTGCCCTACTGCATTTTAAATTCCCATCTCCACCCAAAACTTTAATATTTTGACATAAAAAATTACTTGCCCCTGAAAATACTAATGATATTGTTTGATAAGTTGCGTAAAGAGTTAAAATGATGTTTGAACTTCAGTTAGCTAATTGAACCTAAAAGTTGCACACAACCAAACTGGCATGCAAATAAGGAAGTATTAAAATCATCTTAGTTTTCAGGAAGTGGCAATCAATAAGGGTACTTAGCATGTGAAACAATCATCCTGTTGAGTGAGCTTTATAATAATTGGGATAATAATGAAAATAGTCAGTATTATCTTCACATATTCAAGAACTAAAGATATTCAGAAAATCTTATCACCATGCAGTTAAATGTGTTTTCAAAAATGTGATTTTAAGCTTTCATTAACGTCATTGGTTCATAAATTGTGTTATAATCCTAGTGTGATATTTTTAACTATTTTGATTTCAGCAAATCACATTTGTGGAGAGATTAGTGAAATCAGCAAATGGACATTGAAAGGATGTAGTAATAATGATAACCATTTCCTAACATAAGTCAGTAAAGGTCTGCTTTCTGACAGGAGTAACACTATAAAACACTTAATAGTACATCATAATTCTAAACACACTAATCAAGTATGATAATATTGTAGTCACAGCTTTATTTCACTGAAATAGTCTTTCATCTTTTATTTTTGTATAGTTATCATCAGTTTTATGGTAGCAAATTATTTTTAATAAAAGTCTTATTTAACATTAACAATGGTATGTGATTATATTATTAATATAAAAAATACTAAAACAGAGTTTAAATATAGCATATAGTAAAATTTATTGTTCACGGTTATTACAACTTATATTATTGTTTTTAAATGCAATTGTATCTTTACTTTAGCAATATCTTCAATAGTGTCTGTAAAATGTACAAATTAATTTGTCCAAGCTGTCCAAAACTCCACTGCTTTTATTACATTTTTACAAAAAGAACACACCTCTCATTATGCACTTTTCACACTTTATAACCTGGATTGTTTAGTGCAATGATAAAGGATCAGATTATTAAATATGTGGTCCTCAGATCATATGACTTGATTTCTTTGTAATGTTATTTTTTGCTATTAAGGCTTTGGTGATTTTATATTGCTAAAGCTATTAATATATGGTGTATCTGAACTTGATTCAGTCCCATATGCTATTTAAGTTGGATAGCTGGATTGGAGGACATATGAATGCCTGAAAATTTCAGATTTTCTACTTAATAGTTATCCATTAGATACAGTGGTGGGCTTGTCCTGGTATTTTTAATCTAATGCTTAATTATCCTAGTACCTAACTGAGGAAGCCAGTAGCAGAAACTGGTCTGGGATTGGGGATATTCTGCAAAGCTTATTAAGAACTTATTTGCGAGCTCTATATATAACATAGATAAAAGATATTCAATGTTTTTGGTCAATTTAAGTTATAAATTTTTCATTTAGTAAGCATGCATGGAATCCATTGAATGAAACTTGTAATTTTTATTTATATTTCATATAGTGCTGCAAGATTAAGTGATTCTATACTATTCAGAAACACTTTAAAATTTTTTAACAATCCAAATAGCATTATATCTTTGATTGTGTCCATGTTTTTTTCCATCTAACTAACATATTCTTATATTCCATTTGCATTATTTTTCCTACATGAGGCAATTTCTCTTTTGAAAATATGTAAAAACTATTTTAAAAAATTAGAGAGCAATTTAAAATTAGAAAGTACTATAAATGAACAAGTGGATTATTTGTGCATGAGATCTTATTTCAAGAGCCAAAAATAAAAAAAAAAGAATTGCAATTGATAAAAAAAAATTATTTTGAAGGAAGTAGTCCAAAATACATTGTCATCTAGATTGATGCAATTGTGTTTGCAAAAAATACTTCAGAGCTTCAGAATATGTTCCAAGACCTATTAGTTGAATGCAAGAAAGTAGATCTAAAGACAAATACTAAAAAGACTAAAGCAATATTTATTATTTTTTACACAAGCAGAAAATAAAAATGTATGATAATAAATTTAAAAAAGTTAACTACAAATGTCTTGTTCAGATTAATTAAGACATATAGAAATTCAATGAATTAAATTAATAGTAGAATTAAACTCAATTGAATATGGTAGAAATAATATTAAAATTTTCTTTCACTTCTCCTTCTTATTTGCATTGCTGAATTATATACAATATAATATACCATATACTCCACAATTTACACTTCACAATGCACTTTTAACATATGATTTATTTTATCTTCTCTTTTCTACAGTTTCAATTGTCCAGCCATCATCATCAGAGCTACAGCATTTAAACGTATACAATTAATACCTATCCATACATATATACCAATATATACATACACATACATGTACAAATATATATATAAAACGTTTTAAACACTCCAATTATTAGCTTAAATATGGATCTTTAATATCTCTACAATCTAATACCTCTTAATCTCACACTTATACTCAATTAATTTAAAGATTTATAAGAGATAAATTTAGTTAGAAAATTAAAAAATTAAGAAAAAAATAAAATTATATGAATATTATGTTAATATTAGTGTTATTGATTAATGTATTATATAATATATAAGTAATTAAAATAGAAGAAATAAATTAAATTAAAGGGCAAATTGAAGATTTAAATGATAAGAATATGAAGAAGTAAATGTTAAAATATAAAATTTTATAAAAGAAATTGAGTATAAGTGTGAGATTAAGAGGTATTAGATTGTAGAGATATTAATGATCCATATTTAAGCTAATAGTTGGAGTGTTTGAAAGGTTGTTATATATATATATATATATATGTGTGTGTGTGTGTGTATATATATATATATATTGGTATATATGAATGGATAGGTATTAATTGTATATTTTTAAATGTTGTAGCTCTGATGATGGTTGTTGGACAGCTGAAACCGCAGGCAAGAGGAGTTAAAATGAATCATATGTTAAACATGCATTGTGAAGTGTAAATTGTGGATTATATGGTATATTATAAAAGAAATAATATTAAGAGAATGTTTTACTATCTGTTTAAAGACACTGTTTTTAATAGATGTATTTTACCAGTTCCTACATATGGATCTGAGATTTTGATACTTAATAGATCATTTTAGAAATTTCATACCATACAATGAAGTATAAAGAAATATGTGTTGGGAATAATAAGTTATCAAAAAAAGAATATATGAATGAGAGACTAAACAGATATTAGTTATATCACTAAACAAGTTAAGATACTAAAATGAAGCTGAGTTGGACATGTTTCCAGGAAAAATACAGTGAAAGCTTAAACCACTTTCCAAGAGATTGTAAAAAAACTAAAGAGAACATATGTTAGGTATATGAATGACGTATGAAAATTTACTTGAATGAAGCCATAGATCATAGAGACATGCAAACTGCAATAGGTCAATGATTATTAATGATAAAGTATTGTGTTCTTATACTAGTGTCCTCTATGAATTAAACATATAAAAAGCAAAAGAAAGCTATATGACTAGTCTTGGTAATAATATGATTATTACTTCATCAGTGAAAAATATCACATCATATTTTTTTTTTCATTCAGCATAAAATCATCTTTTAATAAATTTATACTGCTTTTATTGATTAGTAGATAGTATATATCTATTCTTAGTTAGATTATGAAAAAGAAAAATGTAAATCATCACTGTTCAGGATATGATTAGCCTGATGACTTCTTTGTGATGGAAAAAAATGTGATGCTGAAGAGGATTTCACCTTGTTGAGAACTTTTTGAAGGTTTATAGTTTACAGACACTGATATTTAAAAGATGCCACTCTCAGTTTATTATAAACATTAGCAGCAATTAAAAAAATATCAAAAAAAAAATGTTTTTGTATATAATTTAAAAAATCTACTCATAAAACAAAAATCATAAAATGCAATTCAGTAATGGAGAAAATATATTAATTGATAAATATTTATTTTATTATTATCAGACAAGAAAGTATTATTGTTTGAGTGAGTATAAAAACAGACATAGTTATCCATACCAAATTTTTTTTTAAAAATTTCATGTCTCAATTTAGCCAATTTGGAAAAATTAACAGTTCAAACGCCAAAATATATAACAAAATAGCAGTTACCTTTAATGAATGTGACAATAAATCACTTATTTTTTTACTTTGCACAATATATGATCAAATAAGGAAAGCCCTCTACTCTAGTGCCATATTTAGTAATGTTAAGTAATCACCAGGTGGTAGCGCATTTAAATCTCTTGGGTTTTATTTTTAATTCCAGACTTTTACCTTGAAATGTTCTTGCTAGGTGTGTTATTTCTAATTTTAGAATCCTAAGCCAGAAACCAATTTGGGTATAGATATTTAAATGTGCTACTGTCATATATTAACTGATTATTCAATGTTTAGAATTAGACCTTTGCTTTTAATATCATTTCTTATTAATCTATCTTTTAACAATCTTCACTTATAAATGCTTGTATAATATTGACTTTTTAAAAATTTCTAATTACTAATTACAATATAATTTATCAAATACACCACAATTTTTTGAAAAATAATTGCTTTTACTTTTATTTTGACTTATTGGTTTATCTAAACAAAGTATCCATGGTAACGTATGTGTGCAAAATTTGATAACTTCAGATTATTTGAATTTGCAAAATAATACTATTATTTTCAGGTTTCCACTGTAATTTAATATTCTTCTCAATATATGTAATAAAGTCTTTATGAATAAAACTTTTATCGTTTATTGATACTGATATAGTAATACTCTCCAAAAGAAAATTAAAGTTTTATTTCCTTTGAATCTTGCAAATGTAATGTTGAGTTTTGGATTTGTGGGTTCTGATATTATTGTGTAAGTCAATATTTAATATTATTATTTTATTATTGAATATATATCATGAGTTATTTATTTATCTAGCATTTTATTTGTAACAATCATTAGGGAATCACCTTATGACACATGTGCTGTATGAATGTACAATGCTTGAGGAATACGCTCATCTTTTTAAAAACTTTATCTTGTGTTTAGAAAATGAGAATATTCCTCAAGCATTATAAATTCATACAGTGCATGTGTCAGAGGATGATTCTCTAATGACTGATATCTTATTATTGATACATTTAAGAATTTCAAAAAATGCAAGATATCAAATTAGATCTAATTATGAATCCAATACCATGCAATTTTCTTTCACCCAATAAATTGCTCATAAAAGTCTTATAATTATATACCTGTTCAATTAAATTCTCTTCTCTTAGAAGATGTATGTTCATAACAGCAATTTATCATACCTAGACATTGACAATTCCTTAGCGGGTGTTGCTGTTCTTATTTTTTTTAAAAAAAACTGAAATACTTATGTTTATTAGTAACATTTTTTTTTATTGTGTTATAACTATTTTAAATATTGAAACCTGTTTGATGTTAATTCAAAAACATTATTTAATAATCATCTGAAATTGAAACTTTTATTAGACACCTGTAATTTGACTTTTAAGCACTTGGATGCTGAGATAAAAAAAAAAAACTTAGAATTTACAGTGTTTCAGATTAAGTTTAGCACTTTTGAAACCTATTTATAGTCTCATATTCATAGCATTGACTGCTGAATAGGAGTGTGGGTATAAATATGATATATGTTTATTTGGTTGTGTGTGAAGGTATTTAAGATTCACACTTTCAGATATAAGTACTTTGGACTGGCTTGGATATATAGAAAGACAAGTAAAGTTAAGAGTGGTTACCACCCTTTTCTTGTTAATTCTTTGTCCCAGTATTTACGATCTGATTGGCTATTGATAGTTACAAGCGCTCGAGAGATTTGCAGTCTCTTAGTTTAATTTCAAATATCATCTGCGCTTTGAAAATAAAATATTATTTACATATATTTCTGCAATTTATAACATCGATAAACTACTGCGTAGTAAATCGAAAGATTTCACGCTGTATGTTTGTAATTTGAATTCAGTGAGTTGTGTGTGAAGGTATTTAAGATTCACACTTTCAGATATAAGTACTTTGGACTGGCTTGGATATATAGAAAGACAAGTAAAGTTAAGAGTGGTTACCACCCTTTTCTTGTTAATTCTTTGTCCCAGTATTTACGATCTGATTGGCTATTGATAGTTACAAGCGCTCGAGAGATTTGCAGTCTCTTAGTTTAATTTCAAATGTATATAGTAAATTAGATAGCCCACTTTTTTGAGAGGGAAAAACAACATTCCTTTTTGTTTATGGAGTTGGAATTGTTGGCTATATGCCATGCCTCCTTAATCTTGAGTTTAGCCATCTACTTTTCTGCTTACATTTGAATAAATTGAATTGAACATGGTTTGAAAGTGCTAAGCTTAATCTAAAACATAAATTCTAAGCTTTTCTTATCTCAGCATCGAAGTGCTTGAAAATCTAATTATATTTGAGGAGCATTATATTTAAAAATGGGAGTAAGCCTTTCAAAAGAGTAATATTGATAAGGATTAATTTCATTATTGGAATAATAAACAGAGATATTACACTCCTTTTGAATGTTAACATGTTTACATTTTTTTAATATTTTACATATGAATTTATGCATGGGATGATCAAGTGTTTGACCATTGTTTTAAATCCATATATCTAGCATATATAATTTAAAAATACTAAAGAATTTTACTTTTATTATTAAAGAAATATCTATATGATAATATTGTGTTTTAACCAATTAATTTAATATTTCCATAATTTCATAGGGCATCTAAGATTAGATACCTGTTCTAATCTAGAAATAGTCAACTGCTCCCAATATAAATAATGTTATAAGTCAAAAAACATGTGGAAATGACTTTTTTTTTATTACACATTTGAATAATGAGTTTACCATGGAAACTATGTATAACCATTTGGAATTTCTCTCTTTTTTATTCCCTATTAATTTTTATTTTTAATTTTTAGGATACTTGGACTATTTTCATGACACTAAATAGAATTGTAGATTAATAGTTGGTGTGCAAAAGGTTCATTATAAACTTGTGATATCTTTTGGTAAATAATTATATGAAATTAAAATATTTCATATCTTGAAATAAATAATTAAAATTTATATATGTGTGTGTTTTAATTGAATTTTTGGCTTAGAACAATTAAGGCTGGGCAAATCTGAAACTATGAACTTGCATGTTATCTCATTTTGACTTGTCAATGGTTAACTGAAATGAAATTCAATAATTTGTAATATTATTTTATATTTAGCTCTACAAATAGCAACTTGACACATCTCATGTGTTACATTATTTTATGATTGATTCAATTTTTATGTCATACAGGGCATAAAGAAAGTATGTAGTTTTATAAAAGATTATATCATCTCAATTTGCTTTTATATAGATATCTAGATCATAGTCAATTAGCTAACTATCCCAAATATTTGTTAGTAAATGGGTTTTTGGCTATTTTTAAATAAAGAGCAAAGGAAAGATAAAAACTAATCAATTTCTTTCATTTGAAAATTAGAACACCTGGAAAGTAATGCATTCTCTTTTGTGATTCTTCTATGAGTGCTGCTAGAAATGTAAAGAAGAGATAGCCTTTAATCTGTTACTTCTTTAACAGGAAATCTTGTTTATTGACTCCAAATATATATATATTTCAAAAATTCAAATATTATTTATATCATTACATATTATTTCTGAACCTATAAAAAATATCTACAAAAATAATAATAATATATATATATACATATAATGTGTGAAGTGATATAAATAATATTTTATTTCTAAAGTATATATTTTTGGAATCAATTATTAAATTTTCCAATTAAAGAATCAATAAATTAAAGGCTATAGTTTCAGGGTCTCTTCAACGAGCTTCATAGAAGAATCATTAAATAGAAAGCTTATCCACCAGTTTCTTTCAATTTTCAAGTGATTATTTGAGTGTTTTTATTCTTATTTTACTCTTTAATCAAAAATAGCTAGATATTCTTTTACTCATAAATATTGGGATGGATCGCTAGTTGACTGTGATGCAGATCCGAAATGTTAAGCTTGATTAGAAGAGCTAAAACACAAGTTTATGTAATTATGTTTGGTTGTCAGTAATTCTGTGAAGATTTTTAAACAATAATTTTCTAATACTATCAATGGCACTTTTTTTTGTTAATGTGATGTGTGTTATGATGTTAATCAATTCACAATTTTATATGCCTGTTTCTTTAAAAGGCACAATCAGTTTACAGAAATGGGATCTAAACTTATAGACTATCTCAAAAGATAGAAAAACTTTATTACTCTGCTTAGTCTCTGATATTTTAAACTGCCTGTGTGGTTTAACACAGACTGGATAACTAAAGATCCTGGATTAAAAGGAGAATGCTTTCCTGAGCAATGAACCACTCAATATTTTTAAACTGTCTTCCAAAATATATAGACTAGTAATTATAATTATTCATCAATGTGTATTATTGTTTACTATGGTCTACTTTATATAAGGCTCAAATCTATCAGCAAAAATTTGATCTCCTTTTTCTAAAAAAAATACTGATTAAGTTTTAAAAAAATAATACAAAATATACACATTTTGTATTTCCCTTTACTTCTGTTTCTAATCACTACTCAATCCTTTTTTCTTTTCAAAAATATACAGTACATATAGCCATATAATTCTATAATTAAAATCACTTATTTTCTTTTCAAAAACTTTATTTGATATATATATATATATCCACTTATTTCCAACGTTTCGACTATCTTTACTCTATAGTCATTTTCAAGGATCTAGAAAAAACATTACATTATAAACAAACTTCACATAATAAAACCAAAAAAACAAAAATAATCAAAAACAATATAAAGCATATAAACCCCATAAAATTTAAAAATAAATAAAATACATTAAAATCAATTAAATTAAAAACACAAAACATACACCACACTTACTTGACTCCCTTCTCAAAAAACTTTCCCTTTTTACATTTTTTTTATCCAAAAAACCAATTGTTACAATAAAAAACTTATTTCCTTTTTCTTTCTTATATACTTCAAAAATGAATTTATTTCCAAAAATAATTATTTATTCATGTCTTATCCAATTCTATTTAAAACAGGTTTATATCTTTTTATATATAAACTCTCTTTTACCATTCTTTCTTTATACAATCTAACCCCCTCCAACATTTTAATCTTAAAATCTGTATGTCCAACTTCCTTACTATGTATATTTACATTAGAATTCCTATCTCTCAAATGCTGTTTCAATCTTGTCTCTAATTTGTTCTTTGTTGTACCAATATATGATACATCTTTATTCTCTTAAAGACAATGAGGGATATGAATAAGAAATATGGTAAGGAATGTGGTTTATTGTTGAAACCAGTATATAAAAGGAAATGTAATTTAGGTAATATGATAAGAAATAGGAATGATGAAAACATGAATGGTATTTATAAAATAGAATGTTTGGATTGTAAAAAAGAGAATAAAGATGTATCATATATTGGTACAACAAAGAACAAATTAGAGACAAGATTGAAACAGCATTTGAGAGATAGGAATTCTAATGTAAATATACATAGTAAGGAAGTTGGACATACAGATTTTAAGATTAAAATGTTGGAGGGGGTTAGATTGTATAAAGAAAGAATGGTAAAAGAGAGTTTATATATAAAAAGATATAAACCTGTTTTAAATAGAATTGGATAAGACATGAATAAAGAATTATTTTTGGAAATAAATTCATTTTTTGAAGAATATAAGAAAGAAAAAGGAAATATGTTTTTTAATGTAACAATTGGTTTTTTGGATAAAAAAAATGTAAAAAGGGAAAGTTTTTTGAGAAGGGAGTCAAGTAAGTGTGGTGTATGTTTTGTGTTTTTAATTTAATTGATTTTAATGTATTTTATATATTTTTAAATTTTATGGGGTTTATATGCTTTATATTGTTTTTGATTATTTTTGTTTTTTTGGTTTTATTATGTGAAGTTTGTTTATAATGTAATGTTTTTTCTAGATCCTTGAAAATGACTATAGAGTAAAGATAGTCGAAACGTTGGAAATAATTGGATATATATATCAAATAAAGTTTTTGAAAAGAAAAGAAGTGATTTTAATTATAGAATTATATGGTTTGTATTTCCCCTTGCCTGACCAGCCCTACAATACATAGGGAATTGTAATAATAGTGGATTAAAATCTGGGTATACATTTTAAAGCAAAATGGCTAAGAAAAAGTATTACTGTTAATAATTGGCATGATTTCAATTAGTAATTCCACTTTTTAATAGGTACTTTGCCTAGTTGCATAATAGTTGAAATTTATTTAAAAATATACTATGAAATTTTGTTAAAATTATTAATATTTACATTTAAAATCCTATGGAAATTTTTTAATACATGTATTACGGTAACTCAACTGCATAACAGTACTTGGAGAAATATTCAAAGAACTATACGCCCATCTATTATTACATTAATTTAGTAAAAATTCATTGTTTATTTATAATTGCTTAGTAATAACCATTTTTATTCTGGATATTGTTAAGCAATTTATTTATTTAATATCTGTAAATAATAAATAATATTTAGCAATGGTAAATAAATAATGTAGTTTTTCTGAAATATTTTAACCGTAGATGTGTGAATATTTCTTTATATATATACTGGATATGTAATAATCATACTTTCGAAAACCTAATGTATTATGGGAAAACTTATGTCCGTTTTTTATGTTATACTTTTTGAAATGTAAATGTATGAGATTTTTTTTTTTAAATTTTAATCAAATACTTTAAATATTTTTTGTTTTTAATTTATTAAAATATGCAGTTGTTTAAAAATACTTTTAGGCGATAATTTATTTTACAGAGGTATTAGATGGCTTTAGAAATAAGCCAATTTGATGCCAACTTATTTTTAATAATAACATTTAAAGACTTGTCTTCTTTCATTTGTTCAAAATGTTTCAAAAAATTGATTGTTTTTGTCTATTTATATATATCAAATTCATTGGCATTCATTTTGAACTGAAATGACTACTTTATTTTCTTAAGCTTAATTTATCTATCTACTCTTTTATATATATATATATATTAATGTTTTGTATCATTAGCAAATAGTTTACTGTGGATTGATAATATTACCAATAAGAATATTCTCAAACATCTCAAATCTACTTGCACAATACAGAATTCTTAATTTTGTTATAATTTAATTTTCATTAATTTATCTACAAAAAGAAAAAATGTCATGTCCAGATTTATATTTTTAAGCAGATCGCATTATATTACAAGCTTTCTCCAAAAAGTTTTCTAATTTCATTTAGATAATTGATATATGTATAAAAAAAAAGCAAGTTAGCTTTTGTGAGCTATATTTTTTTAAATATAGGCATTACTAAAGGCTATCCACATAAATGAATAAATAATTGAATGATTAGTTGTTCAGGAGGTCATATGATGACTGACCATCAAAAGTGACAGTTTGAACTTGAACCCATGAATTTTTTGTTCTACTATACCATTGTATTATAATTTATAGACAAATAACCAAATGATTAATTGCTTGGGAGTCATATAACATTAAGACATACAATGACAATCTTCCATTCATGATTCATTAGTTTTAGAATCTATCATTCTAGAAATATGTGAAATTGCACAGATCTGCAATATTAAGGTATTTTTCATTTGCCACTCAACCAGATGGACATTTATCTTATTTTATATATTAGGGGTGGCCAACTTTTGCATTCACAAGATCTACTTTTTATTTTAAAAATGTGTTGCGATCGACTTGATGTCATAGGCGTAATCTAAGTGGAGGGAGGTGTGAAATGCATACTGTTTTTATACATCTACCTAGTAAAAAATAATTATTTAACGGGCCAAAAAAACTCATGTCCAGGGTGAATTAAAGCAACACGAGTAATTATTAACAATATTTATTAATTCAAATTAGCAACATTAAGTCAAGATTAAAAATATTATTTTCAATAATGATATGACTTAGTGGACTTCATCTATCTAGAATTGGAAAAAAATTTAGAACAAAAATAAAAAAACTTGAAAATCTTGACATAATTTGTTTCACTTGTTACCTGACAGCTCTTTCCAGATTGGCCTCGTGATTGACCAAAATTGGCTTTGCAATTGACCCGTGGATCAGGATCAACTTGTTGGACCCCCCTGGTATATAATATATACTGTTTTTTCATCCCTTTAAAAGTTAAAGTAAGTAGTGTACCTTGGCAACTAATTACAGCCCTGTGCAGTTTGGCACAATTGGTAGAGTATCTGACTTGAGATCGAGAGATCCCAATATTGAATCTGGCACTCGAACTCCTTATGAACTCCAAGCAATAAGCCCATATGTTTTTTTTATTGCATACTTTTATCTTTAACTAATTAGTGTTTAACGTTATTTGCTGTTTGTTAACTACAATTATTAAAAATTACAATTATAAAATTAAATTGTTAGAAAATTATATTACCTGTGTTATTGAGTTTATTTGCACTTATTGCATTTTTACTTCAAATCAGTCAATGGTGACTGTTTTTGGGAAAGTAATGTATGATTCAGTGGAAGTGGTGTTAGACTGATCTGATAGTTTATCCATTTCACATTTTTGATTTTCATTGCATTTGTAAATCTGAAGCTTTACAAGTTTAATTTTAATCTACATCACATCACTGCATTTGTAATCCATCTATCTAAATAGATAATCTCTGGAAGAACTTTTACATAGATGCTTTGCAAATAGAATAATATGGGATGAATGAATTAATGCTGTCAAGTATGAATTATATACAAGATAGAGAAATAGTAAAGGTTTTTTTTTTTTGCTAAAGTTTAATTTTAGAAAGTTGCAGAAATTTTCTTTATATTGTCTCAATATATTTATATATCAGGGATGAAGTGTCCAAGTATTGAACGGAATGAGTGCTTCCATAGAAAAATTCACTAAAACTTTCAAAAGCTTTAATTAAAATTCAATTTAAAAATTCACTAAAATATATACATATTCAACCTCACAAAATTAATCCAACAAGTTGCACATACAATAGTGTAGTAAGAACAATAAGCACATTAGTATATATAAGCTATTTTGGAAAATATATAATAAAAAAATCTCAACTATTTTGCTAAACATAAAAAAAGAAGGAACTATTCAAACTTTTTTTTTTTTTATTGTATGTAATTTCTGTTGACTTTCAACTTTTTTTACCAACAGATGAATTGTTTTTATATACAGCCAGGAATGAATTTGACCAACTCATTATTGGTTGATTATAATAAGTTCACACAATGCTAAAATCTAATTTACAATCAAAACTTAAAATGTGATAAAAATATATTGATAATGTATTATTGTTATGTTTTCATTTATCATTGTCAAACTTCCTCCACTCACAACTTTGATGCCATCCATTTCAGATAAATACAATAATGATTATTACTAATCATTTTCAAAACTAGAGATTATCTCTGGCACAGATATAATCTTTAAACCTCAGTTAAAGAATAATAGATAAATACTCTTAATATAGTAGAGATATATATCAGAGATAGTGACCTGGGCCAACTGATGAGTGCTGGTTCAGCATGAAATGCATCTTGGGGGTCATTTGTCTTTTATTGTATCTTTATTTATATGAATTTAAAAAGAAAGGGGAAGTATGGAGGTGTTTATTATATTTATAATGTATTATCTATATTTAAACTAAACAGGATCTGATCAACATAAAAAAAGGAATGAATAATTCAAACTCATTATTTTTTGAATGGAATTTCTGTTGACTTTCAATTTTTTTACCAACAGTTGAATTGTTTTTACATATGGCAAGGAATGAGTTTGGCCAATGCATTATATGTTGATTATAAGAAGTTCACACATTGCTAAAATCTAATTTACAATTAAAATTTAAGAATGTTAAAAACATTTGGTAGATAAAAATATATTGATAATGTATTAATCTATATTGTGAAAGTCAGATTTGTACATTCACATAACAAAATACAGAGTCCAATACCCTGAAGCCAATCAAAATGGGATGGTAAGATCCAGAGTTCAAACCAAGCTCCAATGTATTCACCAGCACTCCGTGATTTAACACCATATGACTGACATTTCTGAGGTTACACATGGGCCTTAATTTTAATCAGAGCCAGCTCCAAACAGGGAGAAACATGAGACCCTATGACTAACCACACATGCATGGCATGCTTGCTGGTTTAATAAACATCTATTAATGGCTAAGCTAATATAATATTGATATTTTGTATAATAATATCTGGTAATATAATTAATAAATAAGCGGTTTGTATTGAATATGATAAAAGAATAATGAAGACAGGATAAATTTAAATACATTTATTAAAATTATTAGTAATGAAAAATAAATTAAATTACACTATTTAGAGACCACATTGAGATCAAATAGATGCTTACAGGCATTGTACAATGGAATGTAATCAGTCAGGGGTAATGCAGTGTTTGGACTCATTTTTAATGTATTAGCTGACTTTCGTGCTCAGTGAATAATCTATGCATATAAAAATTTAATATGTCAACATAATATTCATTTAATATCACAGTTTGCCAAGTGATAAATAACAATGCTAGCCAGAAACATAATTTAATTACTACAGTGATAATATTGCAACTGTTTACTAAGTTTCTCTAATATTCGATTATCATCCATCAAACTAAATGTTATCTTAGTTTCGGATAAATCCCGAATCAACATATATTATAGAAAGAACTGGTAGAACTAGCCCTAACATACAGTCACTATAGGCACTTAAAATATGCTATAAAGAGAGAGGGGTTACTTAAATATATTAATACCCTCGTTTAACAAACAATTCTCATGTCTAATCAGATTTAATAAAAAGGGAGGTAAAGCATATTTAAGAGGATTGGAATTAATGAAAATAACTAAGTATGCCTTATTAATATCTCCCTGGCTAGAATTCTATTATTAATTAAGTAAAACTATGCTTAAAATCATAATTTATTAGTATAACAAAGCAAACCATAACAATTATATATGAAATCGAAATCAAAGTTGATTTAAATTACTGCAATATCACAAGGCGATCAGTTATTAATTAATGAATTTTAATTTCGAAACAATGATTCGGATGTAATATAACTAAGCGTTATATCATAGTTACTAAATTGAAGATAGATGAAATACACAGGCTTATATATACCTGTGTCTATATATGTAATAGACAGGGTATGAGCACAGACTTTCACATGAACCACCACTCTCCACACCATCTCATAACACTGATAGACCCGAACACACATATGTCGAAAAGATAAATAAGATAAATAATCACCAATATACGTATTTCATGCTAAACCAGCAATCATCAGTTGGTTCAGATTACCATCTCTACACATATATGCTACAAGTGCTCAGATATATATTAAGATAGTAAATCCTCCTACTTTAATGGACAGGCTTCAATGTACTCCACACTTCAACTCTTCAACTGTCCATCCAATTGAAAATCTGATGATGGAATGCTCAAAGGCCACCCTTAGGCCGAGATTGTTGTCACACCCATGTTGACTTAAAGGTCAATCTGACCCCTCATGTACAGGACATAATCCATTAAATACATATACAAGGGATAGGCAGACATCTCTAATATGTAATAGATGAAATATACAGGCTTATATATACCTGTGTCTATATATGTAATAGACAGGGTATGAGTACAGACTTTCACATGACCTACCACTCTCCACACCATCTCATAACACTGATAGACCCGAACACACATATGTCGAAAAGATAAATAATCACCAATATATGTATTTCATGCTAAACCAGCAATCATCAGTTGGTCCAGATTACCATCTCTACACATATATGCTACAAGTGCTCAGATATATATTAAGATAGCAAATCCTCCTACTTTAATGGACAGGCTTCAATGCACTCCACACTCCAACTCTTCAACTGTCCATCCAATTGAAAATCTGATGATGGAATGCTCAAAGGCCACCCTTAGGCCGAGATTGTTCTTTGGGATAAAATTATTAAAATATATCCACTCGCTGGTTGGAAATATATTTGGTATATCATCACATATCTAATTGAAATATTAAGAACTTAAATATATAAAAGAGCATAGATTTCATCGCAAATATGAGAGTAAAACAGAATTTAATTAACAAAATAATTATTAAGTTTATCTCTTTAATAGGTTCGAGATAATAGATTTTACAGAGCTATTTTATTGTAAATCAAGTAAGTATTTATTATTGTTTTTATTGGTTGAAGTAAAAGAAAGATTTGAACTATTAGACTTTAAACTGGGTGTTTATTTAAATTTACTATAGCTATAGTTTTGAAAATTAATAATTAAAGTTCATCTGAGAGTTCTTGCGGTAGTCGTGAGGGTTATTACCTAACTCCTGGGCAGCAGCTTGTCTCTTGTTCTCTAGATAGACAGCAGTTCTGTACTTTAAATACTATTGCAGTAAATTTCCATCAGGAAGGTTATCCATTGCTATATTGGTTTGTACCATTTTGGCATGTAGGATGGAGACGAAGATCTGCGTTCCTCGGGTGTGAGGAACAGCACAATCTGTCTAACTATTTGGCAATCCTAAAATTCAAAAGAATGTAGACTCAGCTTGCAGACATTTCTAAAATTTGACTGAGTACATATGTAACAAAAAAACAGCCTTTTTACACTTGCTCATGATGAATTTACATTTTTAATAAACAAAATTTTCCCAATGAAGTTAGCAATTAGCACCTTTAAAATTTGATATTCTTACAAACCAAAATAACTTTTAGCTTTTGTTTTAATCCACGAACAGGATGTTTTCTTATATTTGGCCATTTACTTTCTTACAAGATTTTAGCAATCGACACGGTTGGCTAAATCTTGTTTACAATTTAAAATATGTTTCGACAAACATTTATTGTCTTTAATAAAATTTTGATTTCATTATTTCGCCATACTAAACGCAGGTGTGTCGTGATATAATTTTTATAGATTATTTTAAACTAATTTTAAAAATAGCAAATGACTAAATAACAAAGTGCTATTATATAATGGTGATACGTGGAATATACCTATATATATGCGATCTAAGCAAAATAAAGTATAAAATTGATTTATAATTTAAACTAAATCGCATTTTAAATTATACATGGTCTTTTAAATATGTGAAAGTTGTTGTGGCTAGTAAAATAAAAACATTATTAAAAAAAAGATGTGTGCTTCCGTTCCTAACAAAAGTCATGCTTCGTCACTGATATATATATATAAGTATTTTTACAAAATATTCAAATCACTCTCTCAAAGTTATGTTTTTTAGCAATCCTGTAAGAATAAATATAAAGTCTAAATTTTATATTTTTTCACAGAACTTAATATTTATTCACAGAGGGCTTTGCTGAAAAAATCAATGTTTGGGAGGCTGATTTGGACATTTTGTATTTCATTACTATACTTTTAATAATAATGATAAAATATTTCTAGTTCATTTACTTAAAAGTTGTTTTACTCAGAGAAATGTAATTACATATAATATAAAACATAATTAACATTTTAAGTAGATCATAAAGTTTGGATTATTGGTCATCAGTATTTTTCTTAATTTTTTATTGTTTAAAAGTATTACATCTTAAACTTCTTCATTTCAGCTACAAAGTTAACTCAGTATAAAAAAAATAAATATGAAAATTATTCAGGTTTGCACTTATCTTGTTCATAGGGAGAAAATATTATATATATTTCCTTTAATTGAATTCAGAAGGTGAGATTCTTTTGTTTTCCAATATATGGGTATTTGAATTATTATTCAATATGTTAGAATGTTTGTAAATTGGAAATTTGATATTAATTAAAAGATTTAAATTTGAGTTTTTTTGATTAAATTGAATATATTTTAACCATTAATAATAATATAATTTGAATAATATTACTCTAAAGTAGTTGCAGATTCATCATTTCCAGTAAGTATTAGACTCATCAGTAATCATACTTTTTGAATTTTGAGATTGATACAGAGATTGGACAATCTTCTTACTTTTTATCCCACCATATATATATATATATATAGAGAGAGAGGGTGTTGAAACAAAAACAACTGATTAGATTGATTTAATAATTTTTTATAAATTTTATGTAATTTTCAAAATTCTTTCTAGATAGGATGACATTGGGCTGTCTATGGTTGCATTTCTAAGATAACTGAACTTATTAATTTTAATGCTAGCACATAACTTTAGATTATTACATTTTAATTAATATTCAAAAATACTTTCAAAGAAACTTTTTTATCTCCAAGATCAATTTTTACAAATCCTTTGAAGTTCACAAATTTCTAATTTTACATCTTTTATAAATTTTAATACCATTTTCATTTTCTCTCTGCATCTGCCTTTAGATTAAGATTTACCTAAATTCTAGATTATTTAACTTAAAATTTTTTTTATATAAAATATTTTTTTTAGAACTTTATTATTAATTAAATTTGAATATACGTTTATATTTAATATTTGAATATAATTTTTATTCATATATAGACATATACACATTCATTCAATTAAACATATCTTAACTTGTATGTGTGTGTGAGTGTGTCAAATATGTTTAATGAAAGTGTGACTGCTGTTAAATTGTTACCTTGCTTAAAAATTAATTGTTAAATAGTTTTAATAACTGAGTTTAAATCTATATTGAATAATCTTATGAATTTTTTTTATATCTAATTATGGCTATGATTGAATTTATTATGAATATTCCTAAAAATTATTTTATTCTTTATCTATTCTTTATCCAATCTATACATATTTTATCTTAAAATGAATTAATCCTTCTATGACATCTTGAAGTAACTATCTCAAAATTTATATATATAATAATTAATTAAATAAATGTTGATAATCTAGATATTTACTTTTTGATAAAAATTGTAAACAACCCTCAGCATAATTCAAATTTTGATATATTATTACTAAGAATTAAATTGATGGTTTTCATTTTAAAATTATATGACTAAAAGATATTTTAAAATGTGATAGTTTACATTTTTAAATATTTAATTAATTATTTTTTTGTATTCTATATTTTTAATATTTTATATCTCGAGGCTTGCATTCTTTCCAAATTCTGTTTGTAAGCAGTAAAATAAATAAATAATAAAATAATCCTCTCTTCATGACTTTACTTAGCCACCATTCTATAATAAAAAAAATTGTTTTTAAATGTGTAGATTATATTAGAGGAAAATTATTTTACAATCTGATGGTGTGCCGCTGTTTATATTTCTGATAAGCTAATAAAAAATGAAATGCAACAGATATTATAAAGTCTTTATTTCATATAATATATAAATATCCTAAAATTATGTGATGTAATGCACTGTGGCTTCTCCTTTCTCAGAGTCAGGAATCTCTCAGCCATTATATCCAGAGAAACTTGTTAGCCACCTTACCTTTCCATTTCTCACTCAAAGTTTTTCCCATATTCTTTTCTATCCTGATCCATACCATTTCCATAACATTATCTTTGTCAATTCTAATTATATTTAAATCCTTTTTATCTTTTCCCAAACCTAGCATAAAAACTAAAAACCCACTTTCTGTATAATTACTTTGTTTATTCTTATTCTCCCACAACTTTATTATTTGTGCCTTTCTGCTTGTAGGCATTTACATTCAATTAACAGATTTCTAATATTTTCTATGCCTTTCTTACATAACCTGCAGACTCAATCATTTATATTTTTCCATTTATGTGTATATTTCCTTGTTGCTAACGATCCTCTTCAAGCCTTAAATAGTAAACTCACACCCATATATTCTGTTTATATTTATATATTTTTAAACTCTTTTTACTCTCCAAACTAGTTCTCCAACTCCCTTTTTTTATTAATGCATCTATTCTTCTATCCCATTCTTTGTCACTATAATACTGAATAATTCTCCCAACACAATCATTTCATCTTTTGTATAAGTGTACTGACATAAAGTCTTTTTTCAAATCTTCTGCATACCTTGCTATCTTTCTCACCCATCTTGTTTCCTGTCCTTTATTTGTAACCCAATTAAATTTTATTTTGTCTATTTTCTTATTAACTATAAATTGTAATCTACTGAACACTTTCATTTTGCTTTTTGCATCTCTCATATAAAAACTTGACCATCCCATTTCTCCTTGAATTTCCTTCTTTGTCATCCACACATCTGCATCTAATGTATGTCTTCCTACTTTTCTTTATACTTATTCAAAGTAATCTAACACCCCTTTACTAACATGTAATGCATCATTACTATAAATTAACCCTACTACTGACACTTCCTTCCATACAATTCTAGCTACATTATATTATATGAAAACACAGTTAATTTCTTTATCAATCCCTTTCTTTTCTTGCTTCACTTATCAATTTTTTCCCATTCATCCAAGCAATTTCTCTGTCTACTTAAAATGATTCCCAAATAGTTATATGTATTCACTGCATTTAACTTTATATCCCCCAATAAAAATTCTTTCACTTCTCTTTCCCCAGCATTTATCATCATTACTTTTGCTTTTTCTTCACTAATTTAATATCCATCTCTTTACCCACACTTGTGCATATCTTTATCATAAGTTCAATATTTTCCCTATTTTCTGTGCACAAGAAAATATCAGAAAATAAAAGATCTGATAATGTATATTGTAACGGTAAGAATTGTCCCTCCACGCAACAAAATCTAGAACACAGGCGAAATACACTAAAGCTGATCAAATTCAGATACTGGTATCTAGAATCCGACCAACATTCAATCCTTTCACCTCTGCTCAATGATTTAATACCCTATGGATGACATTCCTCAACTTACACAGACACTCAATTCACCCTCAGTCCGGCAGTCACCCCCAGTGGAACAAGAGACTCATAAATTAACTAGTTTATCACTGATTTGGTCAGACATATACACATATGGCTAAGTAATTAATTATAGAACTTAACAGACTGATCTACATATATATGAAATGGTGCATGGCAATTAAATATAGAGTTGGATAAAATGAACTCACGGACAATAAAATTATGAAAACGAGTTATGATTTTAAATATTATTAATTTAATAAAACAATAAATAATAAATCAAAACATACAATATTATATGATGGGAATGTTAGATATTACGCTCGCATGGTGTTATCTAATGAATGAGGTTAATGTTACATATCTCATTATAAGTGTTTAATAAAGTGTAGTGCGGTATTGGATTTTATGCCTATATTATTAATATGCCAAATTTCTAGCTCTTTTGTAGTCTGCTAGATCATATGGAACTTTATAGCCAAAGTTATATAACTAACTTTAATAGCGCTCTTATGGCATCTACCTATATAAAGTTAAATCGAGCATGTAATTAGGCTCAGAGATATGCAGGTTAGCGTGTTAACCTAGATTAGGATATACTTTAATGCTAGATAAGCATTTAATATAAAAGGAGAGAAAACTGGTTTATGATAGGTTTACCTATATCCTCTATGGCACATATTAAAATATTAATTAAGCAAAAAGGTGCGAATGGGTCATTATTCATGGGCTTCAGTCTCCAAAGACTCGGTTTGCCCTAAAACTGCTCAACTTGCTACGAATAGGAACATTAGTAGTTCAGGTAGTCGGATAAGCATTATGAATAATCTAGGTCCTTGTGCCCTAGTTCTAAAAGTATGTGCTTTAACCCGAACTAAAGTGGATGAGTGTGGCCTCCACCAGCACATCATCAAGAATCATGCAGCAAGCAGATAAGTGTACATTGCGTACTTTGTAAGGACACATCCGCAACTTATACATATATAATGCAAATGCGTAAAATTATATTATCGTGCCTTAAAATTAGATAGCATCTATTTGCATATCTATACAATCCAGTTCTCAAATTTAGTATTTCAAATATACTATTTAGGGACTAAATTAATTAGTAACCTAGTTTAATATTATCACCTGCATCTCAACATATATAAATCTAAGGAGGATAAAGCATATTTGCGGGATAATTACGAATAAAACATTAAAATATGCTTTGAGAATATCTCTATGGCTAGTTCCTATGATGTGCGAGTTACATATATAAATAGTTATAATTCATAACTAAAATCAAGCAAACTACAATTTTAACTAGACAACTGATTATTGTAATATTAATACCCAAAACTTAATCAGTAAAATAATAATATGATCCCGAAACAGTGAGTGATAAAGAATAATAATAATTTGATTATTTAATATTTATTATAGCGAAGATTTGAAATTATCTTCACAAATCGATAAGCTAAAATTATATTTATAAATACTTGCGGTTTCGAGTCATTTGGCATATTAAATACATGTAATATCAAAATGACAAAATCATAGAATAAATTGAATAGATTTAGAAATAGGCATAAAAAGACTGCAGGAAATTATACATTTAAAATAGATTATTAGAGTTTTACATTTTAAAAGAGAATTCGAGTTTTACATTTTAAAAGAGAATTCAAGTTTTACAATCAGGCAAGATTTAGCATTTTACAATCAGGCAAGATCTAGCATTTAACAATCTTCTTTGTAGATTTTAGTAAAGGTGTTTGGGAAATGGCAGATTTAATAAATAGCTAGCTTTTAAAAGAAAGAATTGAAAGTCACAGTTTATAAACAGAGCTCTGAGAGAAAATTTACCATTCAGTTATTTTCCATTGCAGTTAGTTTTGAAGCACTTGGGAGGATATTAAGATGACACTTTTGACGATGATTTAAAGTTAATAGAGATTTTCCTACGGGCTACTTTTGCTTGGCTGGTATTCGGCATTAGGTTTTATGGGACCAAAGTTCTCCATTCACTGCAAGGAGAGAGGCAGTGAACTATTGCCATCCTACTCGATCATTTTAAAGGTAAAACCGGCATAGGTTCAGTTTACACTCACTTAGTATATATATGATCTCTCCTTGGTAACAAAACTTTAAGTATTTATACTTTTTAAACTCTATCCACCTGTTAATTTTTACGAGCTTGTACATAGCTGAAAAGTCCATTTATTTATTTTAGTAAAACATATTTTATAGTCACAACTAGTAGAAAAACTCATTTATTTATTTTAGAGACACATTTTTAAATTATAACAAGTAATTTAGATTTTGTTTTCCTGGTTATTTTGTTATTAACATTTTATATTTACAAATCAAGTCCACGCTATTTTAGGACTATTTTAGGACCAATGTGTGACCTACTTTAAAATCTGTTTACAAGATCGAATGTTATTTTGACAAAGTTACTTTCGTAATTAGTAGCAGACTTATTTTATAACCATAAGTGCAGAATAACAGGAAATATACGTATGCGATTTCAATAATACAATAAAGTTGCTAAATAATTTAACTAAAATATTTCTTAAACTAGAAATATTTATAAAATGAATTTCTTAAATTAGAAGTATTTATAAATTGAATATATATCTCTATAATATATACCAATAAGGTAACAATAATTTAAACTAAAATATTTCCTAAATTAGAAATACTTATAAAATGAATACATATCTGTAATCTATACATATACTATTAAATTACAGACATACTGCTCGCATATATATATATACGTGATTCTGCACATATAATAATTTAATGTTATTTATATGGGTACTCTGAGAGGGTTTAAACCTGGAATATGGATAGATGTGTGGGTAAAATAAGTGAAACAGGCAGATGGATGAAACTCACCATTTCAATATACTCCTTTGCCATTTATTAATGGTATTCCTAGCCCTCTTCCAAAAACTCTTTCTATTAATGCAGAGGCATACAGTAGTGCCGCTCAGTATAAGTCAGAGTAATCAATAGTTTCTAGGAGATTTTTGCATAAAATCTCTATCTAGTGCCCAAACCTTCTAGCTTCTATCAATTACTCTGGTTTGCACTGAGTGGCACTAATGTATGGATAGTTTTGCCTCTGTTATCAGTATGTGTAAGCATAAAGAATGGTGATCATGTGTTTAGTGGTTTATCTCAAAATTATAAATATATTTAACATTGTCATGATATGACATCATATTCACAAAATATTATTATTTATTGGGGAAAAAAACATTTTACCAAAAAATAGGATGAGGAACTCAAAGCACAAAGTTTCTTACATCAATTGTTACTGAGTAAAGTTGTTTTTTTTTTTTTAAAAAAAAAAAACTGTTTGATCAGTTAAATGATACTTTTGTACTCAGTCTGCTTGACTATCACATGATCCCCTAAAGAAAGTAATCATATAATTTTTCATATTGTTACTTTTTTTTCTAGAAGACAATGATACTACTTTCAACATTCTGGACATCATTTTTTAATCTTCTCCAAAAGATAGAAAGGCAATGAATATTGTGAACTGTATACTAAAATATTTTTTTTCTTTGAAGATACTTTAAGAATTTTATATATAGTTTATCAAACCTTTATCATTATAAGATATATATCAGGAACTTGCATATGCATGTATCATTATATTTATATCTATCATTAAAGATTAGTGCCTAGCTAAGATAGCCACTGCTACACAAAATATTTTTGGTCTTTGTGACCAAAGCTGGATTCAGTATAGTGGTGAGTGCATCTGCTTCTATATCTATGATCTATAGTTCAAATCTGGACTAGGTAAAACATGGAAACTTTTTGGATTTTAGTCAGTCTTAGGATTTTTCTTTTGCATAGCTAACCCTTACCCAAATCAGAGAGTCATTTAGTATTGGCCAGTAAATGGGTATGTAACATTTTTAGCTAAAGTATAAAACAAATATGAAAGACTGTAGAACTTTCGCTATTTTGCACTTAGCAAGCCTTTAATGCTTTTTTCACCATTGTTTTTTTATGCCAGAGCTGTTGGAGAGATTTTTACTTAGTAGCCTACTAATTAAAACACTGTTTTCCCTACTTTGTCTTATTATTAGCACATACTTAAAGTGATTATTAACATCCTAAAATTGTTTTCATATTGGATTTTGAATTGTGGCATTGCATACATAAATCTTACTGTAAAACCAAGAGCATTTTAAATATAAAGAGAAAAAAAAATCTTTTTTTTATTTCTCCATCTGTCATAGCATCGGCCGAGAGGCGAACCCACAACTGTCTGCAACCAACTACTTGCTTGCAAGGCGGCTGCGATGACCTCTCGGCTAACAACGCTTGATTTTTAAACACTCAAACGTATATATTTTTTTAAATTTCAACATTAAATTGTATAATTTGTACAATTTAACCTATAGGTGACAGTAATAAACTCAAAACTAAGAGTTTCCGGGTTCGGTTATCAATTGATAAAAATAATAATAATAATCTTAGATTAATTAGTAAAACTGATATGCTTTGCACATCTCTGATGCTAATACTGCCCATATATTAATAAAATAATAAATAGGAATGCAATTATTTCCACTTTTATTGCACTAAAATGTATTAACAAAAAATTAAAAAAAAGGTGTCAAAATACGTTCCTTTAAATCAAAGTGAGCGTGACTTATAATTATAAATAGTTGTATCAAATAATTAGATGTATTAATAAAACGGGGGTGGGGGTAATTTTACGGCTTAATTGATATGCTAATACATGTCTGTGATGCTATTTTATTTTTACTAATTAACTTGTTAAATTGCCATCATAATTGTATGTTTTGCGTTATTATATTTCTTATTTGTCAATCCTTGTTATTTATATTTCAACTTTTCAAATATATTTTTAAGTTTGTGTAGTAAATTAAAATCTTTTTTTTTAAATTAAACTAAATATATATTTAAAAAAAGAAAAATAGAAAGGGGAAAGTATTAACCTCATTATTTAATAGGTCACTATCTATTTACTCATGTTGTGACCTCTCTCTTTTATCACCACCATCAATTCTGTATTTTTATTTTACAAATCTTAAGATCAAACGTAGTATATAGTAACATAACTATAAGTTCCACTATTTACGTTCTAGTTTGATTGTATGTTTATAAATTTTTTTCTTTTTTTTTTAAAAAAAAAAAAAAGAGTCAAATTTGGGCCAATAAGACTATTTTATCTCAAAAATTTGAAAAATGTGCTTTTATAGTTTGCCAGTAAGTATTAATTAATCTTTACCAAATATATTACCGCTGGCACTCATGTTGTCGCCTTTCTTTTCTTGCTTCATAAGTTTAAAATACATCCAATTTTTTTTTCCCCAAAAAAAAAAAAAAATCCGAAAACAAAAATGATTCTAAAGAACAGGTGAATCCTAGAAAAATTCTTTAACTTTGTCAACTACTTAGTTGAAGTAAAAAAAAAAAAATTCTATTGGAATCAGGTAGTGGAAAGGTTCCTAATTGCTGGATTTATTTTTATATCATTTGAAAATATATTTTTATTTTGAATATATTTATAAATATATAAAATTCCACTTTTTTTTTTGAATGATTTAGAATATTTCTAAATCTAAATAAGATAAAAGCACATATATGTAATTAAAATATACTATAGCCAAGCATATACATGCGGTTAACTAATAAATATTTCATTAATTGTGACTGCAGATAATGAAATATTTGTTGGTGACTTAAGCATGTGCAGCTGTGATAAATTTTAATTCAATGAGTATTATGCATTTTTGGTCTGTATATATATACAATATATCTTTTTTATAATGCAAAATTTTTTTATTACTTATAAATCAATCATCAACAACAAATCTAATTACCAAATTTATACAGTATAATAATTTAAATTTATCAAATATTATAATAGCACAGTGATAGAGTGAAAAGCGAAAGGTTCTGAATTAAAACTCCGTATGCTCAAACGTCAAATATACTTTTGAAAAGCCAATCATTTGATTATTGTATTAAGGATTATCTAGTTAACAGATTACAATAATTGATGATCATTTGTTATCACTTGAACATAGAATGCTATTGTTCATGGTCATGGATTGTGTCTTTTAATATTGGCCACAAGATGTGATTCAAATCTGGGAAGGAGTCAGAAATTGTTCTGATATTCGTAAATTTTAATGTTCAAATTTTTTAGAACCTTAATTTGATATAAATGACATAGAGCTGTTGTGCTCTGTTGATTTGATGTACTGAGTTCGTGATTTGATTCTCAACTGATAAAAATTTATATTTTCATACATATTGTTCTGGTTATGATCAATTGATTATGTTGATTTAAAAGGAATGGGGAAGTATGGATGTGTTTATTATTTCTATAAAGATATTACATACAGGAAAATGTGAATAACTCCGTGTGTGTAAATTTAAAAAAATCAGATATATTAATCTTTAACTGAGGTTCAAAGTTTATATCTGTGCTAGAGATAATCTCTAGTTTCGAAAATGATTAGTAATAATCATTAGTGTATTTATCAGAAATGGATGGCGTCAAAGTTGTGATTGGAGGAAGTTTGACAATGGTAAATGAAAAAGTAACAATTTACTCTAGATAAATACTTTGCATATAATAAAGATATATATGAAAGATAGTGACCTGGGGCAACTGAAGAATGCTGGTTCAGCACGAAATGCATCTTGGGGGTCATTTGTCTTTTATTGTATCTTTATTTATATGAATTTAAAAAGAATGGGGAAGTATGGAGGTGTTTATTATTTCTCTGTTGATTACGTTGATATTTATTTTAGTGAAATCAAAGATTTACTAAATTAATTAATAAAAATAAAAGATCTGAATAAAGTATCAAATTAAAAATGTATTTAGCAAAAAAAGAAAAATATTAATTGTATTTTTTGTATGTAAAAAAAACTTTATTGTGAATAGAAAATAGTGGCCATATTTAGAATTACTTGTTAATATATATATATATATTAGCATGTAGCAAGTCATAATGGTCATTTACATAAGGTGTAACTGCAAATTATGAATTCTTAACATGTATTTTTTATTTAGTAATAGTAGAGTGACAGCTTGTAAAAGTAACAGTATATCATATTTTAATCATGATGGTTCTAAGGAGAAAGTTTAAAGACATATATGTATATGCAAAATCAATCCCAATTATTTTTTAAGACATTATACTTTTTTATTGTCAAATAAAAAATCAGTGAACTTTTCAGTTTCAAAAATATGAGGTATATAGTGTAACGATATATAGATATGTCGTTACATTAATTTAAAATAAAAAACTTTTAAGTTCGCATATAAAAATAAGTGTATTAAAAATAAAAGTAAAAAAAAACTAAACGCTAAAATTAAAAACGTTTGTTATACGTATATATATTCGCACAGATGCTAAACTTTAAAAATATTTTTTTTTAATAAATAAAAAAAGGTATTTGAATGTATTTTTTATAAAAAAAGATTTATAAAAGTATTTTAATAAAAAAATAACGTAAGTTAAAATAAAAACAGGTATTAATTAATTCCTGTAATCTATAAATGGAAATGATTGTTTATTAATTATCTAAAAGCTGTTTAATTAAAAAGTCAGATGGAAAGTTAGATAAGAGAAGAAAGGGATTTTAGCTTGACCAATGGAAGCCAAATAAAGGCCCGGACCATAACGAAAAAACAGAACAGTGACGTTTGTGTTCATGGAATCCATAGGAGGACTATAAAAAGAAAAAAATATTGACTTCCAGTCAGAGAGTTTTTCCAACTTGATTTGATGACAACGGTAAGACGCACTTGCCGTTCTCTCTCATTTTTTTTGTTTGTTTTAAAAAAAAAATAAAATGAAAAGACTGTGATACCAGAATGGAACCAGCTAATGCTACCTCCAGAACATTTTCTTCCAATGGAGACGCCGTGGGAATTGCCAACGGGAACATGGACTATATGAAATGAACAATTATTAAAATCAATTAAGAACTTTCGTCAAGTTTTATAAATTGATAAACAAGCCAACTTAAAAGTTAAAACGGACTCTTATCTGACTTTTGTAAGTTTTTAAATCAAATTAATAATGTTTAATTTTATATGTTTTCCGATTGATAAACATCTTTTCCATTATTTTTTTTTTCTTATTGTAAAGATTATTTAAATGCATGAAATTTAAGTTGTTTATAGACGCTTGCATGGATTCGTTTGCAGTTAATTATATTTTGGTTTTCATATTTGATCAAAATATATAGACATTCGAAAATCATGATACCTTACGGTGAGTATCTAAAATGTATTTATTCGGATGTCTTTTAAGTTATTGGTGACAACGCAAGTATCTTATGGTGAATACTATTGGGTTACTTATAAGTTTCCCTCTGCGATTGTCGGTATCAATAATTTTGTATTTTGATCGTTTATGTTTATTTTGAAATGTTTTTGACCGTGGAATCTATGTAATCGATCTATACCCAACATTTTTAAACTCATTTGTGCGAACGTATCTAAATGTTAAACTTAAGTCGGGCGTGAATGGCTATATAGATTTGTAAAGTTATATTAGGGGAGGGTAATCTTAGGTTATTTGTGTCGCTGTTGAATTGGGTCAATGGATTGGATATATTTGTGTAATTAGTAGATGTAGTATGAGTTTCGCTACGTGCAGAATCGCTGTATACACCGCACCAACCCTTTGCCTATGGATGGGATTGTAAGTCGGCAAAAAGGATCGCGGTCCCTTCCTATGGAGTTTTTATTTTATTGTTCTTCTTGCTATACAGACGTCATATTCCTGTATTAGACAAGAGTCAATGTTTTCTCAAACTATATTGTTCAGATGTCCATTCCTGACAGTATAGTATCTTTGTGCTGTTGTATTTTCATGCTACATTGAATACATAAATGTATCGGATGGATTGATGCCAGTTTGACTGCGAATCTTAGCCTAGGGTTAAATAGGGATAGAATGTTTTATTTTCAAATGCAGATCTATGTAGTCTATTCATACTTGACAATCTAAATAAAAAAAAAAATTTAAAATCATTGAAATTTATATAAATGTAAAATTAAAGAGTAATCAGAATATAAAAAAATCTAAAAATGTTAAACCTATTCCTCGAGTTTAGAATGATTTTATATATGCGTAAATAAATATTTTATGTGTTAATTTCTGGCAGTGGCTTTTATTCTTTTATATTTAAGATATAAAATTAAGTTATATTTTATTATCTCTGCTACTCACTGAGCTAGTGACTTGGGCTAACGACCGGACTCAAAAATTAAGAAAAAAAAAATTTTTTTTGTTTTTTTTTGACTTACGTATCTGCCTACTTTATAAATTTTTCTAGGTTCAAATGCCTAGATGGCGCGCCCCACGTTGGACGCCAGTTTGTAACGATCCAGTGGTGGGAACTTACGTAAACTGCACTACAGGGCGCCATCTAGGCATTTGAACCTAGAAAAATTTATAAAGTAGGCAGATACGTAAGTCAAAAAAAAAACAAAAAAAAATTTATTTTTTTTTCTTAATTTTTGAGTCCGGTCGTTAGCCCAAGTCACTAGCTCAGTGAGTAGCAGAGATAATAAAATATAACTTAATTTTATATCTTAAATATAAAAGAATAAAAGCCACTGCCAGAAATTAACACATAAAATATTTATTTACGCACATATAAAATCATTCTAAACTCGAGGAATAGGTTTAACATTTTTAGATTTTTTTATATTCTGATTACTCTTTAATTTTACATTTATATAAATTTCAATGATTTTAAATTTTTTTTTTTATTTAGATTGTCAAGTATGAATAGACTACATAGATCTGCATTTGAAAATAAAACATTCTATCCCTATTTAACCCTAGGCTAAGATTTGCAGTCAAACTGGCATCAATCCATCCGATACATTTATGTATTCAATGTAGCATGAAAATACAACAGCACAAAGATACTATACTGTCAGGAATGGACATCTGAACAATATAGTTTGAGAAAACATTGACTCTTGTCTAATACAGGAATATGACGTCTGTATAGCAAGAAGAACAATAAAATAAAAACTCCATAGGAAGGGACCGTGATCCTTTTTGCCGACTTACAATCCCATCCATAGGCAAAGGGTTGGTGCGGTGTATCCAGCGATTCTGCACGTAGCGAAACTCATACTACATCTACTAATTACACAAATATATCCAATCCATTGACCCAATTCAACAGCGACACAAATAACCTAAGATTACCCTCCCCTAATATAACTTTACAAATCTATATAGCCATTCACGCCCGACTTAAGTTTAACATTTAGATACGTTCGCACAAATGAGTTTAAAAATGTTGGGTATAGATCGATTACATAGATTCCACGGTCAAAAACATTTCAAAATAAACATAAACGATCAAAATACAAAATTATTGATACCGACAATCGCAGAGGGAAACTTATAAGTAACCCAATAGTATTCACCATAAGATACTTGCGTTGTCACCAATAACTTAAAAGACATCCGAATAAATACATTTTAGATACTCACCGTAAGGTATCATGATTTATCGAATGTCTATATATTTTGATCAAATATGAAAACCAAAATATAATTAACCACAAACGAATCCATGCAAGCATCTATAAACAACTTAAATTTCATGCATTTAAATAATCTTTACAATAAGAAAAAAAAAATAATGGAAAAGATGTTTATCAATCGGAAAACATATAAAATTAAACATTATTAATTTGATTTAAAAACTTACAAAAGTCAGATAAGAGTCCATTTTAACTTTTAAGTTGGCTTGTTTATCAATTTATAAAACTTGACAAAAGTTCTTAATTGATTTTAATAATTGTTCATTTCATATAGTCCATGTTCCCGTTGGCAATTCCCACGGCGTCTCCATTGGAAGAAAATGTTCTGGAGGTAGCATTAGCTGGTTCCATTCTGGTATCACAGTCTTTTCATTTTATTTTTTTTTTTAAAACAAACAAAAAAAAATGAGAGAGAACAGCAAGTGCGTCTTACCGTTGTCATCAAATCAAGTTGGAAAAACTCTCTGACTGGAACTCAATATTTTTTTCTTTTTATAGTCCTCCTATGGATTCCATGAACACAAACGTCACTGTTCTGTTTTTTCGTTATGGTCCGGGCCTTTATTTGGCTTCCATTGGTCAAGCTAAAATCCCTTTCTTCTCTTATCTAACTTTCCATCTGACTTTTTAATTAAACAGCTTTTAGATAATTAATAAACAATCATTTCCATTTATAGATTACAGGAATTAATTAATACCTGTTTTTATTTTAACTTACGTTATTTTTTTATTAAAATACTTTTATAAATCTTTTTTTATAAAAAATACATTCAAATACCTTTTTTTATTTATTAAAAAAAAATATTTTTAAAGTTTAGCATCTGTGCGAATATATATACGTATAACAAACGTTTTTAATTTTAGCGTTTAGTTTTTTTTTACTTTTATTTTTAATACACTTATTTTTATATGCGAACTTAAAAGTTTTTTATTTTAAATTAATGTAACGACATATCTATATATTGTTACAATAGATTAAAATTGTTATTTAATTAACATATTTGCATAATATCAGTTTGAGAAGTTGAATGTAAATAAAAACAGATAATTTTAATGATATACGGTGTGCATAAGAATAGAATAAATGTAATATATACTTTGGATATTTATTGTAAAAGATATTTATAAGATAAACTAAAATCTGGAAATGAACTATTGCCTAAGAAAACTCATACTATAAAGAGAGTGAATATTGTGACTTACAAACATTTGAGCCAGAATTTGGATATAATTTTAATAATAAGTAATGATGCTCAGAGAATTCATCAATGATAAATAATATTTTTATATAAAAGGCATTTTCAAGTAGTTTAAATCATTAGTCTCACTGCCACACCCATGATTTTGTATCCACATTTTCATTTATCTATGATTCAAAAAACATTTAATAAATAATATATATAAACTGAATTAATTAATTTCTGAAAACACCTGTTAAATATAAAAATTCTAACTGTGGTTGAAATAAACAATCATTTTTGACTTTTTAGTGCATAGTAATTAAAAGAATTTATTATAAAACATTTTTTTATATATTATTTTTAACTTTTTGGTATTCTCACAGTAAATAAAAATGTTTATTATAAAATATTTCTTATATATTGAACCAGTTACTTTATCCACTTCAAAAGTTCCATCATGAAATTAAAACTAATTTTTATTTTTGAAAAGTTTTTGGGGAAAAGCTATTTAAAAGTTGTGTGTGTTATAGCGCAAATAGTCATTTGTATTTTTAAATTCTGTAATTTTATTTTCCATAAATTTTAATTTAAAATAGTTTTTTTTTTGAAACTTGTTTGTCTAATTTAAAAGTTTTAATCTTTTAAGAAAAAAAAAGAAGAAAGCATTTTAATTTTAAAATTAAGTTTTGATTGCATTCCTGTTTCTTTTAATTTTGATTGCAATCTATTGTTTTAAAAAAAAGAAAAAAAGCTGACTTATTTTTCCATTTTTTTATTTATTAATTTTGAATAAGATAAGAGACCTGGTAAGATGTTTTAATTAAGATTAAGTGTAAAATTAAGATTTGCCCTGGTCATAAAAACCTAATTAATGATGACTCAGCAGATAAGAGTGCACATAAATAGCCCCAGGTTTCAGACATAAATATTCAGCTTATCATTTTTATTCTGCTCATTATGAGTGTTGATTCAGCTTTTGGACACTGCTCATGATACATATTTGAATTTTTGGGCTACCTTTAATTTCAAAGATTTCTATTTGCATCTTTATATGACCATTTTTAATATTACCTTTTTCTATCTGCTAATAAGAAGCTTTGCTTAGATCATAATACTACTATTTTCTAAATAGGATCTTCTCTGCAGTATACCAAAACTACATGCCATGCAGAATCTTATCTACAACATTCAGTGCTAAATCAACCCAAAGATGAGTCCTGGACCCTGAATTATTCCTTCAAGATTGTCTTAAAAGCTTAAACAAGAACTGATTCAAATCCAGCCTCCACACTTCTTACCAAAGAGATATAAATCCAAAACGTTTATGATGGACTCAAGTCAGAAAGAACTTTATGTATTTCACTAAAGGAAATCTGACAGACTTTACATTATGCCTCGAGGTAAAAGATTTTCATATTTTAACCAGGGTTAAATCTCATACTTATATTTTTATTAAAGTCTCAGCTTAATTTTAAAAGAAACCTGTCTTTATTATAAGTTTTGAATATTCTTTTAATGCTTTTAATTGTCTTTTGTATTTTCTTATTATTGTGTAGTCGACTCTTAGTTTTAAGACTCCATATTTTTTTATTATGTATTTATTTAGGAGTGTGTTGTGAGTTTCTATTTTAAATGTTTAGTGTTTTTTATTATATTACTAACCTTTAATAAATGCTTTGGCAGACATTTGTAATTTTATTTTAACTCATCTGTTCCTTTTGTTATACTATATTTAATTTAGACATGCTTGGTTTGCATTTCTGACAGACTATATATCTTTTGGCTGGTGATTTATCGAGTGGATTGTTCTGTTTTTCCTAAATCAGAGATTTCATTTCTTCTATTTAAGATTACATAAATGGTAATCTTTTCTTGTTCTATTTTTTTGTCTGGTATTGGAATAAACCTTAATGATCTCGAACGTGGTCATTTATGAGCTGTTCTACAGAAATGACATTTTTAGTTCTGATGTTTTTTTTCTGGACTAAGGAAAGCTCACCTCCACTGTTTCATTGTATTCCCTACAAGACTGTTTTGTTTTGAATTCTCTGAGTGGGAAGACAGGAATCAGTTTTTATAAATCACTAGCAGAAAGAAATTATAAATATCCTTTTAACAAATTTATCTGCTGGGGCATTTAATGTTCATTTCTCATTTACATTCTCTGATAAATACACTAGAGAAATCTTGGTCAAACCTTATACTTTTGTTTTCTTGGGATTTCATTGTTTTTTTTTAATTTAATAAATTAGGAAGTTATTTAAAATTATCTTGGCTGACATTTGTCTCTGTATTCTTTTTTTCAATTGTCTGGACAAGGTTAAAGATCTCTTTCTCTCCCTGTGTCTACTGGTGGCATTCATCATCATCTTTAACTCTTGATCACCATAAATTAAATCTTCTAGGTAGTAAGTGACTTAGTGATGCCTTTGGTGATCAAAAGCAGTGAAGAAGCAACTGGTAAAATATATTATTTTTTATTTTTTATCTTTTTTTTTTGCATTTATTTCAATTTTAATTAAAATAAAAACAATGTCATCTGCATAATATCTGGGAAAAAATCATACATTAATATCAATTTCCAGATCCATAAGGCTTGTTTGTTGTTATATCATATTTGATAACAAGAAATACAATGTCAAAAAAAAACATAAAGAATAGTTTAATATATAGTTAAATGCTTTCAAATTATCACTAGAAAAACTAAAAGCAAAATTTGGCAGTATAATTATTTTTTGAGTTATACATTATAACAGCATAATTCACAATGTTATTACTAGTCAAGGCAGTCTTATCCATCAATGCAGTTGTATATAAAGTGTATAAATTGTAAATAATATACACATTGATCTATATAAGATACTTTCTTTAAGTTCAAATTATTCTTGCCTTGAAGCATCCATTGTTATGCTTGTGTGTTTATATATAGTGCATCACATTATATAATTTAAAATTATTCTTTTGTACATATGTTATATTTGTATACAATTTCCTATTAATAAAGTTTATTATATAATAAAAATTGATTCCAATATTATTTTGTTTGTGAAAGAAGCAGTTTAAAAAATAAATGTTTATAATCAAGAGATGTTAAAATTTAAAGCAACTTTTACGTCAAGATAAATTAAAATTCAGATTTATTTTTATTTGAATTTACCATAAATGCTTTTTATTTTTAATTTATTTTTAATATATATATATTACTTTTTCATATGCATTATTGAAAACTCTCTGAATGAATATCAGTGTGTTTGAAATTTGGCCCAATCACTGGACTTAGATGCATTGGCATCAATTTTTAATGTACAAAATTTGAAGGAATTCATTTGATTTAAAGTATATTAAAACCCAATTACAAAATTTATTCTAAACAAATAAAGATTTTACATTAAATAAAAAAATTTAAAAGAAGAAATTAATAAAAATAAATAAATTTATAGCTCAATCACTGAGGCTCTGCTATTGAAATGACAAGTTGGAAGGCCTTTTATCCCCATCCCTCATTATAAATCTGGTTTTTTTTAAAAACAAAGTCTGCTGAAATTTAAATGAATATTAATTTTACTTTGTATAATTTCATATATATAAATAAATGCATTTTATACAAGTACAAAATTTTTAAAAGCAGCAGTTAAACCAATAAAACAAAACAATATAATAAATTAATTTTGTTTCTTCAGGGAGCTCTATTTCTATCAAAATATCTAAAAAAAAAAAATATTGAATTCAGTCTAATTTTTTTTGCCTTTTCAATGATTTTAGTTGAATTAATTACTGCATTGATCATGAATTAAATAATGATATTGATCTAAGATAAAAAATAGATAGTTCATTCAACTTTTTTTAAATTTTATTTTACTTATAAATGTGTGTATATACACAGTGTATCTATATAAATAAAAACGTAAATGTTAGTTTGTTCAAAATCTTAAATCTCTAAAAGTTCTTCACCGATTGCTTTGAAATTTTGACACAACATTGCATTTGAATACATGCATGTTTGTATATACCTGATATTTATATACCTACTATTGTGTAGATGTGACACCTGTGACAGGTAATTTCATGATGAGTATAGTTTATTTTTTTCATTGCTTTTTTTTTTTTTTACTGTTTTTCTTATGTTGCATGTTCTAGAGTCGGCAAACCAGACAATCTCTATATCTGCACAGACAATAGAACAACAAAAAATATTGTATACCCACAAGCATTGTGAAATTAAACATATTAGAAACGTGCACTTTCTCTTTTCTTTCTTTTCCATTTAACCAGACAGCCACAGCAACATGTGGTCAGGTATGGCTAGTATAAAATAATTATATACCTGTTTTAATGTGTACATATAGGTGTGTGTGTGTGTTTTAAAACATTTATATGGTTTGCTACCATCCATGAATTTTGTTTTTCTGAAGGTTTGTGATGATGGTGTTCTAGCTGTATTTTTATATTGGACTATTTCCATCATCTAATATGTGTGTTGAATGTCTTTAGAAAAGTTTAATTTTTAGTTAAATATTCCAAATGCATTCAACTGTTAGTAATATCACAGCAAACAGGTTAGTATATGCACCAACTGTTAGTAATATCACAGCAAACAAATGTTAATAATATCACAGCAAACAGGTTAGTATATGCTGTGATATTACTAACAGTTAGTGCATATACTAACCTGTTTGCTGTGATATTATTAACATTTGTTTGCTGTGATATTACTAACAGTTGGTGCATATACTAACCTGTTTGCTGTGATATTACTAACAGTTGAATGCATTTGGAATATTTAACTAAAAATTAAACTTTTCTAAAGACATTCAACACACATATTAGATGATGGAAATAGTTCAATATAAAAATACAGCATGAATTTTGTTATTTGCAATATGACTTGGAAACAAATGTCCTATGTAGAAGGGACTATGTATTTTTAAAAGAATTATTTTTAGAAAGTCAATGAATTGAAATGTTTTATCTGAATAAAGTAATATATTTAAAAGTTTTTGGAATAAGGTAGAAGCAAAGAAATATAAGCTAAATCTCAATGCATAAAGGTGGCTTTGTTTTAAAAAAGTGATAATATAAAGAAGAAATAATTGAAGAAATCTGTATGGGGAAAAAAGGAGCAATAAAATATTAGAAAAAGCTTTGAATGAAAGAGTGAAAACGAATATAAAGAATATATATATATATATGAAGATTTTTAAATAGAAAATTTAAACTGTCAAGCTAATACTGTGATCATCTTAAAATGTATTTGCTAATCTATATGTTTATATGCACTTGTAAATATTTTTTTTTAAACAAAGCTGTTTCCACTTTCTTAAAAAGAAGTATAAACATTGTGTAGCTGTTGAATGGTATAATAAATAATATATGAAGCTGCTGGTGTTTTTATTTGTATTTAAATCTTTCTTTTCTTTTTAACAAAACAAATACTTTGCAATTTTTTTTTTTGTTTCTATTTTAAACAAAATGAGAAAATCAAGTATTATAAAAAAAAATCTTATTTACCTTTTTCCATGTGTGGCTACTCAAAAATCATAAGATTATTATTTTTATTAGTAATATTTTAAATATATATAAAAAAACGGGTTATCTATAATATTTAATCTTATTGTAATAAATATTAAATATTATCTATAGATATGATTTTATAATGTTATTGCATATGATAACTTATTTGCCCAAAAGAAAGATCAGAATCGAGGCAAAAGGGGTACTTTAATTAAGTCATTAAGTGATACACTTATTATGGCAATTTTCTAATTCTAGACACAGACATTATAAAGCTGTTTTTCTGTTGTAATATGGAAGAGTCTTTCTAAATACTGATATGAAAGAAATCATCAACCATTATCAATCCTCTGCAGGATGAAGATTTCCCCAAGTTCAAAGCATCTTCTCTGATCTTTAGCTTCTCTTTTCCACATCACTCCTGCACACTTTCTTATTTCATCCATCCATCTCACATGTAGTATTATTCATTTGATAAGGAATGATTGGTAAACATCATATCCTCCTCCCCCCATTTTTGCATCTGAATATTTAAAGCATAAGCACCATTATTTTTAAATAAGATCATGATGCATTAGTAGAAAATAATAAAATAATTTTTTTTTAAAAAAAAAAGGTCACTCCTCTAATTCATAAGATAGCATGCTTGATCATTAGTTCAATAACTTTGCACAATGTAAATCATATCTCTATAGATAAGCATGTTATAATGGCAATTATAATTATTTTTTGCCCGTGTGGTTTTATGCAATGGTAGAGTGAGTAGATTCTAAAATTAAAGATCAATGAATTGTGGTCCAAATCTATCCCTTCTGATGATCAAACTTGTAATGATCTTTTGAACAATAAATCATCAATTTTTTTTTTTACTCTACATGGTATAGTGCAGTGGGGGAATGGCAGACTGTGAAGTCCAAAGTCCATCCATTGATTAAAGTTCAGTTCCAGCTGTCTTATCCAATGCTTAAGTTCTTACAAACTCTCAAGCACTAAACGTTTTTCTCAGTTTTTATCATTCAAAGACAAAAATATAAAATCAACAAATATAGAAAAGAATTTGGATTATGCTATTTTTAAGATAAAATCCATCATTTTTTAAAATATGTCATAGAAGGAAATATTAACTTAATATTTACAAAAGTGTAACACATTAAGTTGTTGGATGAAATTCACTTTATTAAATATAAAAACAATTTTGAAAATATTTGCAACATAAGAATGAAATTATCAAGCTTTGGTTAGAGCCATTTAATCAGTCTATCATTAATGTTTATTGAAAATGGCATCATCCAATTGTTGGATTATGACAATACTGTTGATTAATTTGTTGCATCAATAATCAGAAAAGTACCTGTATAAAAATAATTAATTTTTGTATATTTCAGTCATTAATTGTCATTACTTATTTAAAATCTGTAAATCAATATTTGTGTTAGATATAATTTGTATATGTTCTCTTTCCTATATAAATAAATAAAAATAATTCTTTTATGTATTTTCTCTTTTAAATCTCAATATTTTAAATTTTTGAGTGGGACTTCAAACCTGATTGTATGTCTGGTTCATCAAATTCATGATGCTATAAGCACATTTGAACTTTATTAAAATTAAAACCCATATTTAAGGTTAAATAAAGTGTAATAATTTCTGATCATTTTAATAAAAAATGTTTTATATTTATTGAAATGTGATCATTTTGTTTAAGTGATTACTGAAAACTATATTACTTAAATAAGTAATACAATTGGAAAGAAACTCTTAATTTAAAAGAACTGTGATATATTAGTGCAATACTCTAAAACAGTGGTCTTCAACCCTTAGTCCGTGTACCGGTGCCGGGCCACAGAAGTTTTTTGCCGATTCGCAGTAGACTGGCAGGAAAGTTTGTAATAACAAAATAATAAGAGTTTAAACTTTTAATTAATATAAACAATTTTTATTTATTTTTTATCTCATTTTTACCCAATTAAAAAAAAAAAAACAGAATGAAAACAAAATCTAATCAGTCATACATGAATTAATTTGTTTTCTAGATCTCACAGATGTTTATGGGGGAGGGGAGGGAGTAGAATTAAATTTTCTAAAAAAATTCAAAATTAAAAAAAAAAGTTTTTTATTAAACAAACTCCATATATATATATATATATAACTTCATCTTGTATATTTAACATTAAATACAGATATTACATTTATCATAGTCATTGTCATGTAATTACACTTAGCCATGATATTTCCCAACATTCAGGTAAATAACATTTTATTCTTGCATGTTTTAAGAATGAAATAATAAATGCAGCAATGCAGGCACATTAATGAGAGTGATTGTTATTGTACTACTACTGTAACAGTATGACTGCGCAACTCCAGAAAGTATTCAACATGTGAAGGTAAGCAACACCATTACTATACACAGTAACTAGGATGTTGTTTTGGTCAGTTATAACAATTATGCTCATCTAAGGTTAAGCAGTTTATATCTATAAGAAAATTTATCTATAGACTTCTGCCGGTCTGCGAAACCTTATCCTTATTTTTGCTGGTCCACAGGTGTAAAAAGGTTGAAAACCACTGCTCTAAAGTATCAAATTTATGAAACAACCAATAAAAATGAATCACTTTTCATTTGTTTCAGAAGTTCTTATATAAATGCCTAAACAAACTCTAATGCTAGTGAACATAAAATGTTTGCAAGCTTACCATCAAATTTATAAAAGCAGAAATAAATAGTAAACTATCACAATAATTTTAAGTTAGAATTCCCCCCCCCCCAAAAAAAAAACAGGCAAAACTCTTCATACAGTAGTAGAAATGGTGATCATGTGATGTTTTTCCCAATTATATTTTTATATTGTTTAGTATAGTTTATTTTTACTGATATATATATTGAAATTTTTATATGAGAAAGTTATTGTGAATAATGATTCTAATTTAATAATTAATCTTTTTTTTAAAGCAAATTAAAAGCATTACTTTTTGATTATTTAAAATTTTTTAAAATCTTGTTAATTATGCAGTAAACATTTATTTTTTTCTAAACATTTTTTTTTTATTATTTTAGAAGAAGATATAACAAGTAATTGAAAAATGAATTTTAAAAGTTTTTTTTTTTTAAATTTAAGTTTTTAAATCAAAAATATTACTATTTTAAATATGTAAATACTGTAAGTTGTTAATTATTATTGTAAATTCAAAAAAATAGCTAAATTATGTGAAAATTTAGGAGTTAAATTGTTTATTATTTCCATGATATAAACATGATTTTCATTACTTGCAATTTCAATAATGTATGATATAAAAAAAAATAATTAAAAATTAAATTTTAATTTTTAATTACTAAAAGAACTATTTATTACTGTCAGCACAATATTTCATTTAGATATTGCGTATGTTATCAATAATTTTTATTATAAGGATGCAAATGGCTGCAAAAGAAATGAGTATTATTATTTTTATTTTTTAGGAAAAGTAAGACAAAGTTATTTTAGTGTTTATAATTTTTAAGTCGAATTCTATTATCAACATGAACATACTTATATTTATATAAAATAAGTTACATGTTATAAATATATATATAAATTTTAAATTATAATAATGATAACAATAATAATATATAGATTAAGCAGCAATACTTGTGATTACATTATAATCACTATCAACTGAAGTCACTTAGCCAAAAACAAGAACAGATATGTGATTAACAAAATTAGAGGATTGTCTATTTATTATACCATCTTTAAATTGGTTTATAAAAATTACCTTTTTAATTTTTCTCTTTTTATGATGTCTTTCTTCGTTTAATATATTAAACAATTTTTATAAACTAATTTAAAAATTGTATAATACTTATCCACAATTCTTGGAAAGTCGCCTGATATTTGCTTTTTTTTTTTTGTCTAAAGTAACTTCAGTGGGCAATGATTATAATATAATCAAAAGTACTTGTGCATTATTATTATTATTATTATCATCATCATCATCATTATTTATCAGTATTATAATTTAAAATATACTTACATATATATATATTATTTTAGATGATCAAATTTTAAGCTTAAAAATTGTTCATAATGTTGTCTTCTTTATAAAATTTAAAGTAATAACCATAGACAAAATTGGGTACTTTGGTATTATACCTGCTATGACATATTACCCTGGTGATATATTATTTTAAATTTGTGATATATTTAAAATAATGCCTCCAAGGAATGTGCAGACTAATTTAATTGATAAAATTTGTCCACAAATCCTGTGGAGGCATTATTTTAAAAATATTGATAACTTAGAATAATATATCATCACAGTAATACATCATACCATGTGTAATACCAAACTTCAAATCTAAAAAAAAATGGAGAGATATATTCGTTATAGAAAAACACATTACAGTGTTAAATAAAAACAGGTAATTGTGAGTTTTTAATATAGCACTTTTTATGAGTTTTTATTATGGCACTTTGTGCTGTTGAAAACATCCTCTCCCCTACTCAGCATAATATGACACTTTGTATCATTGTTTGCAAGTTTTGTGCTATTGAAAATATCCTCTTCCTCCCTTGGCATAATACAGCACTTTGTACCAGCACGTGTAATACCAAACTTCAGATCTAAAAAAAAGGTGTTTTGGTATTATGCTTGCTATGATATATTACTCTGTTGATGTTTGTATCTGGTAATAATTGTTTAAAGTTTCATTTATGATGTCGTGTTATTCAAGAATCCTGGCACGACTAGCCCATGTCAGATAAACTGACCCTTACCCTTATATTTTGGAAGATATTAAATGGTTCACATTGCCACAGTGATTTTTTTCTCCCACATTATAATACATATCTCACATCATTTGTAAGTAATAAGGTTTTATATTGAAAAATACATTTGTAGCTAAAACTTTAGGTAATTTGGTATTACATGTACTATGATGTATTACTTTGGTGACATATTATTCTATGTTTGTGTTATATTTAAATTAGTGTCTCCAAGGGATTTGTGGGCAAATTTAATTGATAAAATTTATCTGCACAAATTCTGTGGAGGCATTATTTTAAAGATATTGCTAACTTAGAATAATACGTCACTACAGTAATTACCATGTGTAATAATAAACTTCAAATCTAAAAGAAAAAATGGAAAGATATATTTATTATGGAAAAAATACATTAATTATAATATTAAATAAAAACAGGTAGTTGTGAGGTTTTAATATGGCACTTTTTGTGAGTTTTTATTATGGCACTTTGTGCCATCGAAAACATCCCCCCCCCCCTGGCATAATATGGCACTTTGTGCTATCATAAACATCCAGCATGTATAATACCAAACTTCAAATCTAAAAAAAACACATCTTTATTTCCAATGATATGAAAAAGAACCCTAAAATGTTTTTTAAATGATGAATTATAACAAAGTTTTAGCATTACTTTTTTTTTAACTTAATAGACAATTTAAAAATTGATAAAATGTATTTAAAACATCAAACCATGTTTTCATTTCTTATAGGAATCTTATAAGCTTTTATTTATTGATTGATATATATATATATATATTGGACCATTAATAATGGTGAAGTTCCACCTTTATTGTTAAAAGGAAGTTGCCTTGACAACAGTTTGAAATTATCATTGTTATTAGAATTGTCTATATGTTTTAATGATTACTTACAAACCCATCTAGCCTTGAGCATTATTATACTTATTACTCAAATAATATTTTTGGTGCAATTTGAAAATTATAATTGCAGTTTGTAATGTTATAATTGACTATTTATTAATCTGCATTCATAACAGGTTATATTTACCTATTAAAGAGGTTTCTGTATCAATAATTTCAATCTCTGTGTTCAAATTGAAATCTTTAGGGTTTATATAAATATATTGGACCATTAATAAAGGTGGGATTCCACCTTTATTGTTAAAAGGAGGTTGCCTTGACAACAGTTTAAAATTGTTGATTATTATTGATATTGAAATTGCCTGAGTGTTGACTGGCTTTTAATATACATATGTATGTGTGTTTGTACTTTACTTTTGGTGTTTTTATTAAATTATAATTCAAATAAATGTTCACTAGATAGAGTTATTATAGAATACATTGTCATGTGCTTGTAAAAGAAATATCTTTATAAGGTTCCTATAGAGAATGAAAACTTGGTTTGATGTTTCAAATCAATTTTATTTATTTTTAGATTGTCTATTATTAATTTTATTGAAGATTGATTATTTTGTCTAATATATGTGTGTGTGCATGTGTATTAAAAATATCATATGTAAAGGATAAAATATATACACTATTCTATTTTTTTGTAAATTAATTTTGTTGATATCTAAAGAATGTACATCATTTTTAAAAATAAATCGCATATTGTATATACTCATTAAAAATGTTTATTGTAAATATACAAAAATGTGTGTGTGTGTTAACAATGTATATATAGAGCTTTATGACTATCCATAAATTTTGGACTATATTTTATAGCTTCAAAAAAATGGTATAGACTCAGAAGCATCAATCTGTTTGGCAAACTTGGAATAAATCTAATGGATTGAAATTGATAGTTTTTAATTTCTATTCATCAATAAGTAATTAGAATAAAGTGATTTCTTAAAGATGAAGTTTTTATCATATATAAGTGTGTGATAGTGAAAATGTATTTTCATAAAATTTATTTATAATAATAATTAATACTCGACTTCCACTCTCTGTATCATCATCATTTTCAATTATTATCAGTTCATTGTAGGATAAATGTCCCTCCAATTTTAATCCATTTTTTAAATCAGTTTTTAAATCCATAGTTTTCTTCATATCACGCCAATAAAGTTCCTTATTTCACTAATCTCACGACATCCGAATCAAAGTAACTGTTCATCTATTTTTCATCTCCATTTAAATAAGATTAAATTCCATCTAAGTTTCATCTTTACTTTTAAGCTGTTTGTATCTGCATATTATTTTTCCTGATCAAAAATATATCACTGGTTTTATTTTTTATTTTTTTATTTTTTGGTGTAATATTAATGTAAATAGTAAAATCTTACTATATAATATGATTTTACAAATTCCAAATGTTAATTTTATTATGCTTTAAGAAAATGGCTTGTTTTAAATTGAGTTTTCTAAACAGAAACAAAGATTTTCTAGTGGAAATCTTGAAGTGTAAAAAAAGGAAGGAAAAGTTTGATTTACAGCATTTACTTTCTTTCTCTAAAGGCTTGTTCAGTGAAAGAGAATAATGTTTACTCATCTTAAATTCAGCTTTTTATTAATAATTTATTTATGTTCACTGACAAAAATAAGCTATTTCCAATCTCTTCTAAATGACCAAGTTGAAAACTTCAACTGATTTATTTCCAAGCTGTATAATCTTAATGATGTAGGAAGCCTCATTATTTTATGAAGTTTCCAATGCTACTCATTAGAGCTTATAATGTTATTAAAGATATTATATTAAATTATTACATGAGATGTAATATCTTATTTTACTGATTGATGAATGTATTTTTAATTTGAGAACTAAAATAAATGAAAATACCTTTTATTCATTTTTTTTTTTAACCTGGTAATAACATTACTTAGTTTTTTAGACTTGATTTTTATATTATCACCTGTTTTTATTCTGTTTGTAAATGTAAAACCTTAAAACATCACATGATCACTATCTTCCATGCTTGCTCATAACTGTTGTTAAAATAGGCAAAACTCTCTCCATACAGTAGTGCCACTCTAAGCAAGACAGAGTAATCAATGGATGCCAGAAGGCTTGTGCATAAAATCCCTATCTAGTGCCTACTCATCCAATATCCCCAAACCAGTTTCTGGTTTATTGCTTCATCAGTGAGGAGCCTTGGCTCTGAAAGCACTGCACCTAGATCTTAGGATCTAATGCAACCCTCCAGCAGCCACCTTTTAACTCTACATAACTACAAAACTATGAGAATAAAATTGAAAACACACAGATATTTTCAATCTAAGCTCAGTAGTTTATATAGTCATATGGGTCTGAACTCATAGGAAGGTGGTGGTGGTTGTAAAAGAGCCAAAGACACCAAAAGGTATGGGTGCTGAACTGAGTTCAGACCCATATGACTATATAAGCTACTGAGCTTAGATTGAAAATATCTGTGTGTTTTCAATTTTATTCTCATAGTTTTGTAGTTATGTAGAGTTAAAAGGTGGCTGCTGGAGGGTTGCAATAGATCCTAAGATCTAGGTGCAGTGCTCTCAGATCCAAGGCTCCTCACTGATGAAGGCCATAAGACAGAAACTAGTTTGGGGATATTGGATGAGTAGGCACTAGATAGGGATTTTATGCACAAGCCTTCTGGCATCCATTGATTACTCTGTCTTGCTTAGAGTGGAACTACTGTATGGAGAGAGTTTTGCCTATTTTAAATGTAAAACCTTGTATTACTGAGTTGTTCTTTTTTTCTCCAGAATTTGATATTGATATGCAAAGAGATAAAATAGTCTCAATAGTTCACTACTAGCAAAGATTTTTCATTATTAGTCCAAAGATGAACAGTGAAAAGAAAAAACATTTTTCACCAGCTAGATAACTTGATAGTTGATAAGGACTTAATAGGTTCCCTTTTTATTTTATAAAAGTTGTATAACCATTTACTGATCCATAATTAGATTATCTGATTGGCTATGGAAAAGGTACATAAAAAATCATTCAAGTTTCACATAAATTGAATCTCAGATTATGAGGATGCCCAATAGATGTACTAAACATTATACCACAAAAGCTCTGTTTTGATAACATTGTGTGTATATATCTATATATATATATAATAAGATATATCTATAAGCATATTATAATAAATAAAAAGGATTATAAGTGATGGCATGCTGATTCAATTGTTGATTCTATCTTGTAACCCCATAATGATAAATTAATTCAAAAATCTTATTAATCACACAAACATGTCCTTAGATGAATTTTTGTTTTATTTTTATTTCATTTGAAATTTTATTTTTAGCTTATTCTTATTGATCACTCTCCTTTTTATTGTGTATTTTGTATATTGATTGAATGTGCTTAATAAATATTAAAAAAGAAAGAATGGGTTAAATTTAAATATTTGTGACCTTAACTTTATAATTACTTATATTTATTGATTGCTGCTATTAATATCAATATTTAAAGAATTATTCAGAAATTTCAAATTACTTATCTTTTAATGAATTATCATTATACATAATAATTGTGTTCTTTGTACTGAAAAATCTTTAATAAAATGACTATTATTATTATTACAGCATTTTGATAATTCATGTATTTTCCTTCAAATAAATTATTTCTAGCATTGAATTAAGTTTCTAATACTTGTTGATAGTTTTAAATTATGAAGTAATTTACATAGATTTAATGATAGGAACTTTATAATAATATGTCTAAGATCTAAATTCAAATCCAGCTCAATAAAACTAGTCAGAGTTACAATTTTTTTTCAGTTAACATGCTAAGTGTCCAACATGATCAGTAATTAGGTATCTAAATATTCTTGTCTGAGGATAAAATAATGCTTTAGAGCTTCAGAAAATGTTGCAGGAGTTATCAGATGAAAGTAGGAAAATAGGACTAAAGATAAATGTTAAAAAGGCTAAAGTAATGTTCAATGGATTTTCTCAAAATATGAAAATAAAGATTCATTATGATGAGTTAGAAGAAGTTAACAGCTACAAATATCTTGGTCAGATTATTAATAAAGATGGAAACATAATGGATGAAATTATTCATGGAATTAAACTTGATTGGAATGCTATTGGAGAAATAACTTGATACTAAACAGAAATATGCCTATGTGTTTGAAAAGAAAGATTTTTCATAAATGTGTTTTACCAGTTCTTACTTATGGATCTGAGACTTGGACATTTAATAGAAGAGCAATGCTGAGACTTCAGATCATGCAAAGAAGTATGGAGAGATGCATGTTAGGAGAGAAGAGATTGAAAATGCAATATATGGGTAAGAGAACAAACAGGTGTTATTGACCTCATTGAAAATATTAAAATACTAAAGTGGAGTTGGGCTGAACATATTGCTAGAAGAGATTATAATAGATGGACAATTGAAATCTTAAATTGGATTCCAAGAGATTGCAAAAAAAAAAAAACAGAAAGAGACCACATGTTAGATGGATGGATGAAATAAGAAAGTGTACAGGGATGATATGGAGATGAGTAACTAAAGATCGAAGAAGATGGTTTGAACTTGGAGAGATCTTTGCAGTGAATTGATAATGGTTGATGATGATGATGATATAAAAATATAGAAATTTGGTTATTGATGTGAAGCATAAAATTAATATGTTAATAAAGGAATTAAAAGAACAAAAATGTCTGTTCAAATAAACAAGGCTTAGAATGTGAGGTAAATATAATAAAAAAGGTAACTAATTTATATGAATTTGCTTTTATAGTAATTAAAAAATACATTATATTACTACAAATAAAAAGAAATAACTTAAAATTAATAAAAATAGAAATAAAAATGAAAATTTAAAAAAAGAGAAATTATGTAAATGTTAACATATACATATAATAAATGGTATATATACAACTTAAATAAGCTCTTAACAAGATTTGCAGAATATTTCCAACCCCAGACAGGTTTCTGCTACTGGATTCCACAGTGAAGTGCTAGAATATTCAAGCATTAGATTAAAAATACCAGCACTTTATCTAATGGATAACTATTAAATAGAAAATCTGAAATTTTCAGACTTCTATATGTCATCCAATCCAACTATCTAACTTAAATTGCCATATGAGACTGAACTAAGTTCAGATACACCATATATCAATAACTTTAGCAATATAAAATTTCCAAAGCCTTAATAGCAAAAAATAAAATTAGAAATAAATCAAGTCATATGTGTCACATGACCTAATTTAACAAGCTTATATTACAAATGTTATATATAGAGCTTGCAGAATATCCCCAACCCAGAGCCTCACTGAGAAAGGCAGTAGCAGAAACTGGTCTGGGATTGGGGATATTCTGCAAAGCTTATTAAGAATTTATTTGCAAGCTCTATATATAACATTTGTAATACAAGTTTGTTAAATTAGGTCACATGACATATGACTTGATTTCATTCTAATTTTATTTTTTGCTATTAAGGCTTTGGCAATTTTATATTGCTAAAGTTATTAATAAACTTGGTTCAGTCCCATATAGCTATTTAAATTAGATAATTGGAGATGTCTAAAAATTTCAGATTTTCTACTTAATAGTTATCCATTAGATAAAGTGCTGGGCTTGTCCTGATATTTTTAATCTAATGCTTGAATATCCTAGCACCTCACTGAGGAAGCCAGTAGCAGAAACCAGTCTGGGTTGGGGATATTCTGCAAAGCTCCTTAAAAGTTTATTTGTGAGCTCTATACATACCATTTGTAATACAAGCTTGTTAAATTAGGTCATGTGACATATGGCTTGATTTTTTTTGGTACATATAATAAAATGAATTTTACAAGATTATGTAGACAATTATCAACTGTTACACAAATAAATTTTTGGTGCAAAACAATATTTGTTACTTCGCTGAGTCAGTCTTTCAACACAGCATATCTTTGTCAAAACATAACTATATATATATATATATATATATATATATATATATATATATATATATATATATTGTGCCCTTTTCTATAGGTCAGTAATAGTTTATAACAGTCAATTACTAAAAAATTTTAAATTTAGAATATGTTCTTTTAATACATTAATTATATTAAGTCAATTATATCTTTAAAGTACAATTTGAGGCTAAAGTAAATACGTAGTATATAAAATCATTTAAAAATAGTTATATAAAGCTTAAAATATTGTTTCATATGGTTGTAAAAGCTGGCCATATTAAATAAAACAGCTATAAATAATTAAAAGTATATTTAAAAATCCGATTTTAATAGTTTAAAACGTATGATTTAATAAATGCTATATTTAGATTTGTAATCATATTTAATAAGCAAAAATTACTATAGTATATTTAATTCTATATTTTCTAAATTATTCTTCCAAATTTTTTATAATTATTTTATATAATATAATAAGTGTATCAATTTTATTAGTCTAAGCAGAGAAATAGATTAAAAATTGTCTGTCAAAGTTATAATCACGTGATTTTGTAATGTATACTATCACACACTGCTTGTTTGAATTAGTAACAAAGTTTAAAATATTTTAAAAGTTATATTATAGAATTGGATAGAATTATTGCCTATCATAAAAGTAAATAGTATTAAACATTAAGTTAACTATCATATGTAATGTTTAAGTAATGTAATAAAGACGAATACAGATATATAAAAATTAAATATTTTATTTAAATAAAAATAGATAAATTGAATATTATAAATGGAATAAGTTATTAAATGTTATTTTAAAAGTTTAAATAATTTTAGTAAAATAATAATTTATTTAAAAGTAATATTTTAAGTAATGTTTTAGGTTCATTACGTCATCATTATTATTTTCAAATATAATTCTGCTATAAATTGGAAATATGTAAATTTGTTTTCAAGTTGGGGTAAGAATTGACCAATAAGAATCAGTATTCTTGCAGATGAGAAATATTGTTGTAACTAACTTATAGCGGGAGATTAAAAAATGTATTAAAACCGAAGAAAGGTAAATTATAACTATCAAAAGATAGTATTTTTTAAATCTTTTATTTTAGTCAATTTTTTTAGTATTTTCTTATAATTTTATAAACTGCAAAAAACTAATTGATAATTTTAAAAATATATTTTTTGCACAAGAGAGTATAAACTAAAAATATTTTAATAATTTCGTTTAATATGATTTTCTAATTTTTTAAAAAGTTACTTACCAGTCGTATTTTATCTAAAAGTTTAACCTAAACTAAGCAATAAAAAATGGGTATACTACAAAATAAAATGGATAGAAATTGTAATGCTGAAGAAATATTTGAATATTTATTGATACAGCTTTATTTATGCATAACCGGAGAATTTTTTTTTTGTACATAAAAAAAACCACAGCTCGGACATTATACGGAGTATAAAAATGTATTGAAACATATGATTTATAAGCTTATTCAAGATTTATTTTTAAATAGTAATAAGACAATTATATATTGCATGAATTATTTTTTATAATATGATATTCAAAGGAGTAAAATGTTATATCCTTTCTAAAGGTAACATTTTTTTTTTAAAAATATTTTCGAGTGCAGAATTGAATAAAGAACCCAGGAGAATATGTTATAGAAGCATTTTGATATTAAAATATCCATTCTTTGAATTATTTAAAATGTACTTGGAAAAGATTTGTTCAAAAGTATTTGAAGTTTTTTATTTTAAAAGAGATTTATAAAAAGTACCAAATGAAAGTTTAAATGTATCCAGAAGGAAACAGAGATAAAAAGTGAACACATAGATGAATGAAAAAATGGATCCATGGAAATACAAATAGTACTTAAAAGTTTATCGAATATTTTTCAAAGTTAAATTAGATGGATTGATGCGTCGGATACGCAGAGAATATTGGTAGAGAAGATTAAGAAGCTTCACGGGATTAATTAATATTATCATCTTAAAAAATTAAAACCAAGGATTATTTTCTAAATTTTACTAAATGGATTAATAATTATTTTATTTAAATTTTAACACGCTTAGAGGAGAACATTTTTAAAAAACTCTAGAGAAAATAATAAGCATTTTGGATTTATCAGGAACTATCGTCAAGAAAATATGTAACTATAGTTTTGAGTATTTTTATTTTGTTAACCTAGTTTAAATCTAAATTTTATATAAGATTAGGAAAAACATAAAAACATTAATTTATTAATATTAAAATTTTATAATATAACAGTGTAATAATTTAGCTAAAAATATTTTAATATAAAGTGTATGAGTGTGAATTTTTTATATCTGCAATGCTCAAGTGGACAAAGGAAGCCTACTGAACACGATGACTAGATAAGGTTATTGGTAATAATAATAACTATTAATAATTTTATAATGTATATTTTTTGTTTTCTTTAGATCATCCATAAATTGGAAGAATGAAGTGTAAAAGTTTTTTTAAATTATATGTAACGCATTTCATACAACATTTAAAAAAAAAAACATTATGAGATAGGATTGATTTGGAAATATGCATACGACTATTTTTTTTATTTTTTTTATTTAGTGATATAATCCAACATAACAAGTAATTATGTGATTCTTTTAAAATTTTTATGTTATGGGATACTCAAATATTGTCTAAGTAGATTGTATATGATTAGACATATAGAATGATGAAGTGGACAGACTTTTCTTATGGGATAGTAAGATTGTTTAACTATTAATGAATTTTATTTATTGTTTTGTAAATGCAGATAGCTATTTATCGATGTAAGATGTAGAAAAATCTTGAGAAATAAGATAGTGGCTTGGAAGTACTATAGTTAGCAGGAAACCAAGATGATGTATATTTAAATAGGATATAATAAGGAATGGGAATAATATTTAGTCTTTATGTGGTTATCAGCATAGTTAACATAGCCCTATGACTGATACATATTTTATTTGGACAGTGTTTATATTACTTTAAATATTTGATGTTCTAATAAAGCTGAAGAAATAGCTTTAACATCATCCCTGTACTAGAGGATATTAGGCAAGTAAATGTCCTACCTCTTCGCACTGTGCCATGATTTCAAGATATGTTAAGTATAATACTCTAGCTTTCTTCCTTAATCCTATGCATCTGTTTTCGCTATCTTTATTTCATGTAACTGCATCGTTTAGTAAGATATGTTTAAGAGAAATGATAAATAATTTAGAACTAAGGTTGTGCTATCATTTTTTGTATAAGATTAGTTTAGTTGCTTATAAGGAACAGAATGTTATAACTTAAAATTGAAGATCCAAAGTGTCCTAGGGAAAGAAAGAATCATAAAATATATTTTGAATTTTATTTCGGAAATGAAATATAAAATTTTTAAAATAAGGTATCTAAACAAAGATATTTTCTTTAAAGTAATAATAATTTTAAATGCTTTAGTATTTTTTTTAAGAGAAAATAAGTATTGCATATTTTTTTAAATACAATAGTACAAGGTAGATTATGTAAACAATATGCATAGTATATTTTTGTTTATTGATTAACAGAAATCTATTAATCATTAAACTTATATCATACTAAAGTAAGGCTTAAAGAAGAATATATTATGATTAGTAAACATTGTGTGATAAATACTAAAATCTAGTATTGAATTTTGGATAATAGTTTGTGTAACATCTTTGACTTTGCAAGATGAATTTTTTTTTATATATATTTTGAGAAATCCAGACTCATTATAAAATTTTGTTTTCTATAGAATGTTTTTCTAAGTATGAATTTTTAAAATAGGATAGTTTAATAATATTAGAGATAAAATGCTGTTGCTAATAAAGTAGATAAATTTATTTGTAATAAGTTAACCATGATGAGAAACCAAATAATAACATTTTTTTTTTAAATTTTGTCCTAAATCTAAATAAAGACATGATTGAAATATAAAATATTTTTTTTTATAACTCGTAAATCAAACTGTAAAGTAAAAAAGGGTTAAGGATATCCACTGTAAATAATGTAAATAAATTGTTTAGTTATCTATTGTTAGTAATAAACTTTGTTAAATTTTGTTATTTAAAAAATTTTTGTGTCAGAGTTATTTGTTTCTCCACATCGCTGCATGAAAACACAATATATGCATAATAACTGAAACAAATATATAGTTTTGCACAAAAGATAAATAAAGAATTATTTTAAGAATTTTAAATATTTTATTGGTATTCATTATAATTAAATAATCATAATCTTACATTATTTATTGGTCATAAATCAGTTATCACAATATTATATTAAATTATATACTATCTGTTGCCACACATATTTTGTTTGTCAGATTATTAAAGTGCTACCATGTATTTATTATATCATTATATGAAGAATATTATTATTGTTATTTATTATTATTGGTTTAAGTGTAGTAGCTTATGACATAAAATCCCTTCTCATATTTTACTACCGTATTTTTAAATTAACTTAGAATAAATTTTATGAACCTGAGATTATTTTATTGAGCTAGATTATTAAATAGAAGATTAAGATTTAATTATTAATTTAATCTTAGTGAGTAGAAGTTGTTAAAGTCGTAAGAATACTATGAGTTTGTTATTTGAAATAGTAATAAAGGGGGGATAGTGTTCTTATGCCATTGAGGTAGTATCCTGTAGGATATTGGCTCAATGTAATCTATCTTGTCACCTGTATTTTCACTTCAAGTCTCATGAAAATATTAAATATTTATTTAATATATTTTTATAAATTGAACCTTATTCGAATTTTTAAATTTGAGCTAGTGAAATATTTTAATTTTAGTACTGAATATTTTAGTTATTAATTATTAACTGAGATAGAACCTATTTTATTTTATACCATATATTATCCGGAAGTGGAGATGCATAATTACAAGGTCAGAATGAATATATATATATATTACTATCACTAGATTAACATCCCAACACTGGTTTATTAAGTAAATGAAATGCTCTCAATCCAAAGCACAAGATAAAATTTATTAAGAGAAAAGAATGGCCATCATATCTTTTAGCTAAATTCATTTATATAGGAAAATCTGAAGCACTTTGAAAAGAACACATGAAAATCTTAAATTGATCATATTACTTTTTAAAAAGTTTTATCTTGTGTTTTGGATTGATATTATTTCATTTACTTAATAAACCAGTATTGGAATGTTAATTTAGTGTATTACATAATATTAACTATTTGGAAAGTTTATATTCACATATTAAGTATCAATAAAATTTTAGCAAAACTAAATACAAAATACAACAATTTAAATTATTAATTTGTTTGCAAAGAAGAAAGAATCTAAAAGTTTACTAAATACTAATTTTAATAAAAGATAAAGTAATTGTTTCGATAAATGTGAGCATAATAAGAATGATTTAGTAATAATAATATGGAATGAATTTATATGATTACATGCCAAGAATGTAGGAATCTAAAAATTAAAATAAATATTTGAAATTATGAATAATTTAAAATTTTGATTACTTTAATAACAAAAATTCAATTATTTGCAAAAAAAATTAATACAAAACATAAAAAGTTTGATATTAAAATGTTGCAGTTTATAATAATTACAAAATAAAAATTATAAGAAGATGTAATATGTTGGACTATTTCCATCATTTATGAGTGAATATTGAATGTATAGAAAATTTTAAACTTTATTTAAACTTTTCAAATACAAACAACTTGTTAGTAATAACACACAAATAGACAATACAGGTTAGTAATTACACAATGTTTCGAGTAGTATTATTCTCCACTCTTCTTCAGGTGTTGCTGGCCTATATGCACAGTTTAAATAAAGTTTAAAATTTCCTATACATTCAATATTCACTCATAAATGATGGAAATAGTCCAACATATTACATCTTATAATATACCATCATTACAAACCTTCAGACAAATAAAAATTATAAGTTCTTGCTTATTAAAAAGTTAATACTAATTGTAATTGATCTTGATAGATAATTTAAACTTAGTTTTAATTAAATAAGATAATTTAAACATTTAAGTTTTATATTTTAAATTTAGTTTTATAATATATTACATGAGAAAATTGCATCATTTATTTAGTGTAAAATTTATTGTAAAATGATAAAATCTATCCTTGAATGCCTGGTAATTTAATTAAGAAATTATAAATAATTTTTATTTGTAAATTATTGTTAGTTATAAGGTTTTTTTTATTATGTATAGAAGTTATTTTATATATAGAAATTATTATTATTTAAAAAGGCTGTTGCTTTACAGTTAATTTATAGATATTTTTTAAATATTTGTGTATAATTATAAATAGATTAATGAAAAGATTTAAATATATTAATGATTGTAAATAGTAATGTTTTGGATTTATTTGTTTGATTGTTATTTATCATGTTCATTTTTAAATTTTCAAACATTCTTTGCAATTTTATTTATAGTTAATATTGAAAATTACTATGGATTGCTTTAATATTTATAGTTTGTGGTTTTTATAAATAGTAAAAAAGAATAGGACGTTGCATTTTTTATAGATAAAGATACATAAAAATGCTTTAAAAATAAACTGGTTTCATGGAAATGCATATATAGTAAACTGATTTTTACTTTTCAATTAAAAATAAAAATTATTTTTGACTTTGTTCTAAATAATACTTTTATTGTAATATTGCAACAAAAATAATTTTAATCAAAAATAAAGTGTTATTTTTAAATTTTTTAAAAAAGGAGAGAATATGTAAATAAAAAAATTAAAATTAGAAACTAGGGGATATTGCAGGCGTATCTTTGGGGAAGGATTTATTAAATACTACCATCTGGTATTTTTTAATTAGTAAAGTTTACAGTAGGTGGTATAAATCTGGTAAAGATAAAAGGATTTGCTACATAACAGCATTTGTCTAAACAGATGTCATGTGATGTATTGTTGGTTTTATATAAATTCTGGCTAGCAATTAAAGATGCTTATAGTTATTAAAACAGGCAAAACTCTCCATACAGTAGTGCCACTTAGTGCCAGCCAGAGTATGACAGTTACGTGCAGGCATGAAAAATGGTGATCATGTTGATCCTTAAAGTTGTTAAAAATCTAAAGACATGGATTCTGAACCGATTTCAAATCTCTATAAGTATATGGGAATATTGGCTTGGATTGGAAACAATATGCTTTTCAATTAGAGCTAGTACTTTAAAAGTAAATAAAGAATTAAAAGGTGGTTGCTTAAGGAAAAATTCAATAGATCCAAAAATCCAGGTGCATTACTCCAAGCTGTAAATTAGAAACTAATCTGTAGGTATTAGATAGGACAGCACTGGATAGAGATCTATTAAGTACTATTATCTACATCTATTGATTACTGAAGCTTACACTAGATGGCATAAATGTGTTGAGAAAGAAAGAATTTGCTGCTAAGGTTTCAATACATTACATCCCCAAAAATCCAAGATAATTTATGCTAGAGGCACATGAATCATTGATGTTTCTGAATAAAGGTAACATTTTGCACCATCATTATTTTTACATATTATTATATGATAAAGATTTTTAAAGTTTATTCTAATATTTTTTTTATTATACTATTTCAGCAACATTTTTTAATCTCATTTGTCTACCAGCATGTGGTTTCCTTCTAGGTCTTTTAAAACCTTTTTACAAATTGTAATACATATGAATGTGTGAATACATATACTTATACATTAACAGATAGGTAGATGTTTTGCCAGAGATCATACTATTCAAAGTTAATATTTGGTGATTATTGCAGACTTGACACCTCTTAACACAATTTCTTATAGCATTGCCTTTTTTAAAGCAACATTATAAAATATGATGAAATTTTAAGTTAAAAACTATACTATCAAATAATAAAACATATATCTTTAACATTTATATTTTGTTATTACTATTATTAATTAAGCATTTATTTAATTTTTAAAATTTTTAGCAGGATCAAACTTTTTAAGAGGCTTGTTTACAATACCCATCTTGTTTCCAATTATTTTTTCTTATTTGTGTTGGTATTCAATGGTAGAATGTTCAATTAATATATGATCTGTTTTATCTTTATAAAGAATATTTTGTGATATTTTTTGTTCTATGCCATTTAGTCCTGCATATTTTGGATAGTGACAACTTCTGAAACTCAGGTTAATAGATTGCTACCTAACTATGCTACTTCTGACATTATAATGTCTTTTGAATTTCCAAGCAGTAAAACCATTTAATTATTTTTATATAGTGCAGGAATAAAGCATTGGACTCAACTACTAAAGTTTTTCTATTGATTCTTGGTTGATAAATTTAAAAAAAGATCATTTTAGTTAACTGAATAAAAATATTGTGCTCAACTTTCCACTTTGATGCTGAAAACATCACATGATATACTCAGCAACTGCTTTTATAATTATTTTTGTTTCCTGTACTAAAATGAAGGGATTGTCAGTTGAATTCCAGTTAAGAAAAGTAAAACAAAAATTCAATTTAGTTAAATGAATGAGACTATCACATAGTCATTCATATGTCCATGTGGTTAAAAATTAATTTACTTGCAAAATGTATTGCATTGTTTTATTTTTTGGATCTTTGATATTAATGAAATTTAATTTCTATTAGAAAATTTAATACACACATGTGATTTATTTATACTTAATTAATTTTAATAAGGCTATAAATAAACTATACTGTTAAATATGTAATGAAGATCACCACTATTATAAAATTTAATCCCTTTCAAATATTAATGATTAATTTATTTAATATATAAATAAATAGTTATTAGATAAAATTGGACCACTTTTTGTTTAATGAATAAATAACATTTGTCTAAATCACATGTTATTAAATTAGTAATAATTGAAAGATTTCTAGTCTTTCACATGTGCCAACCATTGTCTCTCAGACAGCCAATCAGATTTTAAACAGCTGTCTTAAGAACGATCAAGCCAAATACATGACAGAGATTTTGACAAGAAAAGGATGATACCACCTTTTCTCTACTTAACTTTATATATATATAATGATACCACCTTTTCTCTACTTAACTTTATATATATATAAGCCAGTCTTAAGCATCTTGGTGTAGTAAATCTAAGATTTCACGCTATAATATCATAAATTAAAAACTCAGTAATAAATGAATATGTTTATATCTTCAAGCTTTCAGGCCAATATGCTTAAGACTGGCTTGTATATATAAAAAGTTAAGTAGAGAAAAGGTGGTATCATCCTTTTCTTGTCAAAATCTCTGTCATGTATCAAGGCCTGGTTGTTCTTAAGACAGCTGTTTAAAATCTGATTGGCTGTCTGAGAGACAATGGTAGGTGCATGTGAAAGACTAGCAATCTTTCAATTATTACTAATTTAATGAATAAAGTAACATTGATATAGGAAAGTGAATGATCTTGACAAATTTATTAAAATGACTGACTCTACAGAGCCTAACTTGTGAATGGTTTTTATGGTATGTGAGCTAATAGATGATTGCAATAAAATTAAATTAAGATGAAAGATGCACTGATACAGATAAAAACTTGAATTTATATTTCAGTGGAATGGATTGTACAGCCCTCCACATAGTGGTAAAGGGAATTTTATTAAAAATAACAACATGGCTTACTATTCATTAAGTGAAATTTAAAATATGTATTTGAGTAAGGGATAATCTCTAGATTAATAAATAAATAGTAATAATCATAAATATATTTACATAAAATGATTTGTGTCAAAGTTGTGAGTGTAAAAAGTTTGACACTTTTAATAAAAGTATAGTAATTTACTATCTATATAATACCAAACAAATAATGAAGATCTGTGTAAGAGATTGTGATCTGGCCTACTAATGAGTGCTATATAGTACAGCATGAAATGCATATTTTGAGGTGTGCTTATCTTACTCGATCATTAAAAATGTGTATATGAAATTAAATTATAACATCTATGTCTTGTTCACTTTAAGAAGTGAAGTGGATATTTCAAAAAATAGTGAGAGAAGTTGATCTTATTTCTGGGCTTATAGATAATTATGATAGGATTGAACTAAGGTGAAAGATACATTGATAAAAATTAAAAAAAAAACAAAAACTTGAAAACATATATATCAACTATGAATTTTCCATACAAAAAAAAATAGTTTTTTTTTTTTAAAAAAAAAGTGAAACAACACCAATTTAAAGCATTAATTTTGTTAACTTAAGTATTCATTTTTTAAAAAAAAAATATTTGTAAATGAAATTCAGTAAAATATTTTTAAAAAAAAATATCAAAATAATTATTCAAAAATTATTTCAACATTTATAATAAAAACACTTAAAAGCCTTTAAATTATTTTCTTTTTATTAAGAGTTTCAGTTATTCCATTCAAGTTATTCATATTATATAAAAAAAAACAGAAAATAATTTAAATAAAAACTTGTGTATAAATAAATAATATACATTTATATATTTCATACACAAAATTTTTATTAAATTTAAAATAATTTTAGTGTTTCCATGATGCTTTGTATCAAATTGAGTTCATTCTAAAGTGCTGAGATAAATTTGAATCTCTTATTCACAGTTTGAGAACATAGCTAAAGACAAGAAGGAACCCTCGTGAAAACAAAATATTTCTAGTAAAGTTAGCATTAAAGTGTATCAAAAAATTTGTAAGTTGTTTATATAAATGTAAAGAATTCTTACCTCAATGTAACTAGTAAACCTAAATGTAAATGAAAATGTAGAACTAATTAAACAACAAAATTTATAAGAAATATATAGAATGAATTATTGAAATGATAGTGAAGGTAGATCTCTAATCAAATATGGGATAAAGAAAACTTAAAGTGATAAATAAAAGTTTGGAAATTAAAAAGCAACAAGTTTTATAATAAGCTGTTTGGGATTGCAAATACTATTGAAAATATTTAATCTATGAATAGAGAAAAATATGATCAAAGATATAAGTATATTACTTAAAAGTATAATTCTATAATTAAAAATCACTTCTTTTCTTGTCAAAAACTTTATTTGATGTATATATATATATCCACTTATTTCCAACGTTTCGACTATCTTTACTCTATAGTCATTTTCAAGGATCTAGAAAAAACATTACATTATAAACAAACTTCACATAATAAAAACAAAAATAATCAAAAACAATATAAAGCATATAAACCCCATAAAATTTTTAAAAATAAATAAAATACATTAAAATCAATTAAATTAAAAACACAAAACATACACCACACTTACTTGACTCCCTTCTCAAAAAACTTTCCCTTTTTTACATTTTTTATCCAAAAAACCAATTTTTAAGAATAGAGTGATTTTGAGACAAAATAAGAAAATAGAGAGATTAATAAGAGACAAAAATAAAAGGGATATATGTGAGAATAAAAACAAAGCTAGGAGTAAATTTGGGAAAGGATATGATAATAGAAATAAATATGAGAATAGAAAGGAATGTAATAATGATAAATATAATTTTATTATTAATTTAACAGATAAAGTTTTTAAAGAGGATGAAAAGAGACTATTAGAAAAAGGATTAAAATATATACCTGGGAGAAAAATTGAAATGCAAAAAGAGATTTTTGAAATAGAGGCAAAATCTAAATTAATGATAGATAGATTAAAGGATTTAAGTAGTGTGAATAATGGTAATGAGAGAAAAAGATATGGGTATGAAAGGATGATGAAGGAATTTCAATACAGGATGGAAGTATTGGAGTATGATATAAGAAGGAATAAGAGTGATAAATCTGGTTATGATAATGAATGGGAAATGATTATGAATATGAAGAGTAAATATAATGATGTGGTGGTCTTGAAGGGAGATAAAACATCTAGTATGGTGGTAATGAAGATAGAAGAGTATAGGGAAAAGATGGAAATATTATTAAAAGAGGATTGTTTTGAAAGGATTAAGAAGAATGAGGGGGTAGGGAAAAATAAAGAAATAAATAGATTTATAACAGAAATGTATTCAAAAGGAAGCATAGGTGTGAATGATTTAGTGAAATTGAAGAGGATGGATTTTAAAGATGCTGAGATACATGGGATACCAAAAACGCATAAGATTGGGATACCATTGAGACCAATAATTAATAATATTGATGCATATTATGAAAAATTATCAAAATGGTTATTTACTAAGGTTTTAAAAAAATATGGAAAGAAAGAAAGAGGAAATAATGTTGATAATTCATATGAATTTATAAAAGAATTAAAAGTTTTTTTAGAAAAAAACAATAATGTAAAAAATATATGGTTTGTAAAATTAGATGTGTGTAATATGTATACAAATATAGATCCAAATAAAGCGGTTGAAGTAATTATGGAAATGTATATTAAGGATGGTAATAAGAATATTAAAATAGAAAGTCATTTATTATATGACATGTTGAGTGTATGCTGTAAGGATGTTATATTTGTATACAATGGGAAATATTATAAACAGTGTAAAGGTCTGAGTATGGGAAACTGTTTAAGTGGCTTACTGGCATCATTATATATGGATTTTTTTGAAAAAAGATATTTTGGTGATACTAGATACAAACCTATATTTTATGTGAGATATATTGATGATTATTTTTTGGTATTCAATGGGAATGAAAGGAAATCAGAATGTTTTTTAAAATATATTAATTCAATTGAGGAAAACATAAAATTTACAATGGAAAAAGAAATAAATAATTCAATTAATTATATGGATGTTAAAATTAAAAAAGTTATAAAAAATTATAGAGTAGGGATTGAGACTTGTATTTTTAGAAAAGATACTTTTTATGGATTATTGAGTAATTGGGAATCAGATATTGAATACATACATAGGATTAATATTGTTAATAATAGAATAGTTAGAGGAATTAATCTATGTTCAGAGGAGGGGTTATTTAGGGAGGAAATGGAGTGTATAAAAAATGAGGCAATAAAAAATGATTATCCAATTAAGATTATTAATAAATTATGTGGAAAAAAGAATATAGACAAAATTGAGAGGAAATTGAGAAAAAAGAAAGAAAAAAAGAAGGAATTTATGTATAGTGGGTATAAAGTGTCAAAAAGTACTTTTTTTAAGATTAAAAAGATAATGAGGGATATGAATAAGAAATATGGTAAGGAATGTGGTTTATTGTTGAAACCAGTATATAAAAGAAAATGTAATTTAGGTAATATGATAAGAAATAGGAATGTTGAAAACATGAATGGTATTTATAAAATAGAATGTTTGGATTGTAAAAAAGAGAATAAAGATGTATCATATATTGGTACAACAAAGAACAAATTAGAGACAAGATTGAAACAGCATTTGAGAGATAGGAATTCTAATGTAAATATACATAGTAAGGAATTTGGACATATAGATTTTAAGATTAAAATGTTGGAGGGGGTTAGATTGTATAAAGAAAGAATGGTAAAAGAGAGTTTATATATAAAAAGATATAAACCTGTTTTAAATAGAATTGGATAAGACATGAATAAAGAATTTTTTGGAAATAAATTCATTTTTGAAGTATATAAGAAAGAAAAAGGAAATAAGTTTTTTTATTGTAACAATTGGTTTTTTGGATAAAAAATGTAAAAAAGGGAAAGTTTTTTGAGAAGGGAGTCAAGTAAGTGTGGTGTATGTTTTGTGTTTTTAATTTAATTGATTTTAATGTATTTTATTTATTTTTAAATTTTATGGGGTTTATATGCTTTATATTGTTTTTGATTATTTTTGTTTTTATTATGTGAAGTTTGTTTATAATGTAATGTTTTTTCTAGATCCTTGAAAATGACTATAGAGTAAAGATAGTCGAAACGTTGGAAATAAGTGGATATATATATATACATCAAATAAAGTTTTTGACAAGAAAAGAAGTGATTTTTAATTATAGAATTATATGGCTATATGTACTGTATATTTTTGAAAAGAAAAAAGGATTGAGTCGTGATTAGAAACAGAAGTAAATGGATTTGTACTTAAAAGTACACTAAAGTGAGGCAAAATGAACAAGCAATTTACCAACAAAAATTTTCAGAATAATTTAAATTTTCTCAATGAAAAAAAAATATGACTTTAATTTTAAAGAAGATAAGTTACTAGAATGATAATTGAGTAAATAGTTTATTACTAAAAAGCACTAACACATTTTCTCAGATAAAATTAATTTTCAGCATTAATTATTTTGTTCTTCAATTTAGATGATAACTGTTTTCAAATTCAGTGACTTGGTTTCAATGATGAGCATTTTACTTTTATTTTAATTAAGAAAAAGGATGATCATATTAGACAGTTTACATAATCAAATCTTGATTTGGTCAATATATCATTTAAGCTCTCTAATTTCATTAAATACTGTGCTTTTTTCTGCTCTAATGTTTATAATTATGAAATGTCACATTAAAACTAAATATATATTCAAAATAAATATATTCATGGTTTCTTAAGACTGAAATATTAAAACTATGTAAACTTTTTCAGTCAGATAATTTTATTGAAGTCAAGATACTTACAGCTAGTATTTTTTTACCTCATTTCATAAAACACATAAAATTTTTGATAAAATGATACAGTTTCACAATAAATGAGATGCTAATATTGACCATAATATTAAAGGGGAAAAAAGGAATATATTACATTTTAATGATAAGTATCAAAGATGTAACAAATAAGATTATATTATCAAAGGCATAATGAAAAATACTAGTAATAAATTGTAATAACTCTAGAATGGGTGAAACTGGAAAACCATGTCTTTCAAATGGAAACTATTCATTGCAATTGCTGATGATAATCCACTCTTTGCAGATGATGATGGACATTGTGCAATTGTTCTCAAACAATCATGTATTTAAAATAGGAAATGTAATAGTTAAATCTTCCAGATAATAGTAATACTGAAAAACAATGAAACCATTTGCTCCTAAAAGATTAAAAAATACTAAAGGAAATAATCCTCAGTAATTCTTTTATAATGCACATTACACATATTAATCTCAATCCTAAACTTAGAGAATAAATAAAATTACTGCTATTTAATATATAGATTTTTTGATATTAGCTGCCTAATAAAAAGCATCCATATGTCAAATAATAATTATCAAATGGTTAAAGTTCCTGATGTACTCCTTTACTTGCAGTGTGAACACTTGCATTTATTACAATAAGAATTTGGTTTTATTATAGTAATAAGAGATATTTCAGGGATTCATATCATCCATATTTGCTGCTGTGAGATCATCAAATAATTAAGCACTAATGCAATTAGAATGAAAAACAAATATTAAAAGTTCTATTGGATAAATAGATCAATTACAAAACTAAGTCATACATATGTCTTAAATTAATGTAAATGATAACACCTTTTGATAATTTAAATTCTATAATATATATTTATTTTTGACAATAAAGAGTTTTTAATGTAATTTGAAGACCAAAAAAAAAAATATGTTAAGTGGTTTTATTATAATTTGTTCATATTTAATATGCATATCAAAGAAAAAAAAAGTTATGTAACAATATTAGATTTTAAATTTACCCTAACGTTACCACATGCAGAAATTTGCATAAAATATTGGAAAATAATATATATAAGCTCCTTTGAAATAATTTCAAATTTAAACATAATATTAATTATCATAAATATATCTACTGACTTTAGATCTTTGATACAAATTATATTTTTGTTATTGATAAAATAAAAACAATAAATGAGAAATCATATAACCTTTGCTTCATTGATTTACGATTATATTTTACAATAAACATCAAAATAAGTCAAATTTTTGTTCTTTTTTTTTTGTAGAAATAATTTGCATAGTAAATCATATTTTAAAATATTTTTCAGATTGTATATGCGTGTGAATGTAAGTTGTAACTACTTAAAAAAAATACTAGTAATAGTGGTTGTATTTTTAAAGCTTAAATTATTATTACTTTTATTTAAAAAATTATCTTATATCTTTTCCATTTTTCATTTTAATTGAATGTATTCGATTATTGAATAAATTGCGTTTACCATCATTTTTATTTTTAATATTTTATATAATAAACTCTCTGTTCCAATTTTAAAAATAATTTTTCAATAAGCAACTATCGATTTTTGACTTTTTTTTTTATTTTTTTATTACAGATGTTATTGGATTATATTAAATAATTCTTTGAAAATTGGTTGTTATTCTTACGTAAATTAATTGATTATTATCTTTCACGAATTAAAAATAAAGCCAATGGTAAAATTCTTTTTAAAAATAGAAAATTCATTATACAACAGCGGAAAGTGTTATTAATGAAACATTTTGTAGCATGCAGTAAGAAAAGATTTTAATACTTTAATCATTTGTAATGATTTTGTTCCATATTATGATAATTGATATTGATGAATTAAGTGACTATCTTAGGAATATAAGAATTTAATTAGTCTAAATGTTTGCTATATTAAATTGTGTTGAAAAGATTATAAGCAATAATGGCCTGATCACTGTATTGCTAGGGCTCTGTGAAGAATGATTAATGTACCATCAAGGGATTAGTATTTTATATTTAGCATATGAATTTTTTTAACAGTTTAACTATTAAAAATATAAAAGGACCTGCAAAGATTTGAATCAGGATTTAGATTTACTAGTAGCTTTATTAAGTTCTTCAATTCTATCATTGGAACTATAGATTTGACAATTATTAAGTATATAAATCTATTGATAAGTTGCTGTTGTGTTTAAGAAGATAAAATCCAAATGGATTTATTATTGGATCTGAAAAAAGAAATTTCATTTTTACGTTTTGGAATTGTAACTTCTGTGTTGAACATTCAAAGTGGAGAAATTGATTTGAGCTGAGTCTTAGATGGTGAAACTATATATTGAGTTACTGGTAAGTCTGGTCTGCTTTAGTTTTATATATTTTTTGTGAATCAATCTTCTTTTCTAATATATGGTGGAGAAATTTTAGGGATGTTTGCAGTTAATTAAAATAGAATGAAAAACAAATAAAAGAAATCTTAACTTCCCTTTGGATAGTTTATATAACAGCAGTATTTTTAAATTGCTGTCTTCATAAAAACAAAAATTATATAACTTATTTTAATTCATTTACTGAAAAATAAATAATAACATATATAATACTTTTTTGAAATGCTTTTATTTAATTTGAGCCAAAAATAATTGTTTCTTGGATCATAATCTTGGTTGTTACAGATAATTTTAAATAAAAGTATAGGGCATCCATAAATTACATAAATTAATTAATTCTATGAATAATGTTAATGCACTAATATAAGAAAAAGATTACATTCTGTTAGACAATTAAATAAATAATTTACTGAGCATTGCTTTTGACCTGGGAATGAGGGGGGGGGGTCATAGTCATAGCACTTCAGCTTCAATATTAACACCAGTTGGACTGACAAGCTGAAGTGTTATGATTATGACCCCATCCTTGGGTTGAAAGCAATGCTCAGTAAATTATTTATTTAATTGTCTAACAGAATGTAATCTTTTCTTATATTAGTATATTAACCTTATTCATAGAATTACACATTTAAAGAAAAGAAGGAAAATTAGAGTTATAAATTAATTTAATTAATTAATTTATAAATGCCCTATACTTTTATTTAGTTTTATATAACAACCAAAATTATAGTCTAAGAAAAGAAACATTTTTTAATTCTTGATGTATTAATCCTCAAGTTAAACAAAGACATTTTTAAAAAAAAAAAATTGTATACATATTCAAATTAGTTTTAAAGATAAAACTTGTTCATAACAGCTTATTCCTGGCCTAAACCCAGCCTCTCAACAAGTAAATGACTCTCAACTAGTGATCATTTTTTTAAATATGAGCCTCTCAAAGATCTTGTATGAAACATATAATAATAACATTGAACAACAGTTTTTTTGATCATTGCTAGGTTTATTTGATCTTAAGATTCTATAGTTTTGCTTTTAGGTCAAATTTTTGGAGTAATTTCTGTATAAATAATATTATTGGGTAGTTTTGTTGACATGCTTTGTCTTTAAGTCCTAAATTTTTTAGAAATTCTTGGAAATATATCATATGCTCTTAAGACTTTTTAATATAAGACAATTAAGGGTTTCTGAAGATCTATGGATATTATCAGATTGATATTTGTGGATTAATGTGATAGAGAAGCATGCATTTCTGCTCTAATGATTCTTTTTCTCATTCTATCAATCTTAGATTTAGAAATCTGACATAAAATTATCATTAGCAATAACAATGGTAATGCTTTTAGAATTACTGTTATATATATATATATATATATATATATATATATATATATATATATATATATATATATATATATATATATATATATATATATATATATATATATATATATATATATATATATATAAACATTACAAGCATAAAGCTAAACTAGTCAATATAAAATCAAAACTACCCCAAATCTAAAATTAAACCAGACCAGAATAAAAATAATATTAAAACACAACCTAAGGTTTCACTGCTACAAGCAGACTTCTCAAGTGTAAAGAAATAATAAAAAAACACACATTATATATACTATTAAAAACTACCCACAAATCCATTCACTTCCCATCCACCCTTAATATTAAAAGAACTCTTAAATAAGTTAATTGCTTCAGAATCATAAATTTTCAATAATAAAGACTCTTTAATTCTTCTTTTGATTTCATTTCTCTCAAAGAAGACAACCTTAGCTTCATCAAAATCAATAGTGTGGCCTGTATCTTTTTCATGGACATACAAAGCAGAACTAAGATATCTATTTTTAACTCTACTTTTATGAACCTTTACTCTTTCATTTAAACTCAAACTACTCAGACGTGTGCTCTTCCGATCTTACAAAATAAACAAGGAATAAAATATACCACACCAGGAATAGTCTTTCTATCAAAAACTTCCTTTGTATTATTCAATAAATTATTCAATGTAACACCCCTTTTCCAAGCAATTTTCTTATTTCCAAACAATTTACTATTTCTACACACAATTTTATAAGAAGACAATTTAAATGGCAAAGAAATAAAATCATATTTTTCTTTAACCTTTACATCCTTACAAATATTACTATTAAATAAAATACTTTTAACAAATTTATCAGAGTATCCAACACTTAAATAATCTTTATAAAATTGATATTTCTGAAACAAAGCTACCCCACTAGAATTATTTAATTTAATATTCCTATGACAATAATTCCTTAAAGCAGCTACTTTATGAGATACAGACTGATAGCTATCAGGTTTAATTATAGATCTTAATTCTTTACTTTTAACTAAATGACTGCACAATAAACAATTAGTTTCTATATTTCTAATCACCAAAAGATCTAAAAATTTTAACTTACCAAAATCTAACCCCCCTCCTTCTAACACAAATTTTATAGAAGGATCAAAACAATTAAACTCATTTACAAATTCCTTCAATTTACCATTCTCAACAACAAATAAACAATCATCAACATATCTGACAAATAATTTTACATATAAACAATTCTTTTTAATAATAATTTCCTCTTCCATAAAACTAATATAAACTGAACATACTAAAGGAGAAATAATATAACCTATTATCCACCCTTCCTTAATCTTATAAAAATTACCTTTATAAGTAAAATACATAGAATCTTCCAATAACAAAAGCAAATCTTTAATTACCTTAATTTTATTTTTTGATAAAGAACTTTTCTTAATCAATACAGACAAAAGAACATCAATACTGCTTAACCTATTAACAGACTGATACATATTTTCAATATCTAAACTTTGGAAGTTTAGATATTGAAAATATGTATCAGTCTGTTAATAGGTTAAGCAGTATTGATGTTCTTTTGTCTGTATTGATTAAGAAAAGTTCTTTATCAAAAAATAAAATTAAGGTAATTAAAGATTTGCTTTTGTTATTGGAAGATTCTATGTATTTTACTTATAAAGGTAATTTTTATAAGATTAAGGAAGGGTGGATAATAGGTTATATTATTTCTCCTTTAGTATGTTCAGTTTATATTAGTTTTATGGAAGAGGAAATTATTATTAAAAAGAATTGTTTATATGTAAAATTATTTGTCAGATATGTTGATGATTGTTTATTTGTTGTTGAGAATGGTAAATTGAAGGAATTTGTAAATGAGTTTAATTGTTTTGATCCTTCTATAAAATTTGTGTTAGAAGGAGGGGGGTTAGATTTTGGTAAGTTAAAATTTTTAGATCTTTTGGTGATTAGAAATATAGAAACTAATTGTTTATTGTGCAGTCATTTAGTTAAAAGTAAAGAATTAAGATCTATAATTAAACCTGATAGCTATCAGTCTGTATCTCATAAAGTAGCTGCTTTAAGGAATTATTGTCATAGGAATATTAAATTAAATAATTCTAGTGGGGTAGCTTTGTTTCAGAAATATCAATTTTATAAAGATTATTTAAGTGTTGGATACTCTGATAAATTTGTTAAAAGTATTTTATTTAATAGTAATATTTGTAAGGATGTAAAGGTTAAAGAAAAATATGATTTTATTTCTTTGCCATTTAAATTGTCTTCTTATAAAATTGTGTGTAGAAATAGTAAATTGTTTGGAAATAAGAAAATTGCTTGGAAAAGGGGTGTTACATTGAATAATTTATTGAATAATACAAAGGAAGTTTTTGATAGAAAGACTATTCCTGGTGTGGTATATTTTATTCCTTGTTTATTTTGTAAGAAGGTTTACATAGGTCAGAGTAGTTTGAGTTTAAATGAAAGAGTAAAGGTTCATAAAAGTAGAGTTAAAAATAGATATCTTAGTTCTGCTTTGTATGTCCATGAAAAAGATACAGGCCACACTATTGATTTTGATGAAGCTAAGGTTGTCTTCTTTGAGAGAAATGAAATCAAAAGAAGAATTAAAGAGTCTTTATTATTGAAAATTTATGATTCTGAAGCAATTAACTTATTTAAGAGTTCTTTTAATATTAAGGGTGGATGGGAAGTGAATGGATTTGTGGGTAGTTTTTAATAGTATATATAATGTGTGTTTTTTTTATTATTTCTTTACACTTGAGAAGTCTGCTTGTAGCAGTGAAACCTTAGGTTGTGTTTTAATATTATTTTTATTCTGGTCTGGTTTAATTTTAGATTTGGGGTAGTTTTGATTATATATATATATATATATATATATATATATATATATATATATATATATATATATATATATATATATATATATATATATATATATATATATATATATATCAAGCTTTCATAAAAGTGACCAATCCCTATAGCTAAATCTTGTAAAAGTATATTTCTCTGTGGATATTTTCAGTTTACTTTTCTGATATTTATTGCATAATTTTATAAATTTATGACCATTTTCTGATCAATGATAGACAAATAATGGTTATAAATATCACTGCTGCTTTTGTTATAATCTGGAAGAAATTGTTTTGATACCCTTGAAGGATGGACTCTGGTAGTTGTTGCTATTAATTTATTAAACCTATCATAATGAGAGGTAGTTGGAGAGATTCTTTTAATACTCTTTTCCAAGATATTTACTCTATCAAATCCAGTTTCACAGAACAAGATAACTTGCAATTATATGAAATTTGTTTTCCAAGAGTGGATGTTTTGTGCTGAGTATTGAGGAAATAATTTATTATCAGTAATTTAGCAGATAATGGTAACAATTTTTGTTTTTATTTTCCATCTGTCTAAATAGAAATGTTCTTTCTTGGTTGGCATCATAAAATAAGTGCATATTTTTTTGATTCATTTATTCTAAAAGTTTATAATTTGCTTGATTCTCATTGTTATATTCCTAAAGACTACTATGAAAATTGAAATCTCCTATAAATACATATTGTATAGAAAGATCTGGAAAATGGATAGGGCTAGTTTATATTAGGAGGTTTGTAAACATTTTACACATAAAAATTATCTATTCAAATTCTGATTTCAATATTATTTGAATTATCTTCAATGGAAATTGGTTCCTTTACAAGAAGGTTTGAAATAAAAGATGCCATACTATATTTATAATGCATTCTATCAATGTTCAGGTATTTAAAATAAAGATTGTTGGAGGAATGATAAAATTTCTGGAATATAATGACATTAACATTGTGATGAACAAAATATATATATCTGATAAACTCATAATGAAATCAATAAGATTATTCACAAACACACTAATAAAAGCAAACAATATTCCCCAACTGTCCAGCTAATACACTTTGATACTAAAGTGAGGAACTACTCTAGTTTTAATAATATAAAAATTTACCAAAATGTAATTCTTAATTAATTTAATATTTTTGATGAAAGTCAAGAGGATGATATTTATGTTAAATGTGTGTGTAAATATGGGATTAAAAACTTGGTTAACATCTACAGTTGTTAGAATCAACAACTCTTATTGTCAAACTCAAAAAAAAAATATCCTGGTTTGTAAATTTAATTCTGGATAAAATAGAGGGGTTTTTTTTTGGAGAAAAATGGTTTTTTGTTCTTTGGGTCTCCATGTTTTTTTTTTAGGTATTTTCTTCCAATTCTAACTTGTAATAAAATAATCTATTGTGTTCAAAATTATTGTAATATTAATTGTACCTGCAGAAAGACTAATAATAGATTTATCATTTTTAATTCAAATAAAATATTTCTTCCATTCATAAGATAAATTTCTTTTTTATGTGATTTTGCTTTGCAATTTTTTTTATATATTTTTATTCCCATTACCAAGCAGAAGTCTTGTTTAAATACTTTCAGCTCAACAAATTATATTTTCATTATGTAATTTTGAAAATATGATAACAAAGTTATAAACTTTATTTAGAACATTTGTTTTTGCTTTTGTTAATTTTAGATGTAACAAATAATTTGCTGCTTGTATTTTTTTATGTCCAGACAATAGGAACATTATAAATGGCAAGATTTCTCTTTTTTGCTTAATATATAGATATATAAATTTGTTAATTTTTTTTATTTAAATTCTCTTTAATAAAGTCTGCAATATTGTAATAAATTGACTATAATATTGAATTTATAATATTACCAAATAATTAAAATATCAAAACTTGCTTTATGTAAAATACTATTAATTGACTGTGAGTGTATATGTTAAAGTAGAGATTGTAACAATGAAAAAACAAAATGAAGTATTATTTTCAACAATTATAAAACCATCAGAAATGTTGGTGATATCTTTGTTAATTGGTCTCATAAGAAGACTTATCTTAACGACTTTCTTATCTTTTTTTAATAACATCAAATTTACTCTGAAAATTAAAAAAAACATTTTTTCTTTTTAAACATTTTAATTAAAAGAAATGTAGATGATTTTTTTTCTCTCTCGTACTAAATATAAGAAACAAAACCATGAAAAGATAATCATTCTTCTTTCATCACCACCAGCTCAATTATTTTCTGGAGTCTGAAACTCTATTTCATAGATTAGAAAACTTTCTGATAGCAGATATACTTTCTAAAATGTATCTATTACTAAAATAATGTTATCAATGGTTTTAAGGTCTATTCATATAATAAAATGTGAATTTGATAATTTAGGAATTAACTTCATTTTGATTTGCATTAAATGGTTCACTGACAAAATTTGTGAATGTTTTTTTAAAAAAAAAATTTCAACATTTATACAAATTTTTAAAAAAAATTAGTGAAATATTTTCCTGATTCAAGAGTAGAATTTTTTCAAAATATCAAAGTGTTTATAAAATTATGACCAAAGATCATTAAGGGGGGTTATTGAATTTTTTTAAAGGCCTGGTGACATAAATGAAAAGTTCAAATTATATAATATGGTTTTTTATAAAAAGTTGTTAGAGGAAAATCATCCTTTAAAATTGACCCAAAAATCTTTGAGAAAGAAATGGAATACATCAATAAATATTTTTTTAAAAATGAATACTTTGTTAAACTTTAGAAATTGCTCTAAAAGTATGTTTGCATTCATGTGGAAATGTTAACTTCTTTAGAATTTGTTTTCTGTAAAGCTGTTTTATTTAATTGCCAACTTGTACTTTAATAGAAAAGTTTTCATTAAGTTCACATAGTATAGCAAGAAAATAAAAAGATCAACATTGTTTGATAAGTTTAATGAAAATGATTTTAATCCATATACATAAAGCTTTCCATTAAATAATCATAAACCATTATTTTTTATTTATAAAAATGTTTGAATATATAAGTAATTAACCTCTTCATTTATTATACTGAATCTTCTAATATACAAAATAGAGGGTTTGAACTTAGAATTTTGTCAGTGTTCATCCTTCACTCCATCTCAAACAACTGATACACATGACCATATACATATGAAAAAGATAAATGATACCCAATATACATATATCATGTAGAACCAGCACTCTTCAGCTGGGCGAGATCATAATCCCCCACACATATATACAATCAGTGCTCATCTTATATTAAAATAGCAATTCCTCAAACTTTAATGGCCAGGCTTCAATCTGCTCACCATTTTAGCTATTCAACTGTCCATTTCATTGAAAAACCAATGATAAAATGCTCAAAGCTCTTGGTGGATTTGATATTGTAGTACAAAAAATTCAATTTCAATACTCAGCTTAAGAATCTTGCATTGGGTTATTTAATCATTTAAAATACAAATAAATAAATGGTCTACCAGAAAAATGGATTTTCAGTTAATCACTTTCAAATGGGTATAATAAAATTTAAAAAAAAAAAAACTGATGAAATAAATGACTTGTTCATAATATATTACAAAGATATATTGATATCATCATGATAATCAGAAAAAAATACATATAAATAATAACACTTAAGTAATTATAAGATTGTCAGATTATTAATACATAATTCCATTTACTAATATTCAAGTCTCAATTATTTGTATTTAATTGGAAATAAATTGAAAAATATATTGATTTTAACATTTGTATCAAAAATCTAACTACACATATTTATTATAATTCTCTTACAAGTTACAAGATTAAAATTATTTCAAAGACATTTTAAATAACTGCAATGCCAATTGCCTTTATTGGGAATATATTGACGAAAAACAGAGTACATTGAAGAATTACAATGATTCACAGTGTTGAAGTATTTCAGAAAAAAAGACAAAATATTAAACAGAATAATAGACCAATGTGTTCTACATTTAGGCATATTTGTGATTCACAAATTGAGTTATATAGTTATCACAAAACTCATCTCCAGAGTATGATTAATACTATTATTATTTATTTTGTATTTTTATTTGGGGGAGGGATGGCAGTGGAATGGTCATAATGAAAGCTAACTAATAATGCATACTTCAAAGTTTTTAAGACTAGCATCTATCATAAGTAAAACAATAAAGCTAAAATTGCAAAAAAATCAAGTCAGATGTCACATGACCTAATTTAATAAAGCTTGTGTTTACAAATGTTATATATAGAGCTCGCAAAACAAACCTTGTTAAGAGTTTGTTTTGTGAGCTCTATATATAACAATAAAACTAAGATTCTGAAATAAAAATAATAGCAGAATTTATTATATCTCATAGCATAAGTTTAAAAAAAAAACTTCAAAGTAAATTAAAAATATTAAGTTTAAAGAAAAAATTGCCATTACTAAAAAAAAAGAAGAAATAATTGAATTATATATTGTTTGAGAATTTATAAGAAGTTTGAAAGTAACAGAGCTAGGCCATTATTCATAGATAATGAACTCTTGAATCCAAAACATTACTTCTGCACCACTCATATGTTTAAAAAATGTGGAATATTTTTTATATAGTTTAAAAAACTATTCATAATTTTAAGAAAAAAAAACAACTTATATATTTGTTCATGCATCTTTAACTAATACATTTGATGAGACAAAAAAGTTAGAAAACAAACTGTAAAAGAAACTCATAGTTGTATCTTAATACATTTGGAATTTTGTTCATGTGACTTTTCAAAGACAATGATTTTTAAAATGCTAGATATCCAAAGAAAAAGCACTTTTCAAAAAATAAAATTGTTAGTGGGCAGTGTTTGATTTATTGTAAATGATTCTTTTTAACAAATATAAATTAATAATGAATTAATTTCCCATCATGCAATTTTGAAAGAAGGATGCTATTATTTTGACATAAATTTGTAAGGGTCAACAAATTTTATGATTATGTTTTGTTTAATTTGAAAAATATATGCATTTGCAGATATTTTCTGACTTGAATGTATTAGTTATAAAAATATAATTAAATTAAATTACTTTAAATAATTTGTCATATTTTGATGTTTAAAATTCATGTTTAATTAACTTATATAATACTAGCTTTATTTTGATTATAAACTGTATATGTATAATTTTAATTTATGCTCACATTGTTTAATTTATCTTTTTTAATTAATAATGATTTTAAGCAACACTGAATTGTAATAAAATAAAAAAACTTTTCTGAAAGTGGATAACTTGATGTAGATTTTAAGAAAAGTGGAATATTTTCTTATATTACTATGTTTTTATTTTAGAAAATATTCATAATTCTTAACGTAAAAACAACTGATATATTAATTCATGAGTCTTAAATATTCAATTGGTAATACAGAAAAAATAAAAAACAATTAGAATACCGCTATAAAAAGAACACATATCTTCATTTGTTAAGAATTTTGAAAAGTTTGGTATTCAATCTACAATATTTTTTATATATCATAAGATGGTGCATTTTCCAAATGAAAAAATAATCAATAAAAATTATTACTAAAAAAAAATAATGAATAAAAATTAAATTACAACATACATTAAAAGTATTTATTTTATCAAATATAATTATTTAAGAGTAATAAATTTATGTATGGTATCTATTTCTTACATCATCCATACTTTCAATACACTGTTTTAAATGAAACAAATCATTGAACTTGAAGAAAAATAATAAACTGAATAAAGTAAGAAAGAAAATATAACAACAAATAATAAACAAATTAGCTACAATAATTAATTAAGAAGATGTACCAAATGTATACTGTAATTAATTTATTTTTGTTTTCTAATTACATTTGCGCAAATAAATACCTTTACTGTATATTGCATTTAATTTAATTTTTTATTTTTTTAAATTATATTTGTAATATATTGAAATTGTACATCATAATTTAATTTTTTGTGGATTATTTTTTCATTTGGGAGATGCACAACCACTGGTAGGTAGAAAGTGTGATAGATTAATGCTAAATTAGCCCTGAATTTTGTTTGTTTAGCTCAAGAGATTCATTCATTTTTGAAAATTTATTTTTTTATTTCAATTCTATTACTATTTTATGGTTTGAATATATATACTATGAAACTAAATCTTAAAAAATTATAAATAATAAAGAATTTTTTATTGTTTTAGATATCTATAGATACTTTCATTTATTGATTTGCTACTTTTTGTAATTATTTATATATAATTCAGTTTTTTCTATGTGTAGTTAGTTAATAGTAATATTTTCTAAATTCAGGATTCTATTTGGATATAATTAGCATTCGCCATCAAAAATAATCAAACTGGCCAAGAAGATTGTTAAGAGACTGACTGTATCAACATGTGTGTTGACTCATCTAAGTTATCTCCCTTTTAGAAATTTTTTTTAAGGCTCATTAATCAAAACAGCTGTTAATATCAAATTATTCATTTACTGTTACTCCCTTCTCTTCACATTTTTCAAATATATATATTTTTAACAGATGGATATTTAATCTTGTTTTATGCATTGCTTGAAGCGTCTCTACAATGTTTTTAAACTAACATTTCTTATCAAGATAATGGTAGGTAGCAACCAGCTGAAACAACATTACTGTTAATTACACGTGAATGATTCTGGATAAAATAACTTTTATATATGTTGTTTATTAAAATCTTTATTTTAACACACACACAAACATATATATAAAGTTGAGAATAAAAATGTTAACAATTTGTATATTTAAAAAAAAAAATTAAAGGATACTAATCTGATAAGGAAAAAGAAAATTAATAACATTAAAGTCATACTTAAAAATTTCAGTAATATATAAAATTTTAAGCAGAAAATTTTTGTGTCCAGAAAACGCTTTTAACACTGATAATAAAATTGCTAAGCCTACAAAAATTATTATATAGAACGTTTCACTGCAACGCATCAGCGTATTATTAATAATCAAATAGAATAACTTATGGAAAAAGAATTAATGCGTTCAAGAATCTTAAAAATTTTCTCTAATTTTTTTAAAAAAAATTAATTTGTTAACTACCATAAAATTATAAAGGAGAATAGAAATGTTTAAAACAATTCAACGTGTAATATTTATACATCACATGATCACTACTATATGGAGAGTTTTGCTTTGTTTTGAATTGTTTAATATTTATACACACACATACAAATCACTGCAATTATAAAACGTTTGAAATAAGTCAATTTATGAATGAATATACTTGAATATTTTCTATGTCTCTCATTGTAAGCTTGAATTATAATGGATGTTAGATAATAGCTAAATTTTTATCGAGTTTAGCCTATCCATAAAAGAAACTGGTTTTTGTCTTGTGACTTTTGTAAATGAGGTGTTTTGGATGTTGATCTAATATACTATATTTTTTGGATAGAATCACCTTTCATTCAGTTATCATATTTTTGCTCTTTTTTGTACTGCCAAGCTACTAATCTGAAATTCAAAAACATCTTAATACTTTGATAACATGATTATATAGATAAGTTGATCTAACAAAAGTTTAATATATATATAATTTGATGTTCTCAATTTTTTAGTAATTGTGGGGATCTCCACTGTTTTGCCAGGATTGGTATAAGACCCAAAAAAAATTTATATGAAATTAGCTTATACTAAAGCAAAAATTATTCTCAAAATATAAATAAAGTAGAACTGGATAGGGATTTAATAATTATTACTACCTAGCATCAAGATTATAATAGGTAGTAAACCTGAAGACTATTATTAAAGCTGGTATTATTTATTTAATGTGGTGTGGATTAATATAGTGATAAAGTATTGGATTCTAGAATGTGGGACACTAGGTTCAATTTCAATATTTTAACTTATGGCACTCAATCTTCTTATGAACTCTCAAGCAATAAAGGTATTCAAATATTTTATATTTTATTTATTAAGGATTTTTCTTTCTATATATATTGAGATGGTTATATGTCTCATGACATATATCATAGTAATGTGTGTGCATGTATATATATAAAGTTGAAAGGAAAAGTAGAAATAAACACAAACAGTTTTGTATTTTCTATATTACACTAGAATAACAGTTAAGGATTAAATAATAATTTTGAATTATAAAAAATTTATTATAAATTGAACATTTAAAAAGGTCTAATTAATATTTTATTAATTCTGATTTTGAAATTAAAACAATCATGTTTTTATGTTACAATAGATATCCTGGTAATTATAAAATTTTATTATCTATTTTGATTAGATTAAGAAATTTTGATAATTCAAGTTTGTATAATATATTTTGATAAAAATCCTACAGAGTTGTTTTTGAAAGGATTAAGGTGAATTGAAAAGATTAACTTTTTCAATCAAGATAAAGAAAATTTACTTTTAATTACTGTGTTTTTAAAATTCCATTCAGACTGTAAAAAAATAGAAAAAAAGATTACATGACAGTTTTACAGCATTACTATTACAATGAAGTTCTAACTGAAGCCAAAAGACAGTTTATCCAGCTGCTGCTAGTTCACAATGGTAGAGTTTGAATTTACATGGAAATAAGTCCCAGCATTATGTGTTTCATAGCCCATATTGTGTACTAGACAGTATGCCTGATATCTATCAAATTCTAGATTAAATGGAACTGATTGAATGCCAATAGTTATCCAATTTATAATGTTCCTGAAGATGAAAATAAGCCAGTCTACTATTTTAGAAAGGACCAGTTTACCAAGAGAGTCCATTGGTTTGCTGGAGAATTAGTTTATACATATACACTTTTATCTACATGCAGAGAAGCACAGATAAAGGTACTGTGTTAGGTGCTAGTGAGTAGAATGTGCTATAGATTGAGAATGATATAATTTCAAATATGTTTACAGTTAAAATCTTTATAAGATTCTAAAGTAAGTAACTTTTGTTTAAATTATTCAACTAAAAGTAAGATGCATTTCAGTATATTTTATTAAAAAAAGAAAACTCCAAAAAATCTTTCTATATTGAACAAAAGAACTTTCTAGAATATTTTTACAGATATTTACAATTAATTAAGAGTAACCTGAAAGAAAAGAAAAACTTTTATGAAGGACTGTTAAAGAAGTAGTATATATTTTTAAAAAAAAATTAAAAAGCAATACCATTTTTACCATTAGAAATAATTAATAACTTTGATTCATATTATCTATTTTTCATATTATCTATTTTTTTTACACACTTATGAGTGAATTTTATGTATATTTTAATATGGAATTAATTGTCTCATGAAAATATATTTTTAATAAGTTTATTATTCTGACAAATTAAAATATCATATGATATAAACATCAATGGGTGAATACATTTCCATGGGTACTGATATATACAGATATATATGAAAACAGTCATTATTTATATATACCATGAAAATGTGATAGCTTATTTTTTTATTATTGATATGCTATTGCATATCTGTGTGCTTATATAGATGTGTGTTGAGTAGACACATATATATTAAAATTAATCATATTTTTATTATTAGTTTATGACAATTCAAATATATTCATTTTATATTATATATGCACATCTATGTGCAGATATATAGTGTGTTTTATGTAAACCTACAAAGATATTCATAAATTACAATGTGATAGCTTATTTCTTTTTTGTATTAATCAAAATCAGAATACTGAATTTATATTTATAGCATACTCAGCAGACCTTAATTTCATTTTATTGTTTCTAATTAATAAATTTATATTTCATTCTTAAAGTTATTCCAGTGAATTTACTCAATCCTAAAATAGTTTTAGACTATTATATGTTCGTACTATACCTCTTGTTCAAAGTAACAGTTATAGAGATTTTGCTCACTGAGCTGAATTTATGCATAAAGGTCTGTCATATAACAGTGGTTTATATTTAATATTTTTGGATATCCAGATGATCCTGAATTGGCACAAAGGAAGGTCTTTTACAGTTCATGCATTAAATTTTATTTTAGTATTAATTAGAAATTAATTTTACAGTACAGTGGCCAGGGCATTGATAATTATCAACATGTTTTAATATCCCAGCATTATTTTTTGTTATATTCTGATGTATTAGCATCTTTAAGTATGTGCATCCAACTTATTATGTTAAATTCGTGGCCTAAGTTTGGGAAGGGCTAAATAATTAACCTGGTTCATAGTATATCCCATTTCAAATCTAATCACAAAGTATATTGTTGATTTATTTTCATTGGTAATCATTCATGCTGATGAATTATTACTTTTGTGTAATGCTGATGAATTTATAGTTAGTAGTCCTTTTGCTGATTTCTCATGTTTCTCATATTCACTATAACACACTCATTCCTTTTATATCCAATTTTAAATTTTGATTGGGGTCGATAATGATTTTAAACATCCATGGGTTTACCCTAGACTTCATACCATTACATATGGCTACCCAGATATGGGCCCAATGATGATCAAGTATTGGTGGCCATTATTACAAAATTGCCACTCAACTTGATCTTATATATAACCACATCTGAGAAAGAAAAAAGTATGCATTTTATGCAAAATTAACATATAAAAAATTTATGTAAAATCTGTGACAAGAATATTGATGATTATAAATTATAAAATAATGGTTAATGACAGTAATCATGAATTATGTATATAAAAGTGGAAATATCTGTAAGATTTTCATATTAGAAAAATTACTATCAAATGTTAATAGAGAGTAATCAATGAAAATAGTTAACTGTAAATGCTTCCAGCATTCAAAAGGAGTCCCTTTTTATATGCAATCTGTTGATATTATACACAGACTAAAGTGCTACAATATTTATTTATGGTTTAAAGAAAGAAAATTAACAACCTCTTACACATTCCTTAGAAATAATAGACTGTTCCACTGATCAGTTAGATGCTATAAATTAAGAATTTTTAATAGATAATAATTGTTTAAATATATAAATAAGTGAAAATATCTGTTATATTTTCATGTTAGAAAATTTTTACAATAAGCTATTAATAGATAGTAATTAATGAAAATAGTAAAGCATTACATAAATAAATACTGTAATGCTTTAGTCTATATATAATACCAAGAGATTGAATTTAGAAATGGTGCCCTTTTGAATACACAAAACATTTACAATTTAATATTTCCAATGATTACTGTCTATTAACATCTGACAATTTTTCTAATGGTAAATATAACAGATATTTCCACTTGATTAAATATTTAAATAATTACATCCATTAAAAATTAATAATTTATAAATGACATGTAACTGATTAGTGGTATGGTCTATTATTTCTAAGAAATGTGAGAAAGGTTTTTGACTTTCTTTTCTTAAACTATAAATATATACTGTAGTGCTTTAGTCTTTACATAATTCCAAGAGACTGCATGTGCCTTTTGAATGCTGGAACTATTTACAGTTTATTATTTTTATTGATTACTGTCTATTAACATCTGATGGTAATTTTTTTAGTATGAAAATATAACAAATATTTCCACTTTTTTTAATATTTAAACAATTACATCTGTTAAAAATTAATTTATAATATATATATAAAGTATGTATGTATGTATGTATATAATAAGCAGAATTTTATGAATCTTAAGGATGTAAGTATTGAATTTATATTGGGGGATTTCCATGCATTTATCTATAAATATTTCATCTATAATATAATCAGGCAAATAAACATTCAAAAACTAACAATGCAAGTTGAATTATCTATGAATAGTACACTTTGTCTAACCCACCATTAAGCCAAAAGTTGACTGATTTAGATTAGTACTCAATACTAGTAAAAATTGGTAGAATCTCAATTTTTTAAATATTTTTACAAATAAACAAATCTCTCTATAAAAAGTTATAAGAAGCAGATATTCATTGATTTTATATATGTAAATATTCACTTTTATAAGAACTCTCATTTTAAGAAAGTCTAAAATATTAAGCTAAAAGTAGGTCCAATTTTAGCTTAAAGGAGGCTGGACAATAAAAATACTATTTCTGAATAATGTGTTTTAGCATGCAATGCTAATTTTTAATTGTTTACCTGGTTAGATCATAGCTGAAGTATTTGTAGATAAATAGATAAATACACTAATATCCTTTATAAATTCCATTATTTACATCTATATACCACCTGTGAAAATCTGCTTCTTAATATATATAATTCTTTATGAAGAGGCTTGTTTAATTATGAAAATTTTTAAGAAATTAGATTTATTCTAGTTTAACACAACTTGTATAAAAATCTAGAATATTAAGATAAAAGCAAATCCATTTGTGGCTTAACTTTTTAACAAGTTGACATTTTTTATTGTTAGTCCTGGTGGGGGGTTTTGTTCTTAGAAATTTAAATTAACAAATGAAAAACATTCAAAAAAATCATATTTGAAATTTGAAAATATTGAAAAAAATGAACTTGTAATGAGAACAGAGAATGTTTTAATTATTCAATGGTCAGACAAAAACAGTATAATGATTAACTCCAGAAAATCAACAAAATTTTCTTTGATTGAAATTTATTTTTAGAATACTAATAAATAAATGTTAATCTCTGATAAATTATAAAATTCTGCTTTAAAACATTAAAATTGGTTTATAATTTTTAGAATTTCTTGAAAGATCACAACACAGTGACAGTTATAATAGGAAATGATATTATATGATCAATGGTGCAAGGCATGGCCATCTTATCAGCTGTTTTTTGTCAACATTATGGTCATTTTATTAATTTCCAGTTTTAAAAATAAAACATATACAAATAAAATGTAAGTGTACACATGCATTTGTTTGGTTTTAAAAAATTATTGTGTAAAAGTAATAAGAAATATTTAATAAACTACTCAAAATTTTTGTTTTGTTTTTCCAAACATTTTCTCAAAAGAGTCTTGCAAATACTGCAGACAAATTACAAAGAATGAAAACTATTGATGAATTGAGACAAGCTTAAATAAATGGAGATAGACTTTGATCTTTACTGAACTCAGATTTTTTTAGAATAAATTAATATTTGCTAGTTTGCAGTTTTCATGCTTTAAAAAAGCCCAAAAAAATATTACTACAAATAGTCATAGAAAAGCAATCTAAAGTGACAGAACTACCATGCCATTTTTGCAGTAAATACCAACATTAGCTATCAGACCTCATATGAGCCAAATTTGCTTAAAGATGGCTCATACAAAAAAAATACTGGCATGCAAGTTGAAAAAATATTATTTCAACTTGCTATGCCAGTTTTTAATTAGTTGTTTGCTCATTTGTAATATAATTAAAATATTTCTAGATAAATGCACAGAAATTTCCATTTATAATTTCAATATATATATATATATATTGTTAAAAGGAGGTTTCCATTTATAATTTCAATATATATATATATATATTGTTAAAAGGAGGTTGCCTTGACAACAGTTTGAAATTCTTGATTGTTATTGATATTTGGATTGTCTAAATGTTGACTAGTTTTTATTTATACATATATATGAACAGGCACTTTGAGGACAACCATGAAGGAGTTCTCAATATTAGCAAAGTTGACCAGGCTAAAGTCTTTAAAAGGACTCTAATCTAAAGATATAGAAAACGTTTCCTCACAATATGTCAATTTATATTATAATAAGAGATGATTGCTGTTTTAGCATGAAATACTATTATTGGTGATTATTTATTTTTTCAACATATATGTGTTCAAGTGTATCAGTGATAATAAGAGTTGTAAATTACGTATATTGGTGATTATTTATTTTTTCAACATATATGTGTTCAGGTGTATCAGTGATATGTGATAGAGTGGTGAGTGGTGGGCCATGTGAAAGTCTGTGCTCATATATCCTATATATTATAATAAGAGTTGTAAATTACGTATATTGGTGATTATTTATTTTTTCAACATATATGTGTCCAGGTGTATCAGTGATATCTGATAGAGTGATGAATGGTGGGCCATGTGAAAGTCTGTGCTCATATATCCTATATATTATAATAAGAGTTGTAAATTATGAAGATGGTGATGAAGTGGAACACATTCAGAAACACTGCTCAGCTTATACCATTAACTTATGAGAATTTATCAGATACTTGTCTATATAGACATAAGACAATGACAAGATTTGAATTGTTTACAAATAATATACCAAAAACTTAAATTTAATAAATTATGTTTCTTAATAAAATCATTAAATAATAATTAATATAAAACATCAAGATAATATCTTTTCTTGCAAGACCTTTGTTGTTTTAGAAAAAATTGCAAAGTTAATCCGTAATCATAATATCTACTGCTAGGACTTGATTAAATATAATTCAGATGTTTAAAAAAACTAATTTATATTCATATTTATGTTATCTATAAATTTTTTTTTTTTAAAAAAGAATTCATTGTATACAGACTTTCTTTTTTTTTTTTTTTTGTATCTGACGTAATCTAAATAAAAATAATTTAATTCTTTATCAGACTGAAAAATTGTTAGGCAAAAGGCTGAATTATCTGCATTTAATATTATTCTTTGTGTTAAATAATTAATCTTATTGCTTTATCTGAGAGATTATCAATCTCAACAATGTTGTTCCATTTTTTATTTATAATGAATCCCACTCCAATATTGTGTCCATATAATAATAAAGCACATATCCATTTATCAAAATAATTGTGTCTTCATCTTTTTTTAAATACATACACAAATACCAACAAATATAAGAAAGTTCTTCCAATTCATGCAATTTTCTTTCATTTTGAAAGTGATTTACAAAAGATCATCATTAAATGATTGTTCAAATTGCAATAATGGGGTTTTTAATGTTCTTTGCCTTTATTCATCAATCTCTATTCTGGATGATGATTTTTCAGCTTTCTGGGAGTGGGAGTCATAATTTACTTTTGTTTGTCATGATTGTAAATATAAAAATGAATAATCATACATACCCACATTTTTTCTGCATTTAAGAAAATGCAACTGATGTTTTTGTTAAGAACTATCAGGCAATTGAGTAGAAAAATCACATTGTTTCTTTATCTTAAAAAATAAAAGTTGGTAAATTCACCATACTGACTGATTTATATTGGTGAACAGGAATTTGTTTCTTTACTATATGAATAATCATATTATAAAAGCAGAAATGATAAAAACCTTTTGAAATAGACATTAGAAAATTTATTCTGCTCATTTCTTTGAGATCTTGAAAAGGAATTTAAAAATTACATTTATAGGAATTTTCTTTTTGCTATCATTTTATGTGTATACATCCATATAAAAAATTTTCATTATTAATATTATGTTATTTCTAATTATCAACTTTAAAAAAATACAAAAACATGTTTAGATTATAGCTGATTTTTAGAAGTTTATAAAATATGCATTAATGTTGCCTTTGTCTTCAAATCAGGCTTAACAAATAGAGTGTGATTAGATTCATTAATACATTTGTTAATTGTAGCAGTATTTATTTTTAAATGCTATTGTTTTTATGCACTTTAACAGAGCAATTCATATTTAGAGTTATATCACAACCTTTATAAAAGGCTTTATGGTATATAATTAATACATCAGTATGTAATGCATATAATCTAGGTTCAAATTCACTCCAAGTAAATTTTGGGGAAAAAAAATTAGGTTACAATCTGGCTTAAAATTTTTTTTAATTAGTTATTTTATAGCTAATAACTAACCATCTATTATTAATTGGTAAATGGGTATTTAGTTATTCTTAATTAGAGTCTAAAACAAAAATAGAAGATTAGTCAAATCCACAATAATACTTTCTTTTTAATTTAATTAGAGGGGATTTGAACCCAGACTTTCAAACTCCCTTTAATCATCATCTTCATCCTGAACAACTGATATACATGACCACATACATGTGAAAAAGATAAATAATCTCCAGTATATGCATTTCATACTGAACCCGCACTCATCAGTTGGCCCAAATGATCATCTGCCCCCCACACATATATAATCAGTGCTCCGTTTATATCAAGATAGCAATTCTTCAAACTTTAATGGACTGGCTTCAATCCTCTCCACTCTTCAATTCTTCAGCTGTACATATCATTGAAATATGGCATGTTCAATGCCCCCTATTTTGCCAATTTTGTTGTCATATTCATGTTGACCTAAGTTATTCTGACCCCTTATATGTAGGACCTTAAGCCCATTCAAGTATTCAGAAGAGGGATGGGCAAAATATGGGCTGATATACTTTTAATCTAGATGTTATTAGAAGGGATTTGAACCCAGACTTTCATGCTCCCTTTAATCATTAACTCCATCCTTATTTTTTATAGAGAAAGGGGTGGGCGCAATTTTATCTTTTAGTTTTAATGAATTCTAAGATTTTAAGTTATTGTTGTAAGCATTATATACACAATGATAAAGTTTTTTAAACAAGAGTATAATTATCAGCATGAAACGGTTTTGAAGAAAAAAAATCTGTAAAGTTAGTAAGAAATGACATCAAACGAACTTGAACCAAGTAATACTAAATAATTACTTGCAGTCGAAACACTTTTGACTCTTTACTTTTTTTAAATAGAAGCATATTACTTCTTTCCCTCTCTTCAATTCTCTATTCTTTTTTGTAATTAAAAAGTGCTTAGCTATTTATAAATTTACATAATTAATTAACAAACGCATTTAATAATGTAAACTGACAGTCCTGGAGATGTCAGATTCCATTACTAAAAGATTCAGTATTAGATTGGAAGAGAGTCAAGCAGCCTCAAGTGTTTTTCAAACATTTAAATTATAATTAATCGATTTACTCCATTTTAACTTTCACATGAATACATTAACTTCACAATATTACATATTACTTGAAAGAATTCTATTTTATTTAAAATTTTACATATTAATTCTTTTAATTCTCTTTAAATTATACTGCTGACTATCAATGATTCTATATTATTTTATTACATAAATTTCATAGTGTTAACATTGCTTACTTCAGTTAATGATATATTTATATTCAGTTGGCCCTTTTTTTGTTTTTTTTTGGTTAGCAATAGTTCCAGGTTTGTTCTCAGCAGAAACAAATTACCTGTCTAGTTAATAATATGGAGTTGTTGTGCTGCATACCATTTTGATATTTAAGCATTATTTGATCCCATAAACAACCATCTTTCAATAAATGTAAATAAGATGGCTTTAGATTACATTTAGTAATGTTAATAATCTTGGCCAAATTATCTCAGTAGGGTTAAAACAATATTTCTTTTTAATATGCTTCTTATATTTGCTACTTTGTACACTGAATCACAATTCTGTTGTGACACCAAACTATAACAAGACTATCATTTGTAATTTTTTAAAAAAATATTTCACTTGGTGGGGACAAACAATTTCTTGTAGTGTTCATTTATTATCTGATGGTTAGCAAGTTTGCTTTAGTGATAGATCCAACTGAGTTTGGGTTTATTTGGTTAATAAGTAATCGATATCTCAATTGTTTACTTTCTGTTAAATGAAACAGTTTAAGATTGGTGTTATTTCCAAAATGTATCTTAAATGTGTTTAGTTAAATTTAAAAATATTGATTTACATCTCAGTTGAAAAACTTCTATCCAGCATAACTTTTATTTTATGTATAAATATAGTTATCAATTGATGATTGCTGGTTTAGCATGAAATACATTTATTGCTGATTATTTATCTTTTCGACATATGTGTTCAAGTGTATCAGTATTATGAGATAGAGTGAAGAGTTGTGGATCATGTGAAAGACTGTGCCCATATACCTTGTATATTACATATATTGATACAGGTATATAATAAGCCTGTATTTCAGTTATTAGAGCACTAAAGTGTTTTCTATTTAGCTAAATATGCAACTAAAATTTGTTATTTAGTTTCAAAAAATTGTAAAACAATTTTATTGTAATTAATAATTGAATATACAAATATAATATGTATTTTTTTTTGCATATTTTTTTATTAATTCTAATAAAACAAACTTGACATAATTGACACTTTTTACACATTTAGATTAAAAGACTTTTGCAGTCTGGTTAATCAAGTTTGAAGTCTTAAACAAGTCTTAAAAATTGCGCATTTTAAAATTATTGAAAAACATGTTTTAAAATGGACTAATGAACCAATGAATAAATCTAATAGGGGAAAAATATGTATTAAATAAAAATAAATATATTTATCAAACATTTATATTCAAATATGATATCTCATTTTAATGTCTATTTCAATTTGATGCCGGAGGCAGGTGTCTCGTTGATACTGGTTCTGAAGGTCTTATTCACATTTGGCATATATATATATGTTAAATCTTCGTTTTAACATATATATATATATATATATATATATATATAAAGAGCCTGCTACTAGCTCTAAACAAGCTTAATTATTTTATTTTTTATGATAAATGCTACAAGAGAAAATACATGAAGCTTTTATCTATGATGGTCCCCATCCCCAGACCGGTTTCGAGCTATGGCTCTCATCAGTGAGGAGCTAGGACATAAGATTCAAAATATTAACTCAAGCCAAGCATTTATCTAATTCTTAAATATTAAGAAAAAGATCCAAATCTTCATACACCTACATGTCTTCAAATTCAGCTCTTTAACCAAAGAAACTATATGAGCCTGAACTAAATTCAGAGATCCCATATATTAGTAGGCTTAGCAATTTAATATAGCCAAAGCCCTAATAGCAAAATTATAATAGTAAAAATCAGTCATATATCACATGACCTATATAGCTTGTATTACCAATATGTAATATATAAAGAGCCTGTATTATATATTACATATTGGTAATACAAGCTATATAGGTCATGTGATATATGACTGATTTTTACTATTATTTTGCTATTAGGGCTTTGGCTATATTAAATTGCTAAGCCTACTAATATATGGAATCTCTGAATTTAGTTGAGGCTCATATAGTTTCTTTGGTTAAAGAGCTGAATTTGAAGACATGTAGGTGTATGAAGATTTGGATCTTTTTCTTAATATTTAAGAATTAGATAAATGCTTGGCTTGAGTTAATATTTTGAATCTTATGTCCTAGCTCCTCACTGATGAGAGCCATAGCTCGAAACCGGTCTGGGGATGGGGACCATCATAGATAAAAGCTTCATGTATTTTCTCTTGTAGCATTTATTATAAAAAATAAAATAAGTAAGCTTGTTTAGAGCTAGTAGCAGGCTCTTTATATATTACATATTGGTAATACAAGCTATATAGGTCATGTGATATATGACTGATTTTTAATATATATATATATTCTTTCACAAGTTTATATGAAAAAATGAAATGAAATAAATTATGTTTTAAATTTGAATGTCAGCTTATTCAAAATGCAAACATATTTATAATTGGCATTTATCTTACATAAATGAAGACTCAATTAGTTTTTTCCTCGAAGATGATGACATTAAAGAGAAGTGGCAATGGAAAAAGTTTTCTGAAAACTGAAAACCTTAATCCTCTATCCCCTTTTATTGAGCATTTTTTTAAAAATTACAAACTGTATAACATCTATCAGTTCTTAGATACTGTATTAAATAAAATAGATGGTGTTTTTTTTTTGTTTTCCACTATATTTATAGTAAGTGTAATATATAGTTATCGTTTATGTATATTTAAATTTGCATATGTTTGTTCATCTGTGTAATGAAGTGATTTCTTTTTTCTTTATAACTTAAAGCTGAAGTTTACCATAATTATAACTCTCTTAAATTAATCATTGTTTTTTTTTTTTTCATATGTCATAGCATCGGCCGGGACGCAAACCCACACCGGTCTGCAACCAACTACTTGCTTGCAAGGCAGGTGCGATGACCTCTCGGCTAACAACGCTTGACTATATTAATCATTGTTGATGCTTTATTTATACTGTAATGTCATTATGTATGCATTTTTATTTAAATGAGCCCATTTTAATATTCCATTTGTTAGATAATTGGATACTGTTTTCTCTTTTGTTTATTACATTTATTTGGTTGACAATAAACCATACCTCCTCAACTTTTCTTTTTCTGTTATCACACTCCACACACACTAAATTGACTGTTGGTGGATCAAGCTATGAACAAATTGTTTTTCATGGATCCAAAAAACAGACTTCATGTTCCAGATTGTTTTTAGTGTGCCTATATAAGTATTTGTGCTGTTTTATTCTGGTAGAAATATTAGCTTTAGATTCCTTATAGTATACAGCTGTGCAGCCTGGAATGTTGTGTGGAATCTTGTATACTATCTGTGGTGCATTTTTCTTTTGTAATTTATCATTTGTATTTTTAATCAATCTATTAATATTGGGAGTAGTACAGAAACTAACTTTGAAAATTGACTCACAGATCTTTTTTTATTTTACTTGTTAATCTCAGAATATAAGGCATGCTAACCTATGATTTATTTTCAACAAGCTGCAAGTTGAGTGGAATATATATTTACAATATTGCAAAGCAGATCAAAGGCTTTAAGAGGTTGAAAAGATAGATTAATTTTGCTGCTATTTCTCAATGTTCTATAGGTTATATGATCAAACCAGAATTATATACAGATCTAAAAATTCCCTTGCTTTTAAAATAGAAATAAAAATCATGTGTCTGCATTGGGGGGAACACAATAAAGAACTCGGTTACAACCAAGTTTTTCGTGAATGTTGTTACAATTATTTTATTCTGAACTTAAAAAATAGTTGATGCAGAAATGATTTAAATTCAAAATGTTGCTGAAGTTGGACTGTGCTGCAATGTGGTCTTATGAAAATGTTGAGGTTGTATTTTATCTTTAAATACTACCACTTTAGTGCAAACTCTTAATCAAAATTCTATCGAGTTTTTTAAAGCCACATACATATATGTACTTAATAGTTGATCATATTAGAGCAACCCTTAATGTTAAATTTCATATTGAATTATTATCTTTCTAGAAATTTGTTATCATTCAGATGCAATGGTTTGTAAAAGCAGGAATGGCTGAATTAAAACCAAAACTACAAATACATGTTGGAAAATTGTATGGAGTGACAGCATCAATGATTTAAAGACTTTTAAAGAAAAGAAAAAGAAAAAATGTGTTGTTTTTATTGAGATGACTGGTAAAGAATTTGAAGAACATATTGAAAGCCATATAAAAGATCAACAGATGAGGAGTTAAGAGATTTTTATGCCATCATCATTGGAACTGAAAAAACATGAAGAGGATGAAAAATAAAAAAAGAAATTAGAATGTAGATATATCAGAAAAAATTATTGAAGTGTTTCAGATTGCATAGATTTTAAAATATATAATTATGAAATATGGCTCTTTGGTGGAATTTAACATTAGCTTCATATCTAGTATCAACCAGACTCTTAGAACCGCTGCTGTTGATCAATTAAAAATATGTAGATAATTTCCCATCACAATATTTTTGAAAAAAAAAAAAAATGAGTATGTAACAATTTTGTTTGTATCAAATTCTATCCCAAGTTCATTAAGGTCATCCAAAGTGGATAATCTTTTTTAAAGCATCCTCAAAAGAATTTTTTAAAACGTAAACTTTATTTTGTAATTCAATACTGAACATAGGAAAAGATTAACAATATTACACATTCATTCCAGCTTAGCACTGATAAAGCAGCGCTAAGCTGTAATTAATTTGTAATATTGTTGATCTTTTCTTTGTAGTGAACTACACTCATATTGAATGACAAAATACAAAGGAAAGACATAAATGTTATAGAGTTAAACTTTATCTAATTCTTTTTAATAGAAAAAATGATTTAGTGAACTCATACAATAGCAGTCACACTTTTTCAAATCATTATTCTGCTGATAATTTCTTTACTGTATTCTATTTAATTTTATTTTTTTGTTGATATCATAATGCATACTGCATATTGTAAATTAAATTATATAATAGTTATGTGTACTGTATATACATGTTTAAAAAGTTTGTACTTTATATGTGTATGTGTATTATATTGCATAATATTATGCAGCATTTCTTCTTCTTTGAATTTATACTATCCATGGAGAATCTTGGATTAAAATGCTACAATACAGTGGTCTCAATATATAATAAAAAATGTGTGGATATAGATTATGACTACTGTTTTTTTTCTCATGTGTCATAGCATCAGCCAGGAAGCGAATCCGTAATCCTGGGACAACTGCTTGTAAAGCAGCTGTTGCTGACCTCTCGACCATTTTGTGTAATAATATTTTAATTTAAATAAAAAATATCACTTTCTTTAGGACTCTGCTTTATTTTTAAATTGTAGTTTTTTTATTGATTGAAAAATAACATTAAAAAATTTACTATAATGAATTTAAAAGCAGAAAAAGATATAACAAATACTGTTTTTTTTTAATTGGATTATTATTAATGTAAACATTATTACATTAAAATAAAAATTTATTATTTCACTTACAACCCATGATATAAGATTTGTTATGATATATTTTATATGATTAGTTTAGAAAGTTTTTGAAAATGTAGTTGCTGCATTTTGTTTTTAAGTAAATAAATAATTTATTACCTTTTATTTAATATATTAGATGCTTTTTTTAAAGATTTTATTTAGCTTAGAGACTCTGTTTATTTGCTGTTTGTTTATTGATTGTTTGTTTAGGATACATTTTGTAATCAATTTTTAACATACTTTAATCAAATTTATTTATTTCAAATTTCATATATATGTTAGAAATCAATGACAATACAATATGGCACTGAAATATTTCAGGATGGTCATCTCATTTGTTTAGTATAATAATATTGGCAAATTGAATTTCAAATAGATTGATATTCATTCCGTAACCTTTTAGTCATGTGCACAAGAGGGCAAAAAATAAAATTAAAAAGTGTTTAAGGTAAATTCAAATAGAAATAAAAATTAATCCTAATTTATTTTAATTGTAAAAGTTTCTTTTTAAAAAACACTTTTTTCATAATATATATATATATATGAATGATGCAATTTTCATTTGTATATTATACAGATTGTGATATTGTTTTTATTCATTTTAATTAAAATTGGAATAATTGTAAAAACTATCCCAATATTGAAAAGTTAAAAGTAATATATATATAATATATTATAATAAATGTTTTTATTTACTGTGCACTAAAAAGCCAAAAATAATTGTTTTGTTCAGCCACAATTGGAGTTTTTACATTTACCTTGAAATGAAAGTGTGATATTATTCAGAATTTTTTGACTTTTTAGCGCAAAGTAAATAAAAGTGCTTATTAAAAAATATCAAATTAACATACTATCATGATATTATTTTTAACTTTAACTAGGAACTAAATTTTATTAGCTTTAATTTTTGTATAATCTAGTTTTTATTTTTAAAAATATATTAATTATTTAAATATTGTACTACTCTTTTATTCTGAAATCATTTCTGAAGTCAATTCAAAATCTTATTATATATAGAGTTGCCATTCATTCAACAAAATTTTTACATTTGCAGTTGAATGATTGAAAAGTTAAAAGTTTTTAGGTCTGTGAATGTCCAATCTAAAAAAAAAAAAAGATATAAATATACAATAGCCATTTTTGGCTACAGAAAAGTAACGATAGAAGCTAGATTTTAATTTTGCTGTACAATTTTATTTTAAATTATAAAAAAGATATATTACTGTTCAAATAAACTTTTTTTTTTCACGTCATAGCATCGACCGGGAGGCGAACCCACAACCGTCTGCAACCAACTACTTGCTTGCAAGGTGGCTATGATGACCTCTTGGCTAACAACACTTGACTTCAAATAAACATTATTAATTCAAAAAATTCTATTATCCAGACAAAAGTAACTATTGTTTTAATTACTGCTATATAAAAATTTTGATATAAATATAACCATAATCTATATTTCAAAATGTTATATATTTATTAGTAAAATAAGTATATACATTTTACAAAAAGTATTTCAATATATACCAAATTATAGATTAATGTTTGTTTAAATTTTTAGAAGGATTTTGATTTATAATGTCAAGGAAAAAACTACATAATTGAAAACTGAAAAACTTACAAATGGAATGTAGTCTTGAAACCAGAGATTTCAGATTAATGATAGTTTACCTGTAGCAATAAATAATGTTCTGCATTAAAAATTAATTGAACCAAAAATCGTTTTAACAATGGCTTTTAAAATCAATCAACAAATTTACAAAAATAAATAAATAAATTTACTTTTCCCGTCATTAAAATACTTTTTTTAGACTGTTACATAAGATATTTTTCTTGCTTCTATTTTCTTAAAGTTATCTTTTCATTTTTTTCATAAATATATACATAGAATCATTTAGATTAGCATGTAAATGTTCTAATTGGTTTATTTTTTGATTTTAAATTCATATAAAATAATTATTATGATTAATGAGTACAATATTATTTTGGTTTAAAAGTATATTTTAATTATTTAAAATTAAGAGCGTGCTAATAGCTCTAAACAAGCTTTTTTTTATTTTTATTTATGATAAATGCTACTACAAGAGAAGGCATTCAAATCATTTTATCTTGGATTGTCCCCATCCCCAGACTGGTTTCGACCTATGGGTCTCTTCAGTGAGGAGTTGGGACAATCCAAGATAAAATGATTTGAATGCCTTCTCTTGTAGTAGCATTTATCATAAATAAAAAAAAAGCTTGTTTAGAGCTATTAGCACGCTCTTAATTTTAAATAATGTGAATACAAAAAATTTACTTCAAATAAATTGAGGGCATTTATTATATAGCTAGGTAGATAGGTAGTAGGTAGGTAGGTATGTGGATAGATAGATGGAAAATGAATGAATAGATGGATGGATAGTTAGGTAGGTTGGTAGGCATACAGATAGATAATCATCTTTTCTGACAAATAAAAAATATATATGTATAATTTAATTTAGTAAATGGATTAGTTCAACAAATAGCTGATCTTCCACAAACCAAAAAGATTCGCAAGAAATGTATACAAAAGATGTATAAATACAATAGTAGCAAAAAAAAATTACAATATATTAATAATATTTTAATATAAGTATAAATAAAAGAAAAACAATATTTTTTTCTCCAATAATAAACGCTTAACTTTTTTTTAAAAAAAGCCAAACCATTTTCATATCTCACATGAAGAAGAAATTCATTATAAAATCTTGTTCCATTCAAAGCAAATAAATTTTTTGTAAAAATGTGACTTTTAAAACTTATCTAAATTATGTTTAGAAAGAATAATATATTTATAAAAGTGACTTCTAGTATTTTATGAATCATTTATTTTAAATCATATATATATTTGTAATAATTTTTAAATATGCTTGAATAAGATTCCTTGAACCTATGATCAACCTATGATCTCTAAGGGTTTCTAAATTCTAAGAACCATGTTATATACTAATAGAAAATCTTTTAGTATAATGTTTTGTTCTCAGAAAGCCTTTGATTATTTTTAAACAATTGACAATTTATTGAGAATTCAAACTATTTAATTTTAAACACCTAGTAAAATTTAGTAGATTAAGAATATGTTAAGATCTACTATATAATACCATTCACATCTTCATCAATCACTTTTTGCAATGCAATCAAATAAAAGTTATTCAATTTTCTTACAGTTTCAACTGATGAGCAGTCTTCATCAGATTTTCTGCCAAATTTTAATATTCCTTTATATTTTCTCACAATTTCAGTTGGCTAGTTATCTTTAGGAGAGGCCCCTCAATTGAAAGGAGCTATGATGAAGACTACTGGTCAGTTGAAACTGTAAGAAAATATAAAGGAACTAAATTTTATTTGATTGCATTTTAAAAATTTATTAATAATTGTATAAATAGTATTTTATATATAAATTAATGCATAATATAACAAGAAGTAGCAAGAAATTAAAATCTACTATGTGTCAAAATTATCTTAATAGTCTAATATCTATTAGCCAGATAAATTTTGATTATATTATTCAAGTGTTCACAAGTAAAAAAATGTCAAAAAAGTTTTAATATAAATATGATTACATGTTATATGGTAGTTATATAAATAGTAATTGATCCTAATATATTATAACTTTTGTACGTGCAATTTTCTTTTTCTTTTCTGATATTGCTTATTCATTTTTTTTCTGATATTAACAAAACAGAAAAGTATAAAACAATTGTTTTGTTTATTTGTTTTGGGGACTTATTTCTTAAGTTTAAAGTTGTTTCTCAACTCACTATTTAATTTTGTGTGTGTATGTGTGTGTTTATTACCAAAGATTAATAAGATTGTCTATTTATTATAGTCATATAACAAAATTGTAAAACTCACACATTAAATTAGATAATTTTACAATCATTACTTAAGAAGTTAATATAACTTGAGATTTCCTTTTTAATATTGATAAAATCAAATTGCTAGACTGTTGTTAGAATTGATTTTCCACGTTAGCTTCATTAGATGATAAGTTACAATGAATATGTTTTACATTTGAATATATATTATATTTGTTAAAACAAGTCTATTCTTATTTGACTTAAATGATATATATTTTCTTACTATTTCAACTATTACTTTTTTCAAATAAAGTATGACTTTTCTTATGTATAAATATATTTATTTGCGTAAATTTACAAATGGAAACTTAACATGAATGTCTTCAATTACATGATACATTTTGCTTTGAAATGAAGATATTTTTTTGAGTATATGAGACTATTTAACACACATTTATATAGAAGTCACATTATCACAGCTCTTTTGCTTAAATAAACAATGGGATATCAGAAATCTATTAGCAAGACAATTCTATCTAATTATAATACAACAGATTACTGATATTGTATTCTATCAGTTTTTTTAGGCAGGGGTGTGTGGTAATGTGATTTTATGGTAATCAGTTATTAGCATCTAAAGATTAATTTATATATACTTGCATAAACCATATGTGATTCAATATTGTAGCAGAATAGAATGTGCTTTTTGAACAATTTTCATCTAAGCATAGTAAAAAAATATACTATCAGTTTAACCAATTGAATAAAAATATGCTAATTTATCTGCCATATAGATGTTTGAATGACATGTGACGTTCTGATCAACCATCTCATAGGATTATTTATTTAATGCATTAGAAAATATAAAAAAGTTGAAATATACATTTTATATGTGATAATCATCATCATCATCAACCATTATCAATCCACTGCAGGATGAAGGTCTCTCCAAGTTCAATCCATCTTTTCCAATCTTGAGCTTCTTTTCTCCACATTACCCCTGCAGCCTTTCTTATTTTATCCATCCATCTCACATGTGGTCTCTTTCTGGGTCTTTTACAATCTCTTGGAATCGAGTTTAAAATTTCAATTGTCCATCTATTATCATCTCTTCTAGCAATATGTCCAGCCCAACTCCACTTCAGTCTTTTAATTTTTTCAATGAGTTCAGTAACACCTGTTTGTTTTTTTATCCATACATTGCATTTTTGATCTCTTCTTGTTACTCCCAACATGCATCTCTCCATATTTCTTTGAGTGGTTTGAAGTGTCTGTATTGCTCTTCTATTAAGTGTCTAAGTCTCAGATCTATAAGTAAGAACTGGCAAAATACATTTATTAAGAACCTTCCTTTTCAAACACATAGGCATATTTCCTTTTAGTATCAAGTTATTTCTACCAAAAGCACTCCAACCAAGTTTAATTTTATGTTTAATTCCATCCATTATGTTGGACTATTTCTATCATCTATCATTAAATGTTGAATGTATAGAAAATTTTAAACTTTATTTAAATTTTTCAAATACAAACAACTTGTTAGTAATAATACACAAATAGAGAACACAAGTTAATAGCTCGGTTAGAGTATTGTCTTAAAATTCAATATTCAAGAATCTAATGGTATAAGTTTGATTCCTACATGTTTTGCATTTATTTATTTTGTAACAAGGTGTTTGTATTTGAAAAATGTTAAATTTCCTATGCATTTAATGATAGATAATGGAAAAAGTTGCAAATTACTACATCTAATATACTATTATCACAAACCTTCAGATAAATACCTTTTATATTATTGTTTTTAACTATCAGACATATGTCCAAAATATATTTATTGTTGAAATATATAAACTACTCTTATATAGTGTTCTAGATGAATTGCATTGATATCTATTTTTATTTAAAACCATTTCATTTGAATTAGGATGGATTATTTACTAATACTGGTATTTCGCAAGTTCAGTCTTTCTACATTTTTTAATGTGTTTTTCTTATGATAGCATTTTTCATTTTCTGTTCTTTGCATTTAAAAGAGCTTTATTTATGCTGATCTTCCACAGATTATCTCTATTAATGAATTTTAAGATTGATCTTTCTAAAATCTAATCTACTTCATGGTTGCCTTTTGATCAAGAAATTCTCTAAAAGTCCTTTAATTTATTATTAAATATTTCTTTTTCAAGTTATCTTTTTAGCTTAATTATATCCCTCTATTGTTCTAACTTACTTTTCAAAAACTTGATTTTTTGTTTAAAGGCATAATAAATATATTTTTTGCCATGTGAAGCCCAATTTTCTCTTTAATTGAATATTATTTTCATGTAGAAAGGAGGACATTTCAGTTAATTCTGTACTTTTATCCAAATGTAATTAGTTTGACTAAACAATGATTTGTTGTTTTTTTATTGTCATCATATAGCTGTTTTTTATCTTTAGATGCTATCATAATTATTGCTTTATTTAGCCTGTTTTCTTAATTTCTCCTACTTTTAAAAGTGCTCTTTTTAGTTTCTTTTCTCAATACATATCATGCATCTCAGTATTTTTCTTTCCTTCTGTGCTATTTGATTATGGAATTAGTCATCTTGTAATCTTTTTAAAAAAATAAATATCACTTTGAAGGTAGCATGAACATTTGATAAAATAATCACTTAAGCAATAAAGTAATAAATTGACTCCATAAAATATATACAAATGTGTATGTGTTTATCTATGTATGCTTTTGTGAAATTCTGCTTTAAAAGTGATACTCTGACCATTCTGAAAATGGACAATCTGGATTATAATTGTTAGTAGATTGCTTCACTTGACTTATTTAACATAATTTAATTTATAACTCATACTTAAAGCTATGTCCAGTGGTATAATTATTATTAACAATTATTAATCAATACTTCAGTATCCAATTCATAAAGAAATGCAGACCAGATCTCCAACTGTGTAAATTTGAGAATTTTTTTAATTATATAAGAAAAATATATTTTTGTATTTTTTATTACTAGGAATGTTTAATTTAAATAATCATCATTATCATTTATTATTGATTGTCTTTGGGGTGAAGGTCTCTTCAAGTCAAATTCAGTTTTCCCAATTCAGTGTTTGTTTTTTATATCCTACCAACAAAATTCTTTATTTCATTCATCTATTTTATGTATGGTTGTTTTGTAAATTTTTATACTGTCTTAGAATCCAGTTTAAGATTTCAACTGACTATTTATTATCATCTCTTCTAGAAATGATTGTCTTTTACATTACATTATAACAATGTATTATACAAACAATAGTAAAAATTATGAATAGTTATTTCATTTTGTATTTCATTTATATAATTATTTTATTTCTTGTCTCAAAAATGCTTTAGTTTGTAGTTGTTGTTTTTTTTCATGTGTCATAGCATCGGCTGGGAAACGAACCCGTTAACCCGGGACAAGTGCTTGTAAGGCAGCTGTGCTGACCTCTCGATCATCAATGCTTGACGTTTGTAGTTTGGAATAAAATCAATGTGGTCTGGTTGCAGTTAGACAATAACTAGTTTATATGTAACTATGCAGTTTATATTCATTTCATATTTGGAGGAAAAAAATTTAAAATGACCGATTTTATTAATTTACTTTGTGTGATAATTAAAAATTTTAATTCAAATAGATGACAGCAAAAATTTAGTAATTGGAGGGGGAGATGCGAGATCTTTGCCTTAGAGCTCAGTTTTTGGAACTACACTACTGGTTGTATCATTAATTTGATTTTTTTTAAATATTTTATGGTTATAGTAATTAATGTTTTTTTAATTATATTATTTATGAATGTTATATATATAAAAAAAAAATTTCTGAAGGCTGGAGAGATCTTTAAACAATGAAGTGTTATCATCATATGATGAGAGTTGTCGTCAATAGTAGATTGGCATTGCATATGATTCTTTAACACTATTTATATTAGTATCTAGTTGCACTCTAAGATAAATATTGTTTATTTTTAAAATATTTCTAATATATATATAAATTCAGAAAATTACGTGATGTCAGTTTAAATCATAAGTGACTGTTCTTTATCAAGTGGTGAAGGATTGCAAACTAAGGAGCCAAAAAATTAAGAAAATTGATTTTAGTTTGTAAAGTTTATTTGTAAAATTTAGGATCTAATTACACACTCTGAAGACTGCTTAGGTTAAACTGGAAGTAAATAATAAAGGTTTGCCAGTAAGAAACTCAACATGCTGCTGATGTTTGAAAGCAGTCCAAATGCTTTTTTAAAAAAGATTGCATTTGTTGCTTGATAGATTTAATTTATTGTATTTTCTGCTAGTTTATAACGGGGAGCTTTGTCAGGAGGTAATAATCCATCTGTCACTATGTTATTAATTTTAGCAAAGATTTAGCATTTCATTTATTAACTGTTGACAATTGATAGCTTTTGTATTAAATGTGAAAGTAAATTATTTCCTTAAAATTCTTAACGTAGAAAATTTATCTTAAATAATTATGTTAATTTTGTGAATTAAAATCTTTAATAATATAAGGAGGGTTTCATTATTTTAATAGGAAATGTCACAATGGGCTTGTGCGGAAAAGGAAATTATTTGTTTATATTATATTAGCTTTTTATAATTAAATATATATAAATAAGTTTATATATATACTCTAGGCATATCCTCTTAACAAATAATGGCAATCTCTCAAATGCACTCAATATAGAATAACTCTACTTGTCGAGAAATACATACATAAAAAGAAGAAATGGCACTGCAAATAATTAATAATTAATGTTGTGAATATAGCCATGAATGAGTGAAAATAATTTCCAGTTCAACACTTTTTTATGGAGTGTTTTATAAAATATTTATTACAGTGACATCATCAACGTGACTTTTATATGCTGCAAAATTTGTTGTAATATTCTATTTTTGGAAGTAAACTATTTTGATCATTAGTACTTTCTCTTTATTCATCTTAAAATATTCTAAATATTTTTTTACTAAAATTACAAAAATACGCCCTGCCCCTTAGTGAAAATAAAAGCATTCGCAGGGCATGAAGCATTTGCTTTCATAAATTATATAACAAAGATTTCTTGTTTAGTTTAATGCAAGAGTCCCCAACCCTATGCCCGCGGGCACCATGGCGTCCGCAGACCATTTTACGTGTGCCCGCCGCTATCCGAACATGATAAAAAATTATTTATCTGATACAAGTAAATTTAATTTTTTAAATTTTTTTTATAAATTATTGTATTATATTGTAATCAAATTGTAGGGCATTCTATACTTTTACAGCATAAAAATATAAACGTTAATTATATGTTAAATTTTTTTGTACATTATGTGTATTATTAACAATATCCGACTATAAATTAACATTGGAAAAAATAAATGGTTCCCGCCACCTGGTCTAAAAAATAAATGGTGCCTGCCACCTGACCGGTATTATAGAATGTGCTCTTAAGTGCAAAAAAGTTGGGGACCCCTGGTTTAATGCATTTACTTGTCTAGCCTACAGCATGGATTTAAATCTGGACCAGGTGGAACTTGAAATTGCCTTTAGGTTTTAATCAATTTTTTTTCAGGTAGTTGGCTTATAATCAACTTAACTATTATCTAATAGTCTTGCGTTGTTAGCCGAGAGGTATCGCAGCCGCCATGCAAGCAAGTAGTTGGTTGCAGACGGTTGTGGGTTCACGTCCCAGCCGATGCTATGACATATGAAAAAAAAAAAACTATTATCTAATATTGACCAACAAAGGGATATTTAGCTATTCTTAACTAAAGGCTAGGATAAAAAAGCACTAATCTTCATCATGTGATAATTGGTTTATTGTTCCACATTGGAAATGGGTCAGATGTTGAAGATACATCTGACCTGAAATTGTCTATTTGAAGACTTCTTTTACCTTTTACACCCATTCATACAGAAATTTTGTTCACAGGGAATTCCAATTTTTTTAGTAATGAAAACTTATAAATCAAACTTTTAACAGCTTAATGATTTTTATTTTTATTTTTTGTGAAATAGAAATGTCAAATATTGATTTAAAGAATATTTATCAATTACTAATTCTCTTTTATCTATACATCTCTAATTAGTCTTTGATATTTTGATAGAAGTCTTCATAAAAAAAATTTTTTTTAATGATAATGCACAAACTCTTAATTTTTTTCAGTATTATTGTATAATTCATTAATGTAATAAATCTGTTGAAAGCTGTTATCAAAACGATTTCAGTAGTAAGCCTCTAATAATCAAATATCTATTTACCAATTATAAATGTTTTTGGATATGGATAGATTTGTGAATTGCTAATGATTTTTGATAAACTGTCAAGAGTAGTTTAGTAAACTCTGTTTTCTAAAATTTTTGCAAAATTGAATGTACATTGAAGAAGGGCTTTAAATTTCTTGATGGATCCAGATATATCAATAATTAATTAAAGTCATTTATGAATGATCATCATTTTGAGTTTTTTTTTTTTTATCCATTCCTTACAGAATAATCTCAAATATAAATAATAGTTTAGATTTCAAAATTATTTTCCCAGCAATAGTTTTACATAAGAAATATGAAGCTCTTATTGGATTAAGTAGTTCATGTGACTTGATAGTCCAATCATGGGCATGATGAAATTTTCCATGCACAAAATATATGTAAAAGGAAGAGTAAAAAAAATCTTCATCTTAAGAATGATATTATATTATTGTGAATGTAATCAAAGACTTTCAAATAATAATATATTTTGTCAAGTATTTATTAGTTAGCAGTATTTTATTTGAATAATATAAAAATATTTAAAATTCTATATTTATAAACTGAAACTAAAAACTTCATTTAGTAGCTGTCTTCCATCCAATATTATTGGATTATAAATATTATCATCAAGACTCATATCTATGAATTTGGAATTTGGTAAATTAGAAATTGAATTTTGTTTCTATTTATTAATGTTATTGCTAAAGTACTACCAGTTAAAAATTATAGATTATAAAATTAAGACTTTCATGGATCAATAATAGCATTAAATTCAAATACGGTAAAACTTTAAAAAAAAAAAAAAACACTAGGATTTTAATCAGACTTAGTAGTTGTCCCAAACTAGCTATCATTAAATATATATGCTAGAGAATAAAATAAAGAAGAATGGTGGGTAAGGCCTTATCTTTCACTGTTTCTTTGTTAGGGATTACTGGAAAAACTTTTGCTCTTCAATGGGTTATATAAAATCTGTTTTACCTTTTATCTTTACTATAAATGTACTATGCAGTACTATTTTTTTGAAAATTATGAAAGTGTTTTCTGTGATATTAAAAAAAAAAACTTTTTAAAAAAAGTACATGTATTATATATACAGTTATATAACTGTTTATTGAAAAGTTAATTTGCTATGTGTGAAAGGTCACCATATTCTCTTTTTTTGATATGATGATGGGATGTGATATAAAATTTTTTTTAAAATGAAGTCAAAAGGTCTATGCATAGGCTATATTCAAAATAAACTCTGTTAGCCAAGTTAAATATTTTCTCTCTTCAAAACCATTACATAACACAATAAATATGTCTAATTATTTTTCAACCCTCAATTCATTTTTTTCTTATATCCCACTTTATATAACAGCTATTTCATTAGTTTCTACTATCCTGTATATACATTTTCTAATTATTATAAAGACTTTGACTAAAAAAGAATTATAAAATGTCTACCTCTTTTACTTTCTTTATCTTTTTTTTTTTTTTCTGTTTTTCGTTTAATTTATTTGGATCCTTTTTTGGTAGTGAGTGTTCAATATAAAAACTATATCTTCAATTCAGATTTTTATTTCATTTTTTCCTTTTTATGATATATAAAGTTCCTACCTTTGTACCAAATAACAATAAGCACTTTTTAGTGTCTCTTTTAGCCTTTCATATTTAATTTATTTTTTTATTCATATATAATTCCTAATTATTTTTTATTTATATTCATTTTCTGTAAGTCTATTAATTTTTTTAACCAACTTATCTATCTATCCCCTTTTTTACCCTTTATATATTATGTAATTGTAATACCTTATGTAATTGTAATACATTCTCTACATTTTTTTTTATATTTTCTATACAAATACATTGGAATAAATTCTGAATCTTTTAACTTTGTATATTGCAAAACCTGTTTTGTTTCAAATCTGTTTTTATTAATCTATTATCATTTGTTAATAATCTTTTAAACATTTTTATTTAAATTTTTCTAATTATGAAAACCTATCCTATTTGTCCTTGGGTAGCCACATTTTTGTTCATAAATGCATATCTACGTACTTCAATTTGTATTTTGCCTAAAAATTTCTGGATTCTCTGATCAATACAAAATACATGATATGTTAAAGCAAACATCACCATTCCTTTCCAAATTATTTTACATGACCTTATACATATTATATAAGAAATGTCATATTTTTAATTAATCCTATTCTAGTTTTTTTTCTCTTTTTTTTCATCTATCTGTAGAATTCATTTTTCCTTACACTCTTTCATTATCTTTCATTTTCTACTTTTCAGTTTTATCCTATTAATTAAATAGAAAAGTCTTAGATATTTTTATATTGAATTTAATTTTTGTATTTCTTCCTAACTCTCCAGATTTCTCTAATAACAATGTCATATCTTTTACAGTATTTTTTTTTTTAAAAAAAGTCATTTCATCTATTAAAAAAAAAGAGAATTGCCATATTGTTTTCTCCTGATTTCTACTATAAAAATGCCCATTCTTATTGCTAATCTTTTTTTATCTCAATTTCCAATTCTATTAGAAATAATATAAACAATAAAGACGTCAATAAACAAAAAACATTCTTATTTTAATTCAATTTCATATTAACTTCTACATCTCTCACTTATAAATTATAAAATTTATTCTTATAAAGACTCATAATTATTCTTAAATTAAATATAATTCATATTTTAAAGATGATTCCATAATTAGTTTTATTCATCTTATCATAAACTTTCTATATCTAAAAATTGTAATTATAAATTTATTAAACGCACATTGTTTACGTAAGTAATATTTACTGAGGCTATAACCTCGATAATATGCGTATAAAATGCGATAGTAGGGACACCTGTAGAGGTCCCTACTATCGCATTTTATACGCATATTATCGAGGTGCCTCAGTAAATAATATATCTAAAAATGTATAAGTAACAATTTGATATTTTTATATTTTAATCAACTGAATACAATAATTAAATTGTCTCTTATTCTTCTCCCTGAATTCTATTTATTCTGAATCCATACTAAGATTTTTTTTTACTCAATTCCAAATAAGTTAAAATTCTATATGTCGGAAATTGAATTCACTAAAACTGTAAAGTTATTTGTCAGAAAATAAGCATGGCTTTTCAAAGTAGTACTAAAATTGATCACTGATGTCTTCTGACCTATTTAATAGCATTTTCAATATTTAATATGCCATTAAATATGCCAAACCTATAAAATAATGAAAGCATTTGTTCCCTATAAGAAGGTAGTGAAATTTAATTATAATCTGCATCAAAATAAATATTTGTGTTATGTAGTAATAAGACATAACAAATGAGATTTTTATCCTGAAAGAAAATCTCTCTAATAGTATGTTTAAGTTGAGATATACATTTGAATTGTTTATTGGTTCAGTTTTTAATATATATATTTTAAAGTTCATTTTATTTAGTCTAAAACATTTTATTCTTTCAGTGAAACTTGTTCTTTTTTTTTAATTATTCATAAGTGATTTCACTATCACTTTTCTTTTACCATAATTAACTTCCAGCCATTACCGTTTGCTTCAATAGAACTTTTATTATCTCCTGTTATTAATATTTGTGCTTCAACAGTACTTTCATAAAATTATAAATAAAAATTGAGACATCTTAGAGTCTTCATCCTATTCAATCGTTTCTCTGATTACAAAACAGACTATTTTGCACCATATCCATAACAGAAAGAAAAATTTAAAAGGAAACATTAATTTTGATATAAGGATTTATTGTAATGGTAGGCAGCTTTGGTCAAGTCAGGTTTTACCAGAAATATTAATAATAGTTTAAAGAGTGTGGAGAACCTGAACAGGAGTTCACTACTAATGCATACTTAATAGGTAAATGAAAATGTTTAATAGGTATATAATCAAGATGAAATCTTTTTTATTTGGATTAATCAGTTTATTTCCATTTAGGTGGGAGGAATTGTTTCTTTTGATGTTTTTTTCATTCTCAAGATAGCAATTATTAAATTTATTAAAAGAGTAGCATTCATCAAATGATAATTTGACAAATTCCAGACATTTGTAAATAATAAGAATATGAATAATCAATATTTATCAAGAGTAGTTGTAAAAAAGAGAAAAGAAGAAAGAAAAAAAAAATATTTTTTCTCTCTCTTTAGAAATTTTATCTATCAATATATATGTTTATCTTTTTTTTAAAAAAAAAATCATGTATGCTGTTTTTTATTAATCAAAGTTGATTTTTTTAATTTTTTCCCTATTTTTCTAAAGAAATGAAAAATGTTTTGAAGAATTAAAGAGTTATCTTGTTTTTAGTAATTAAAAAAATAACTACAAAGATTTTTTTATAATAGGGTATGATTGGAAGTTTTAATTAATTAAAAATCAGGGGGAAATAATATTTTTGTAAAAGGAGAATCAGTTGATCAGGGTTTGTACTGGGGTGTTGTGTGATTAGATGGAAATGAAGATTGTTTTTAAAAAATGAAATTGAGGCAAAGATTAGTAGATTTTAAGGTCTAGTCAGTAACAGTCAGACATTGATCTAGCTGTTGAGAAAAGAACAGCAGTAGCAGTCAATTGAGAAGTTAAACTTGTAGTCTAAATTTAAACTGACCTTAATTCTAATTTTCAAATATGATTTTTGAAATGGAGTTGGAAAAAAACAATGTCCTAAGCTTTAGCTAAAAGCTGGGAATCACAAATCCATGTAGTCTCTTTTACTAAAAATGGAAGGAGAATACTTGTTGGAGAAATTTGCAACAAGTCTTGTATGTCCATTCAAAATCATGGCTGACTCAAACTATGCTAAACTGATCTGGAAATGTGTGTTATTTTGAAAATTAATATACAGAAAAAAACTAACCTGAGAGGAAGTAATTAATAAATTCAATCCTGTATTACCTGTTCTAGAATTATTATAATCTAAAACAAAGAGTTACAAGAAGAAAAATTAAGGAAAGAACTTACAATAAAAAGGTTTGTTAAAATGGAAATCTATGTTAATCTGGAAATTATTACAATGAAAACTTGATATTACAAAAAGAAATTAATGGAAGAACTTTTAATGGAAATAATATATAAATTTAACTTGCTTTAAACTGCACTAAAAATTATTATTATTATAATTTAAAACTGAACACTTAGAGCTACATAGGAAGGAAAAGCTCATCTAAAAAAATTGAAACTATGTAAAGAAAAGCTTAAGAAAAAAAATCCATGTAAATCAGGTATGCACATCTACATTTACAAATACATTTTAATATTAAATAATTATTATATATCTGAATATAATAAATTTTACTTTATTTGATAGATATTTTTGTCCAAAAATTTTTTTTAAAAATCACATTTGATTTTCAGAATTATTTTTAAAATTAGATTTTAATCAAAACAAAGTACTGTTTCATTAATGAACTTCAGAAGAAGCAGATTGAATTTGCAAAATCAACAAAATCTTTGATGTTTAGTCTTAAAATCTCAACAAATAATTATTAATATCTTATAAATTTATCAACTTATGCTTCAAAAGTTTAAAATTGTTCATTGTCTAATAGACTATGTTAGTGATGATATTGTTACAGATAGTATTTATCTGCCACTATAATTTCCATAATAACATTATTCAGAAAAATATAATCTTTTATATTTAAAAAAACAATTCTGTAGAAAATAAATGCTAATAATATATTCTTGATTCCTAATAATTATCATACATTTATGCAAAAATAGTGATAACTTTTCAAAAATTCAAGTTTTTAGTTATTGTAATATTGTCTTAAAGTAATATTACAAAGTTATAGCAAAGTTCAAGACTGCCAAAAATACAATAGGTTTTCATCTATGTAGATCTTATCATATTTTGAAATTCCCATTTTTTAAATTAATCTGACATCTTCAGAATTTTTGTAAAATTAAAGTATTAGAAAAAAATATGTGAATTTTAAAGTTAGAAATAAAAAATGTTAGCAAAATCTCTCAATAGAGGGCTAAAGATACAAATTGAATTTCTTAACTTCTGGCTCAATAAAATATTAAAATAAAAAATGGTTAATAATAATTGACTATAATGAATTTTACATTTTTGTTGAAACATTTTTTTCCCCCTTTCAAAATGTAAAAATGTACAGAACTTCATTTTATAAGAAAAAGAGAAGAACATTTTAGCTAATATTAATTTTTTTTATCTTTTATTGTGAAATTTTTTTCTAGATTTAATGATTAAAAAAGAGGAAGAAGGTTTTAGTTAAACTTAAATTTTTATCTTTTATTGTGAAATGTTGTTTTCAGATTTATCATTATAATAAAAAAGAAGTGAATTAAAATTAATGTTAATTAAATAATAAAAATCAACAGGAAATAATCATATTTGTTTATGAAATTATATCTCTTATATAAAATATGTGTTAAGTTTGAAATTATCATACTTTTCTGATTTTATTATTTATCAGTTAATTTCACTAAATTATTGTTAAAAAATAAGTTTCTGAAATTATTTTGTGTGTGTGTGTCTTTGTTTTTCCAGTTATTTGTTCTGTGAAATGGCAGTGTATGTGACTTGATTTCATTTTAGTATGATACTTTAAGGAATTTGTAAATTATACCAGTAAAACTGTTTAAGATAAAATGGATTTTAAATGTATGCATTTATATTTCCTTTTATTCATTGCCACAGTCCTATGTGCTTATAATCCTAAGTTCATGAATAGTAATGGTTAATTTAAGTAGATGTAGTAATATATGTTTGGGTTTGGATACACAGATAGTTATTTGGATGGTGCAATGGTTAAGATCATCTTTAAAAAATATTTATTGCACTTTACTTATACATGTTGAATGTTTGTAAATTTATACATGGTTCATTTACTCATGATATCAGATGGCCAGAGCATTGTTGATGGTCAGCATATAACAGAATTCTAGCATTTCTATTAGGATAGATGATTTATCACTGATATTTGTGGGTGCAGGAAAAATTACTGATTGTTTTATATGCCCTAAGTTTGGCATTGGTTTGATAATTAGCTCACATTTTAATATTTAACCTCTTTTAGATCCAGTCACAGGAGATGACTGTTGATTATTCTTGTTTAATGCTGGTGATATAACTTAATTATTACTACTTATTTTATTCTATGCCGATTTTCTTATGCATGCTCCTTCTATATTGTTTGATGCCTATTGAATGGAAATGATGTTTCAACATCAGCCATTCCACTCTATCTCTTATGTTAGTATCATTACATTATATATATATGAAAACTTTAAATTTTTTTTTATTAAGCAATTTATTTTTAATTTTATTAAACAATCCAAAACAAAGCAAAACTCTCCATACAGTAGTGCCATCTTTAATTTTAATTTTATGTAAAATAATTTTTTTCCAAATATTTTTTTATTTAATCCAAATTGCTATTTATCCAAAGAAAATTTGACTAGTAATATATAACTTTCTACAATAAATAAATTACTTTGTGCACACATTTGTAAACAAAATTAAAGGAAGTTAACATTCAATAAATACCCATAAATTAATAACTTTAATGATTTGTCTGAATTTTCTGATTTAGAGTTTAAATTTACAATGAGGGGGTAAAAGGTAAATTATTGAAATCTGAAAACTTCTCAAATCCAAAAGTCTAAGTATTTCAGATTAACGGTGAAATATATTTAATTGGGTTTCCTTAACTATTACAATGCAACACTATTTTAGATTTAGAATTATGATGTATAATAAAATGTGACTCAGTTCAAATATAAAAATGAAAGAAATGTAGACTTCCCAATTGAATAAGTAATATGTCTAAGTGTGCTGGGATGCATTTAATGGTGAAGTTATGGTATGATTTGTAATATTAAGTGGCTGAGCAATTTTGAGAAGTTTTATTTTCTCATAATCATAACAACAAGGTCATCTGAAAAAGGTGGAATATATAGGCTAAAAATATTTTTTGAAAGGGGGAAAGCATGCTTTCTTTTGGTTTATACCGTGGATATATTAGCTATATGCCATGCTTCTTTGATTTTATACTTAAGAGTCATGTCATTCTATAGAGGCAGTAGAAGTGGATGAAGGTTCAAAGGTATGGGCAGTGGATCTTTGGTGTTTTAAAAAGATGGAATTGTATTTGGGTTTTTTAAGAGTTATTTTGTATAAGTAACAATATTGAGAGTCACATGTGGAGAAAGATGCATGGGATTTACCATAGTATTAGACCCTGCAACCAGTTTGAGGCATGGGCTTTTATACACTGTGTGAGGAGTTTGATCAGAGGGTAGGTGATCTTTTGAATTAATTAATGGGGGGGGTATGAAACTTAGCATAAATGATTATGAGAAGATAAAACTTCTCAAAAGCACTCGGCCATTTAATATTATAAGTCATGTCTTAGCTTCACCATTAAATGCCTTCCAGCATGCTTAAACCTATTAATCCATATGGTAAATTATAAAGTAATGCTGAGAATTTTAATTTTTTATAAGTCATCATTCAGTATACCAAGCCCTTGACCTTGAGATGAAATGACTCAGGTTATAAGATCATAACTTACCATCCAGAAGGAAATAGTGATGGAACATGTAAATCAGAAAATGACATTATTGTTACTGCCTAAGAAAAATAGTTTTTTTTGGACAAAGCTTGCAGGTTTACTATTTATTGAGGTTAATAAAAGTTTTAAAAAGGTTGCTAATAACTCAGATCTGCTTTAATTTACTAATTTATTCTCCTGTTACCTGATATATAGTAATTATGTCAAATTATTCAAATAGATTATCTGCTAGAGTGCAGCTGTAATGACTTTCTGCAACTATTCTTGGTGAGCATATATGCACATAGATGGAAATTTTATTTATTATCTAACTGTTGATATCCATACAATGCTCAATAGGAAGACATTTAAGCATCATCAATTTTGAAAATAGCTTTTCTTTTGCATCACTTATTTTAATTTGAAGCATGATCTAGAAAATACAGCCCATATGATATTGACTATCAGCTTTGAAGATTCTATATCTTCTGATCCATATTTGCTGATTTTTTTTTGTTGCTACTTTTTGATGAGGTAACTTTTATATTTAGCAGTTTATATATTGTATTTTGCTGCAGATTTATTTACTTTTAGTGTGTCATAGTGAATACCAATACAGATTACTATGAAATCTTATTCATTAATCTCAATGAAATGCTGTATAAGATAAAAAAATTTCCTAAATTTGTTTTTATTTTGTTGTTCAATGTCTTATTTTTGTTAATAATTACCAATATAATTATTAATTTAGATAATAATAAATGCAATTTAATTAAATAATACTTTAAGATACATTATTTTTTGAAATATAAAATCATTTTTAAACATGCTGAATGTTCACATAAGCATAACATATTTAATGCAAAATACCATTCAAAATTAATTCAGAAATAATTGATATTCTTAACACAAAAACTGTTAATGTGAAAGGTTATACAAAAAATGCTTGTAGTTTTTTTGTAAATAATAATAATGATATTAACATAAAATTAGACTTTATTTGAGGAAGAAAGTTCTGTTCTGCTTTTGTCTGGTTTCTAATGCCACCATTACCATTTACTTTCAATGAAAAAATTAAACTAACAAATTACAGCTTTTCAAGTCATACTTTTAATCCATTTATTTTTATTTTACTGTCAGTATTTAGTATTTAAATTTTATTTTGGCAAAGTACTATTTTTTCTACATATTCATTGTTACAGTTTTAATATCATACCTTCTGTATGAAAACCCATTAACTTGATAAAATGTTAAAAATATAGAATATTGTGTTAGTGACATGTTGTTGTTGTTTCTTTTGAAATAATTTGTAATCTACTATATTTTATATACTTTGTTTTTTCTGATGACAAAAAATAAGACAAATAAAAATTTTATTTCTGATAAACTTTTAAGACTATTTTTTCAGATACAAGAATAGTTTTGAAAAATAAAATTATCGCTAGAGATAGCGACGCCATAAATAGAAAAGACTCTTGCTACAAAATATCCCGGAAATGGAATACGTAACTATTACATTTGCATAAATTTACATCGCTCCTAATCAATTTCTTGTCTATTTACAAAATGGCTATGAATATGAGGGCTCTGACCTTTGAAAGTGCTTAGCCACTTAATTAAATATATATTAAAATAAAATATATATATACATTTCTTTATTTGTCTTCAGCTTTGAGTGCTTGTGCGTGTTAGCGCATTTTATATTTTGCACTTTAGAACAATTAGCCACGAAGTTTAAACTGTTTGCTTATTTCTATACTATTTATGCTCTCTTTCAATTCCCTAAAAATATTTTGGAGTTATGCTCTTCAAATATCTGGCTGAAATTAAGATCTGGATATTGTTAAAATTTGAAGTTCTAATTATGTACTTGATGGTAAGATTTTTGATATTAAAACCATGGTACCATTTAATTCAATGCTATTTTCAGTTTTAAAATATTTTTATTTCATTTATAACCTGTACATAATGTTTAAAGGCTGATCATTATTGTAGAACATTGGTTTACTAAATATATGTTTTCACATACATAAAGTACTTTATGAAATGACTTTAGGAATGCAATATAAAAAATAAAAACATTTATCATATTTATTTAATTATCTTAGATAATTATAAATATAGTTATCAAAATTGTTTTTTTTTTTTTATGTTTAAACAAAAATAATTGCTATATTCTGTTCAAATACAAGTTGAAGTAGTTCAGAATAATTCTACAAAATATTTGATAAGAGAATAATTAGTCTTTATTTAGCTGTCTTACAGACTTTGAATAGTTGCCTTTAGCATTTGAGTTGGTTACCTTGTCTACTGAACTTGCTTTGTCTCAAAATATAAACAAAACTTTATTAATAATAATTACGTTTATTTATTTTATGGATAGATATTACTATTATATATATGTTAGCATGTAAACGCTTTTTAATATTATATTTTAATACTGTCATATAATTTTAATTTTTTAGTTTATTTACTTGTGTTTTTAAAAACAGTTATATATTATATTTTTTGACAACTTATATATTATCAAAAACTGTCCCATAATGCAAAAGAAGTAGACACGAGATAGTCTTATATATTATTTTAGGCTATATTTATTGATTAATAAATTTAAATGCTTTATATTGTAATTAATTTAAATTTATAGCAATTAATATACAAATGTCTAAATGAAATGATAAATTAGTTAAACAAAATATCTTCATATAATGTTATTGTAATGAAACACTTCCATAAAAAATATATTTTCTTTCTGTTTCAGCTATGGTGATATGGTACCTTCTACTATTACTGGCAAAGTAGTTGGTGGAGTGTGCTCACTTAGCGGTGTATTGGTTATCGCTCTTCCAGTACCAGTTATTGTCTCTAACTTCAGCAGAATCTACCATCAAAATCAGCGGGCGGACAAAAGACGCGCTCAAAAAGTAAGCATAATCATTTTGTCTTTTAATTGCTTTTTACTATTTTTTCAAAAAATTAAAATTTTATTCAATTTTTGTTATTTAATTGTCAAGATATTTCATGACAAAATCTATTTTAACTGAATATTGGTTTAGAAATATACATATTTTAGTTGACAAGTACTGCTTTACCACAACAGCTCTGATATATTGCTATACAATGATCAAATTTTAAATTATTTTTTTATTTTCAATTTAATCTATGTAGAGTCAAGTCATAAATTGCAATATTCATTGCATATCTATTTGAATTGGATGATTTATTATTGGAAATATAGCATATATATCTTCATTTAAATTATTTTAAGATTTGTACAATTACGTTAAAGATTTGTTTCCTGGCTGTCACGTGGTTATATTGTTTATAAATTTGATTTTAACTGATTTTGTCTATCATTTCGATCAAATATTTATATTTTATGAATCAGAATAATCTTAATAATATTGTTCATTCATTGATTGTTATATGGATTATGATATGTACAATATCCAAATTCTGCATACAATAAGAATTAAAACCCTATGTTCCATCTTATAATATCATTATAAAGGAAAATAATAGAAATTATTAAATTGTATTATAAGTAACCAGTGGAACCTTTATAAAAAGTGGTTAATGATAAACTCGTATAATATCTGCATGTGTATTTCTGAAATAATTATTCATAAAGAATACTGTTAAAATCCTAAATAAGTTTTTATAATATTTTACAAAAATTATTATTAATTTAATTATATCTATAAAATATTAATTTCTATATTTAAAGCTTATTTACTTATCTACAAATTTGTATATCATCAGAAATTACATACTTTTTAGATGCTTACTATTGAATTTGTGTTAGTTTTTAGAATTCATTATCAGATAAAAAAAAATTTTACAATTGTTTGTTATTCCAAATCTAATGGTTCATAATCTATAAATAATATTTTAGTATGACTGCCTAATCGTAAACTTGGTCAATTTATTGGAAATTGCTTACATATTTCTCTAATATGTGATTACAGATATTCAAAATTTTTATCTATATATATATTTGTATATGTAAGTTGATATTTGGAAATTCTTATATTTCATTTTAAGGAATGGAAATACACATTTTTCACCATTAATTAAACTGTTAAATTATGAGAGTCAAATTTCCTTTAGAAATGATTTTGTTATAGTTTATTTGGGATCCCTGCATGACTAATCACATGTGCTGTATATAAATATATACATTTTTAGATGATATTTTTATACATATCAATATATTTATATAAAAACTAACAAATACATGCATCAAATAAATTCAATATGTTCAAGAAAATTTTTTTAATTTCCTGATAAACTTCTAATGGACAAAACTCTTATGAATTTTACAGTTTAATTATTTACAATGTTTTTAAAGTAAAGAATTATTAGTTAAACAATTAATAATTTTTTGGTCAATCAGATGCATAGCAAAAGATTATTTCTTTATTAGTAAAATAAATAGCAAATACATTTACTAAATTATCAGATATATTACTTGCTCTCACTTTATAATTTAACAAAGATTAAATCTTTGATGAAATTTCAATAAACAATGTTTTATTTCAAAATACAGTAATTTAAAATATTTTTAAAATTATATTCTATCTTCATATTAAAAAAATCACTGATCTTTAAAAAAACAAAAGGGAAAATTTATTTTTAGGTTGCATTATATGAAAAATTAATTATTGTTGAAAACAATATTAGAATGTATAAATATTAGAAAAAGAAATACAAAAAATCATTTGTATAAGAATTGTTAATAATAAATGTATTAAATCAGAGAATCTATATTCTGCTATAGTATTATAATTTGATAGAATTCTAAAATAGAAATTTCTAAACCTTTTACACTTTATTGTGCTTTTTTTTTTCACAGACACACATTGAATGTTTTAAATTTAACTCCTGCATTGAAATTTACGTTGTTTGTCGTATTTATTTTTACATGTTTGAAATTTCTTGTAAATAAAATTCTTTGATTCTTTATTACTATATCTAGAAAAAATCAATTAATATTTGAGAATGATTATTTCACTGTATTTATAGAATGGTGGATATTGAACTCAAGTAATCACCATGATCCATAGTTGATTCGTATTGGAGAGATATGGGAGGTAACTTTGAACGATCCATAAGCAATTGTTACAATAAAAATAGTTTGAGTTGCCTTACAGGATATCAAAGAGAAGATATGATTTCCAATAGAAACAAAATTTCTTTAGAATATGATATTAACTTATAAAAGATTAGATACTCTTTTCTAATATATGCAATCTTTTTCATTTTCTCTCTGTGTTATTTTTTCATTTTATTTTTTTAGTTTGATACTGAATCTAATCATCAAGAGTTTTTTATGATATTGATTACTTGTATACTAAATCCTTAACATGAGTTTGTGATTTTGTGCAACTACATTTTTGTCCTTTAATTATATTCTTACCATATCTTATTACAATCGTTTACCCCATTATTAGTGTGCAAATGTGAAAAATATTTAAAACATGGAGAGGATCAGCATTGAGAAATAGTGGTGAGGACACATTAATAAGACTCCTCGCCTGAGACAGTTTACTAAATAATGAATCATTTGGAACTGGATTTGGAATAGAATTTTCACTTTGAAAATAAGTGTATGATTAAAAAATCATATGTAAAACTCCCATTTCCTCTTTATGAATGTGAAAAAACTTAGAAAATGTGATCCAAATCTGATCTATCTCTCAAAATATGGTAAATCACCATATCTGTCAGATTTTTATTTAAGCCATAGAAATAGTTGTAATATCAATAATAGTAGTTATAATGTAGTGGTGGTAATAGTTTTTATGTCTTTTATTTTTTTTCTAAATAATTGGAATATACAAACTTTGTGAACTGCAGTTTCTTCAAGATCTGAAAGTAGGATTATTATTATTATTATGTTTGGAGTTAAGAATTTGGCATAGTTAAAGATTGCTACAACTATTCATGGTGATTTTTTTTATATAAAAAATGTTTATTTAAACACATAGGTATCAGTTTTTAAAAATCATTTATTGATTGAATGATTTTATAATATTGGATTCATTGTAAGGTCTAACTTCAGTATCCTTTATTCTTTAAACTCATGAATATATTAATGAAAGGTTAATATTATTAAAAAATATTTCACACCCATTTTATCACTGCTTATAGTTTCTATATTTGATTGTGATAGATCAGAATAAGAAATTGTTTATGCAATTTTGGATACATTTATTGTAGCAATATGAATTGCAATGAAACTTTTTGTCTTCCAGATTACAAGTGTCTGATAATTATTGAATTTTGTACATCATATGGATTGACTATAATAACACATCAAAAAAACCAATAATATCTTAAGGATGTCAATATTATATGAGCATATGTAAAGCCAGTTTGTTGGATATATATATATATATATATATATAAATTATAGTAACATTAAAAATATCTCAAATATATTGTTAGTAAATTTGATATAGCTTTACTATTGTGCTAAATTTCAGCAGTTTGTTACAACATTAAAATTACTAATTTTGATTTTCAAGCCAGTCAGGTTACTGAGACAGAATTTTTAAAGAAGGATATGTGTATATAGTTAGGACTAACTGTTATTGATTTTGAAAAATCTTGACTGTTTCTCTGACTTATTATTACTGACTTCATTTGGTAAAAGTAAATATGTTCTTTTTGGATTAGTAATAAATTATTATGCATCATAAACAATTTAGGATTTATAGATAGAAATTTCATGACTGACATGGATTGAAACAACAAAAGAGACACAGTCAGTTAATGAATTAATTGTTTCATTTTAATTTGTGTTTTTTTTTAAGCATTAACAGTAACACTTAGATTTAACAAACAATAAATCAATAGGGGTGACATTGATATACAAGAATTAAATGATGGCACTTACTGAAGATTTGAATTACAAAATCAGTCTAATGAGGTTAAAACCACTCTTTTTAATATTAGAAACAGAAAAGTTGTGCTTCTTATAGCATACTTGGAGAAGTTTTAAAGCATGGAGATGACATGTTTCAAACTATTAGAATTTTAAAAATATGTGAACTCATTATTCCACCTGATATAAATAATAGTTCTGTTAATACAATTTATAAAAGTAAAAGTATAGTAATGGCTGCATGGAATATCATTTTTATCTGTTAGAGTATAGATATTTTCAAGAATTTTATTGAATATATAACATATAGTCATGTGTAAATGATTATTGGAGACTGTGAAATTTTAGAAAATAGGATGTGATTTTTGTTTCTGGGAAAATTGAAAAAATATTTACTGAGCAGAAGTGACCTATGTATAATAGAAAAATATGTATGATTTGTATCACACAATCTGTCCAGATTACCAAGCTTAATGGATGACTCAACAAAGTGGTAGAAATTGTTGTAATTCATTAATGATAATATGCTAAATCAAGAGATGATAGGCTTGATGTGAAGTTTTCAATATCTTATTGGAATGTAACACTTGTAATTGAAAAACTGCCAAATATAGGTTCATTTAGTTGTATCTAGTGAATATTACGTACCATCAAATGAAAGGAAACTGCATAATGCTGGATTCATCATGAAGTCTAACCTTGAACTCTAATATAGAAAATACTTTGTATATATCAGTGAAAAGTTAATGCTTTTAAAAATTACATTGTGCAATGACAACCTTTTTATTTTATCAATAATTTATCTCATTATTAGATTCGGACAAAAAAAGGTTTTAGCTTTTTTAATAATATTATTGCATCAAAACAATTAAGAGTTTTCTCTTAAAAACTGTGATGTATGTGTTAAGAAAGACAAGAAACTTTGATCTTAAGTTATTGAAGATATAGTTTTGAATCATGAACTCAAATGATTTGCTATTATTGAATTTTTACATAATACATAGATTTACTATCTTATCTCAACCACTCTATTTAAGCAGAAAAATTATAATAAAGAAACTTGAGTAGATCCAAACTCAAAGCAGTACCATCTAATAGATTATTTTACAGTTAGGAATCAAAATGCAAAACCATTTTTATTACATAAACACTTACAAGTACAGATCATTGGGTGGAATAATTTATGAGTATACTGCAAAGTTAAAATACTTGTTGCATTAAAAAAATTGTTTGTATTCCAAACATTTTCAAGAAGTTTAAAAATTATATAAAATTTGTCCTACAATTAACAGGCCAATTTGAATTTTCTGAATATCTGTCATGATATTGAGGCATGGAATTCTCTTAAGGAATAGGTTGTAGATGTAAGTTTAATCCTTTTAGTTCTTTAAGAATTATTCTATTATTAATATTATTATTATTATTATTAAAAGAAAATATGTGGCATATTTGTCAGAGAAATGAATTGAATGTGGAAATTAATAAGAAATGTAGAGATTTAAACTGAATATTCTGAGACAAAATGTTATCTCTATTAACCTATACAATAGCACTTTTGTTCTCAGTTTTAGTAAAATAAAACGGGTTGCTTCTTTACCAGTTATCCAAATGCTCTCATTCACAATATTATAATAAGGATAATACTATGAGAAAGTATTTAATTAACTTTTGAATAATTATAAATAGATATAGAAATTAGTTTGATCACATTTGAATCATTATGAATAACAACTATAGAAAGCATTTTAATCACCTTTTGAATTATTATGAACAGATATAGGAAATATTTTATCATCTTTAAAATCATTTTGAACAGATATAGGAAGTAGTTTGATTATTTGTTGACTAATTGGAAGACAATAAAATAAGATTGTTTTAAAAAAGTTAATAGCTGACATAAAAAAATTTGATTTAATATCTAATTTATATACCCTATAATTTATTTAATTATTTATAATTTTCCATCATTTCAAGTTTTTATTATTTAGAATATAGTCTGTATAAATATATTGGCCAATTTGAACTTTATGCCATAAAAATTTATAGAATTCATTTTCTTTTGCATCAAATTAATTTTTATTTCACTACTGTGATGCATTTTGATACTATGGGTGTCTTTGAAATTTTTCATTTGTTGCCCAAATCAGATTAACATTGATTATTATAGTAAAATATTAAATTCTATAATAAAAAATTGTCAGTCTCTGTTTACATTACTTGAATTCCATTTTATTGCATACATATAAAAAGTCTTAGCTTTGGATATTCAGTAATTCACAGAACAGTCATGCTTACAGTTTAAGAAAATACACAACAATGCTATTTTGATAAATGAAATCTACATCCAACCAAAATTGAATATTTTAAAAATCATCTTGTGATATGAAAATTTTTAAGGCAACTTCAAAATGGTTTTTAGGATAATAAAAAAACAAAGCTAATTTTAAAGTTTCTCAAATTATGCATTGAAAATGTAGCTGTAAATGAAATTGAATGTATTGGGAATAATTAAACTACAATAAAAGTATTTAAAATATCAATAAAATAGAATGTTTTTAATAATATAACATTTTTTTATTTATCAAAAACATTCAGATTTATGAGTTAAAAAAGTTCTTTTAAAAATAGAAAGGCTAAAGATTTTATCTGGAGAAGTTTAAAACATATTCCAATATGTTAGTTTCAAAACTATTATATTTTTTTAAAATTATGTCAGTTGATTTTAGGGGTGCTTTTAATGCTTCAATTTGTAAATATAAATGAGAAAAAATATTGCAACAATGAATATCATTTAACCACTACTGCAAAAGTATTTTGAAAGAATTTATTGAATAAGGCCACACTTGGGATGCTAATAATAACGATCGAAATGAAAGTGAAGATCGAATCTAACCGCAAACTACGATATCTGCTCTACAAGGCGCCATCTAGGCATTTAAACGTAGAAAAATTTATAGAGTAGGCAGATACGCGCTGTTAAGATTCCACTTTATTTAAATATTCAGATCGTTAGCCCAAGTCACTAGCTCAGTGGAGTAGCAGAGATAATAAAATATAAATTTTATATCTTCTTGTGATTTTAGGGATGAACATTGCAGACATCATTTTTGTATTTACATAAATACAATAAATTATAAGAAGATAAAATTTGGATAATATTTAAAATTGATAGGGTGTCTACTTAAGTTTATAATGAAGCAAGGGAAAGTATTGTTATTGCTAGTGAAAAATTTGATGCATTTGAAATGAAAACTGATGTAAAACAAAGGATATATACTTGATCTAATTTATTTTTCATTTTTCATTAATAGTTAATGGAAACAGGTATCAAGATAAAATGTAGGTTTGATAATGAAATTTTTATGCAAAGTAAAACAAGAATCTTGGGTTTTTGATTTTTAGATTTACAATCTGCTGATAATTGCATATAATTATTAAATAAAATGATGATTATGGTTTTAAACGTAATTTATAAAGACTTCGATTCATAATTAATGTAAAAAAAACTTTCAAGTTCTTTATCAGATCATTTTGGGAAAATCTTCATCAATTTAGATCATGACTCAATTTTCACATTTGGTTGTTGAATAGCAATATAGACTCCAAAGTTCCATTACCTTTACTAAGTTAAAAAATGAAATATTTTGCTGTAGAGATATAACTACTTCAACTAAATTAGTTGTTTATAGAGGTATTATTTGCTCAGAATATTGCATGTAAGTTAACTTTAGGATTTCTATTGATGTAATATAATCTGCTCTATAAACTTTTAAAAATATTATGCAAGATCATATTACCAGTTAGTAATTTCTACAGCTTGTTGGATGTGATGTTATGAATTGAGTTTTGTAAAACAACATTAACATTGGATTATGTAGGTAAAGTGAATGAATGATAAGTCTTACTAAAAAATATTTTATGATAAACTTGAGAATGGTTACACTTTATAGAAGTTGTTCAATAACAAATGCTTTTATTGGAATAATATGGCTGGAAATTAGGTAATGTTATTGAAGTCTTTTCAATAATAAAATTGCTACAGAAGAAATTATAAACAGCATCACTATAATTATTTATTTGATGTTAAATATGCAGATTAAAAAACTTGCATATGATATCTTATATATTGACATATTTGTAATTTATGAGTATATTTAAAAAGTCATCTTAAAATTCATCATTAATGTTTTATTTTGTTTGTGTTTTATTTTCGTTTTGCTTCCTTCTGAAGGTGGAATAAACATGCCCATTTATATGTGGCTTTCAATGGCAATGACTGGATATTTCTTTTTAAATTGAGAGCAAAAATGAGAACTTAATCATTATGACTTCTATGTTTACAAGAGTAAATTATTTTTCTACTTTAATTCTACCACTTGTTACAAGTTTGATTAATCAATAGATGTTATTTGATAATGTTTATTAATCCCATCTCTGTACTTTTCTATCCATATTTCTATACTAGTTTTGACTTATGGTCTTCATTAGTGAAGGATTTTGGACTTGAATTTAGTGCATCTGGATCTTTAGAATGTTATGCACTTTTGCATTACATCAAGGTTCAAAATTTTTAACTAAAAAAAACCTTAAATCAGAAATTAATCCAAGGATATATGTAAGATAGCAATTTATGTCATATACACTACCATTTAGTATCTATTGACTATTCAAACTTTCAATGAATATCAAAAATGAAGTAGAAAAAATAGTTTTCTTCTAAAAAGCATTGTATAAGTTGGGATCATTAGATGTTTCTTTGGTTCTGTTTGATTACATTGATAACAATTATATTTACTAAATCGAAAGATATTCCACAAAATATTTTGAAAACAGCCTATAAAGACTTTGTGTTAGTAATCAATGCTCAAAAACTTTATCAGCCAATGATATGAGAGGAAGTCTTCACCTATTTTTAACTTGATTTAACTACTAAGTATCACATGATCACCATTTTTTATGCTTACACAAGCTGTTTACACAGAGGCTAAACACTCAATGCAAGTAGTCATTGGATGCAAGGTTTGTGCATAAAATTCATGTCTAGTGCTTACTCATCCAATATCTCCAGACTAGTTTCTATTTTGTAGCTTTCATCAGTGAAGAATCTTGGATCTGAGAGCACTACATGTAAGAATCTAATGCAACCCTCCAATAGCCACCTTTTACCTTATTAGCTAACTATAAAACTATGAGTCCAAAATGAAAACCCAGTAATGTTTTCAAATTCAAGCTCATTAGCTTATATAGTCATATCTGAACTCACTTCAGCATCCACCACAGTCACCATAATTCTATTGGGCAGGATCCACTAAATGTCACATGATCACCATTCTTTATTCTTACACAAGTTGTTTACACAGAGGCTAAATACTCTACGCAGTAGTACCACTCAGTTCAAGCCAAAGTAATCAATGGATGCAAGAAGGTTTGTGCATAAAATCCCCATCTAATGCCTCATCATCCAATGTCCCCAGACTAGTTTCTAGCTTGTGGTTTTTATCAGTAAGGTGCTTTGGTTTTGAAAGCACTGCACGTAAATCCTAGGATCTAATACAACCCTCCAGCAGCCAGCTTTTATCTTAATAGCTAACTATAAAGCTTTGATTTAAAAATGAAAACAATTATGTTTGCAAATTCAAGCTTATCAGCTTGTACAGTTCATATAGGCCTGAACTTGGTTCAGCATCCATACTTTTTGGTATCTTTAGTTTTTTAATAACTACAGTCTCCATAATCCTATTGGGCAGGATTGGCATTAAACCACTAAACATCACATTATCATTATTCTTTATGCTTACACAAGCTGTTTAACACAGAGACTAAACTTTCTATATAGTAGTGCCACTCAGTGTAAACCAGAATAATCAATGGATGCAAGAAAATTTGTGCATATAATACCTATTTAGGGCCTACTCATCCAATATCTCCAGGCTAGTTTCTAGTTTGTGACTTTCATCAGTCAGATAATAAGGCAAAATGTGGCTGCTGGAGGATTGCATTAGATTCTAAGATCTAAGTGCAATGTTCCCAGATCCAAGGCTCCTCACTGATGAAATCCACAAGCTAGAAACTAGTCTGAATATATTAGATGGGTAAGAACTAGATAGGAATTTTATGCACAGATCTTCTTGCATCCATTGATTACTCTGGCTTACACAGAATGGTGCTACTGTATGGAGAGTTTAACCTCTGTATTTTTAACTTCAATGGTTATCTTCTTGAAAATATAAATCTAATAGCTTTATATGTAAAAAAAAAATGAATTTGCATAAACTCTTTTATACTATTGTACCATTTAATATTTTAAAGCTAGTATATTTTATTTTTAAGATTGTAACATTTAACTAAAAATTATATATATAATTGTTATTCTCCCAATAAAGTCATAAAACAAACATTATATTTTCCATTTTGGTGAATAGAATAATATATAATTATAAGCACACATTTATGTTGGATTGATCATGTAAAATGCATAAAGATTAACATACTTTTAAAAGATATTTGATGTTAAATGTTTTATGATAGAGACAACATATCCTATTTAAAGAATATCATTTATGAGACATTTCAACACATGCAGTATTAATTATTATTATAATGGAGAACTGTTATTAAGCAGTGTGTTGGAATTTTTTAAAAAAATTTGGTTAAAGAATAAGATGTAACATAAACACTATTGGATACATATATGACTAATAAAGTTTTAAATCATTGGTCTGTAAAGTCATCAAAGATATTTATAGTCATAAATATATGGTCTAATGGAAGGAAATGTAGATTAATAATACTAAATTATCTAAACAAATGTAAATGCATATGTAAACCATATCAAGATATTCCATTTTATCAATCACTTTTAATAAATGTTTTTATCTATGTTTATTAGTAAATGTAGACTGAAATATTTAACAGAAGAGGAATATAGAGACTTTAAACCAAATGGTAAATTACATAGAATTATATATTAACAAAAACATGGTGAGATTAAAAACAAAATGCATAGTAAGGAGAAAAACAGCTATTTTTAATATCTTTAAGCTGGAATGAAGTTGTCTCACACATGAACAAGTGAAATATTAAGTGAATAGCAATAGAGTATAAAAGAGCTAGAATGAGTAAATGAGATAAAGAAGTTTGCTGTAATGCTATAGAGAAAACAAAGATTTTAATGTCAACAAAAATGATCCAGTTACTTACTTTCTGGGCTCATTTCACCAGATAAATCTTTGAATCATTGGTTGTGCTAGAGCCCAAATCACTTTACTATAGCAATAACACATGTTCAAATAAATACTGTTTATTATTAAACACACACACACACACATATATATATATTAGTGCAAATTTCAGTATTCTTATTGAAATTATGCTTAATAAATAATAAATAGAAAGGAATTTGTTGTAGAAAGGTGTTTTTTTTTAACTAAAAGAAAACCCATTGATTTCTCATTGAGTCTGTTAAGGAATCAAACTGGGCAAATTCTATTATTCATTCCATAATGTTTTGTATGTTGTTGTTATGTGCTTATTTATAAGATAAACAAACATGTATGGACTATTAATCAGTACACATTAGCCATTGAGCAAGTTTACTGGCTTTTTACATCTGGATTTAATATCATATCAAGAAACATCATAGTTATTCTACTCATTTGACTGATAATTCTTAATGCAACATATCAATCATGGTTTTGTTTTTTGAAAAAACAATGAATGTATAGTGAAATGATTTTTTTATTATAAATATTTACAACCATAACAGACAAAACTAAATTGCGTTTTTTAGTCTCATGAGACAGTAAAGTCTTCAAATAAGCTTGATATCTGAAGCATTTGGGTACATACAACTACAAATCACTTTTAAGTAAAGGAAGATTGCATAAATTTTAAGAACTGTCTAATGTATATTATTGGACTAGGTGGAGTTTTGAAGAAAAGGTGAAGTAATTGTTTAAAAAGTAGGTATATATTTTAGTACAAAGAAACAAATATTGAAAATAGTGAATTCACTACTATATAGAAGAAAAAACATTGTGTAGTTTGATGGTATATCAGATAGAATAGCAAAATTAGTTATTTAAATTAGTGGAAAATACCAAATACTCAGATTTGTGCCTAACAAGTTCTCATTGTGGTGAAAAGATAGATTTTTTAATGAATGTATAAAATAATTTTGATTAGATTAAACAACCTTTTAAAATTGTCATTAGAAACTTTAATGCCAGTATTGGCAAATGATTGAAAGTCAAAATGTTGTTCATATGATCTTAGAAATGAAAAATGCCACAGACTTGTGAAATTCATGAGAAAAAACTATACATTACTAATCTTTTTTTTTTTGACAAAAATGATAAATGGGTATAAAAATATCCAAATAAAGATGCAGTGGAATTGTATTATGCAGATAATGTATATTTCAAGACTAATATTCTGAATAGATTCAACGCAGGATGTGAACATCATTAATGAGAATTCAAACTAGAGAATTGAAAATAAATGCTTTAGATTCTTTTATAAACTGTAAAAAGAATAGCCGATACAAAAAAGCAGCAAATTTTTACCAAATTTTCCATTGAAACAAGTCACTGTACAAAGAAAAAAAAGAAAAATGAAAGTATATAAAAATGATATTTTAAAAAGAATTGAATATCTAAAGTTTTGTAAAGTGATGCACAAATAGTAAATAATAATGTAAGAATATATAATTGTGAATTTGTGAGAAAAGCTATAAAAAAATAAAAGTTTCAAAATTGTAAAACAACATCTTGGTATTAGAAGGAAAATTATTTTGGCAATAAGAATAAAAGATGGAACTATTACTAAAAAGATAGATGACATCATGAAATGTTTGGAAGAGCTTTATAAAAAATTATATATTAATAAAGCATAAGAAAACAAAGTATCACCTACATTTCTATATTTTCCAAATTGTTCAGTATTTTAAATGATGGAGTGAGACATGAAATTAAATCTATCGATATTTTTAAAAAAGCTGATAAAGAAATTTAAAAAATTGTTAAATAATAAAGATCTATCAGATTATTGGAAGAATGGAGTAGTAGTATTGATATTTAAGAAATGTGATAAATAAAATATTAGAAATTATGGATTAACAGTCTTATATCAATTCTTTACAAAATCTTTACTAATATTTATCTACAGTGAACTTTGGATTCCAGCCAATCCCAAAAGAACTATCTGGATTTAAAAATGGTTTTAGCTAAATTGATTATATCCAAGTATTGAAAGAAATTATAAAAAGGGACTAATGCTTTGGATTTGTAAATCATGAAAAGGCATTTGATTCTGTATGCATTTTCATGATAATTAAAAATTTGGATCATTAAGATATAGATCCAGAATATTTTCAGATTCTGAAGAATGTTTATCAAAATGCAACAATAGTAATTAGATTATATAATGATACTAGAAAAATTAATATTGAGAAGGATGTGTAATGGATTGATTTCATACCTCCAAAAATTTTTACAGCAGTTTATAAAAAGTATTTGCGGATTAAAATGGAAATCTAAAAGAGTAAAAGTAAATGGTTATTATTTATGTCATTATTTATGTCATCTAGATTTTGCAAATGATGTGGTTGTTTTAGCAAATAATGCTTCAGAGCTTCAGGAAATGTTGCAACAGCAGATGAAATTAAGAAAATAGGACTGAAGATAAATGTTAAAAAGATTAAAGTAATGCTCAAGGAATTATCTCATAAGAAGAAAATAAAGATTGATAATTGTGAATTAGAAGAAGTTAACAAATATAATTACTTTTGTCAGATTATTGATACAGGTGGCAACATAATAGATTATATTAATCACAAAATTAAAGTTATATGGAGTGCTTTTGCTAAGAATAACTTAATATTAAAAGGAAATCTGCTTGTGAGTTAGAAAAGAAAGACTTTTATCTGATGGGTTTTATTAATTTTTATTTATGGATCTGTGATCTAGAAAGTTATCAGAAGAGGGTTATAAAGACTTCATTCTTAAGTATGAAGAGAAGTTAAAAAATGAAATATATGAATGAGAGAAGAAACAGGTATCACTGATATCAGTAAAAGAATTAATAAATTTGGAGCAGAACTGGACATGTTAATAGAAGAGATGATAATTGATCGTTTATTCAAGTTTGAATTTAGTCCCAAGAGATTATAAAATATCTAGAAAGAGATCACATGTGAGATGAATAGATGAAATAAAGAAGTTGATATGATGTAAGATATAAGAGGCTAACAATTAGAGAAACTGGATTAAACTTGAAGTGACTTTTATCCTTCAGTAGATCAGTTAGAGCTTAAGGTAATAATAAAGAACCTTAAAATTCAAGTATAATAAACAATGAAAAGTCATATATAGTTGTCTATAATGTTCAATTGAAATAAATATTATAACATTACCAAATCTTACATGCATAAAAGGAATGATACATAGATTTGCAGAACATGTATTTTTTCAGGTAAATCATTGGTTTATTGCATTGGAGCTTAAAATTCTCATTTTATGTAGTATTATAACATTAACAATCCTCTTTACAAATTTCTCAATGTGATAAGATGCATTAGGGTATTTGTACTAACATATTTATATACTTTTATGATTAAATAATAATTTCACTATATATACAATTTGTGACAAAGTTATTAGCATATGTAATTAATTAGTAATCATCTATATTTATTTTTTTAATTAAGAGAATACATCAATAGTAATATAAAAGTCATCAACATCATTTGACTAAGGAGGTTTTAAAAATACTTAATTATCTTTTTAGATTATATAAGTCATCTGCCAATCCATTACCAAAATATAAAGTAATAATAGACAGAACCAATGTAAGGCAATATGATTGTTGTACTGCATTAAATTATGCATTTTAAAATTCTTATTTAAAAGTAAAATAGATGCTATGAAAATTCATATAATTTTATGACATGGCATTGTACATATTCATATTGATTAAAACATTATATTGCTTTTAATTTATTCATAATTATAATATGGTATATATTTCAGTAAACTTTGTGTTTTAATTAATGTTATTATTATTTTGTTATTTTTAAAACCTTCAAATTCTGGTTTCGTGTGATCATCAATGCTGCCAAATTATTTTTCTCAGTTTTTCAATTAGATTGATCTCCTGAACTATTAAGTTGTTTCAGGAATATATTTGGCTATGTATTTTATATCCATACCATAGTGTTTGGTTTCTATGATTCATTGTGAATTATTCTAAGTTGAGCCTATCTCAATTTTATACTCTCATTTAGTATTTCTTAGCATTTTCGATTCTTTATCAATATTGTTTATATTTGTCATCATTTGAAGCATCATTCCACTTTTTATTAGTTTATTTTGAAGCCATTATGTAAATATGACTTACTAATAAGCACCATGCAACTACAACTTTTTGACTATTTACTTAATCTCATAGTGAATGGCAAATATTCATCTGACATTGTAACTTGTATTATTTTAGAAGTTGTCTTTAGTTCAAAATCTTCAGGCCTTCAAATACTTCCAAGTCATGACTTGAAGAGTAATATAAGGATAAAATAAGACTTCTGCATAGCAATCACAATCTGTTTCTCTTTATGATGTAACTAATAGTCGACATTAATTTGAAACTACCACATGATGTGTATTCAAACATGAAATGGTGATCAGGTGATATTGGGTATTCTTAGACATGTGTGTATAGACAGTTTTAGAGCAAAGTGGTATGGATTATGATTTCAACACAAATTTTAAATGTAATATTGAAGACTTTTGTGATTCTCTGTTTTACTATCTTTATCATATGAATTGGTTTGATCATCTTTTACTTTATTTTAGTTCAATGTAATGAATGTTATGTTACTGATAATTTTATTAATCGATTTAATCTATTGAAAATGGACTTTATGTATTTATCTGATGACAAGTTCTGAGTGTTACTGTTTAATTTATCAGTAATTGTTTTTGCTGTTTCTATGTTAGAAATAAAATGTTTTGTTTTTAGTTTATGTAATAGGAATATTCTCATTAGAGCGTGGGATAAAATTGTTTTGAATGTCTATAATTATACTCTTAAGTATATTTTTTTGTTTTTGATCACTACTTATTTTTACTTTGTTTTTACATCAACATGTGTGGGTCAGCAATATGAGATGGCGTGGATAGAGGGTTGTGTGAAAGTCTGAGTTCGAATCCCTTATATTACATTATATATGTGCAGGTGTGTGTAAGCCTGCACAGTGTATTAATTTACATATACTTGTTTATTTTGAAGTTTAATATTTATCCTCAGTCTTTAATTCCTCTGTTTATTTATTTAATATTAGTTTACTACTAATCTTAGTCTAGTTGCTTCTTTCTATTTGTCATTCGGGTAATTTAGCTTAATAATAGAGTGGCTGAGTAAAGTAAAAATAAATAAATCTCATTTTGGTCACTTGAGTGAATTAACTGACGTACTCGAGTGTCACATGAACGATTGTGCAATCAATCGTACATTTATTATTTATGTATTTTAGAATTGTTTATCTATTATATTTTTATTTTAAATGTTTATTTGTTTTTAGAGTGAAATGAAACTTTTATAAAAACAAAAAGCAATTTTAAAGTTTATTTCAACTTGTAATTGTTTTATAGCTAATTTAAATATTAAAATATGATTTAACAATACAAATTTTTTTAGCCATATTGTGTAACTTTAATGTATTTTTTTTTAATAATTAAAGGGATTTAATATAAAATTTGTTTTATTTATCTAAAACCCATGATATATTTTTGAAGAAAGTCTTCATTTTATTATGCTTAATCTGATAGCTCTCAGTTCAACACAGGCGAATCTTACATATTAAAAGCATTAGTACTTGTGTATTTTTGAAAAATCTACAGTTTTGGGAGCCCCCAAACAATGTTTACAAAAAAATGTCTACTATGAAGTGGTCGAATCTAATATTTATATTTACTTTTTCTTACTGTTATTTTTTAAAAAAGAAATCATTGTGGAAAAATTAATTACAATATTTACAGTTTTTTTTATTTTTGGATTAACTTACTAACAGACAAATATATATATAAGTACAATATTTACACTTTATTCATGCCAAAAGCATGCAGTCATATTGTGACCTTTAATGCACACTTTTTAGGAGGTCTTGATCTCATATCTTTGGAAATAATACATTGCATCACATTCAGTGAAAGAAAGGTTCCAAATTTTCATCATTATGACAATTTACTAAAAAAAATTGCTGACAAAATGAAACATGCTGAATTGAATCAAAGTGTGACAATGTTTAGATCATCTCTTTACTTTCCATGTTATAATAAAAAAATGAAATAAAACTTTTTGATGAAATTGATCAGAATTTATTTCTTTTTTAAATTTAACAATTGATTTATTAATTTTGTTTTAATTTGTAGGCCCCAAAATTATAAATTTATCAAAAATATGAGCTGCCATCTTGGTTTACTTGAAAATTCACAAGTATCAAAGCATTTTATTGAATAAATAAGGGAATAAACTTTTAAAATATTATTTGTCAACAAAAACATTTTTAAAATGTTGAAAAGTTTGTACATCTTATCACATTTTAAAATGATCAAAAACTTTCCACTAGTATATGCTTCAGATTTTCCTGAAGTGAAGCATATAAACTGTAAATAAAATCTAATGTATAACAAAATTTGCTTAACATGTTTTGGTATATAATATGTCAGGCCAGATCTAATGTGTAACCTTGTGATAGACTAAATTCAACTTTATAAGTTTATTATATAAGCGATATCAAAGATAATATAAAAAGGACAAATTTATATTAATGATTTTAATTAAAACAAGCACAAACAAAAACATTGTTTGTTAAATATATTCAAAAGTAAATAAGTACTAAAGAGTACAGATAATATTTTTATTGCAAATATTCAAGTATTTGTTTCAACATCAAGTTTTATTTTTTTTTTTAAATTTAAATTATTTGTATCTTTCCAAATTTTTTCATAAGAACTCGGAGGTTATTATAGAATTTAACATTTTGAGTGGTGTTATTCTACATTTTTCTTCAGTATAACTTATCTGACCACTGATGGTACTAGCATAGGAATTAAACTAATAATATTTAGATTCATAAATATTGAATTTAAGATGGAGTTTTAACCAACTAGGCTATTCTATCAAATACAGTAGTTAAAAAATCATATACTGTATTCATTTACAAGGATCCTGCTGATTTCTCCATGTTCTTTTTAATGGCAATGTTAATGAGTTTTTTTCAAACATTATGGAATGTAAGGTTAGATTAGCCTGTGAAATATTTGGCACTGTCATGTGAACATCTTCTTTAAATTTTTTTTCACTTTCTCCAAAATTCTAATGTTTTTAAATTGAATATGTTTGTTAATACATACATGGTTTGCTTTTTTAGTCTTAGTTGTTTTTTCTTCTCTAATCATTCCTTTGTGTTTTTTTAATCATTTTTTATGGGATGCCTAGTTTCACCCGTATATATTATTACACATTACTAACTCATAAACAATCTAAGTTAGTAAATAATTTAAGCATTTTTGATGTATTTTGTTTCAAATTAATTTAAAAATTATAATAATAAGCTTCTCATTTGTATGTAATAAATAATTAATTTAAACCATTTTTGATGGTTTTGATCTTAATTTTGTTTTTAATTAGATAGTTTACATTTCATAGTTTCTATTATATCTGATCAAATATGTTTCTAAATTTTTTTAAAAGTATTTTTATGAAAATGTTGAATGAAAACAAATACGTTTTCAGAATAGTGAATTTTTATTAGTCATGAAATTGCAAGATTCTGTTGTTAAATTATACCCTTTTAATTGTACATTTGATTGCAAAACAATTGTATTATTATGGTCTATCACAATTGTTTTAATTATATTACTGATAGTACAAATTTAATAAAGTTCTGCCTGTATGACTTTTTGAAATCTTTTTTAAAATTTATTTTTCTCCTAATTGAATTTACCATTCTAATACTTAAAGATATTCTCTTTCTAATGTTTGCAATAAAAAGCTTATTAGCAAAGTATGCAGCATAAATTTATAAAATGTATATATTCTGTACTATTTTGCATAAGATTAATCCATTTGTAAGGTTATCCATATATACAGCTACCATCAATTGTCATTGACAAAAAAATGAAAGTATTAAATTGCTTTCAATATTTTTTTAAAATTTCATGTTATGTGTATTTATATTCTTTGTCTAAGATTTTAAAAATATTAATTGTTCTTCTTTTGCAATTAAAATTTGAAACCATGTCTTAAAAATTCAAAATTGTGTATATTCTCTAACATCTCTTGACTTATCATTACCAAATCTTTTTAAATTGTTTTATTACGTGAAAAAGTAATAACTCTAGTATGTAGCTATAATATGTAAGAGAAATTTTTGATTTCAACTATATATATTGTACCTGTATAAATGGGATGAATGTGGCGGGATGCCCAAGAGATAGAGACTCTGTTAATCTTAATTTTAATTTATAATAATTTTGGCTAATTTATTAAATTATAAAGATACCTTATATGTTTGATTGATTTTTCCAATTTCTACCCATACAATATTATACTAATTTGATTAGTAAGAACTGCTAGCTCCTAAAATGTAATATAAATGTGAGATAATGATCTGAACACTAATTAATTTATTTCTTAGATGTTGTTCATAATGATTATATTGGTAAACTGAACAAATAAGATCTCAAACCATTTATTTATTATTAATAAATAGTCTATAAACATAATGTTTTAAAATAGAATAAATTCTAGCACATGTGCGTGTGTGGTGCAACTGTTCTCAAAAGCTATAAAGTGTCAATATAAAATAGATAACTAAAAACAAACAAGCTGAGTGCTTTCAAAGTATCTTGCCTTCATAATTATAGCTTGCTACTACATAAATGATATGCAAATATGCTAATTCCATTTCTTTGATAAAGCATAGCATGTGTCCTTCCTATTTATGGCATCCTTGTCTCGTGAGATGAAGAAGGCCTCTTTGATTTTTCTTTTAAGGTCATGCCTCTCTCTACACATGATTGTGGGATTGTCTGGAATGCACTTGTAATGACTTGTGCTCTGGTGCTGATAGAAAACTGAATAGGTGGAAGGATTGTTGAGAGCTCTATTGTATGAATATTTATGTTGTGCTAATCGTGTGGACAAAGATGCTCTGCTTTCCCCATAATATGTGCCCTTACAATTATTGTTGGAACATGCAATATTATATACTGTATGGGGGGTCTGTAAAAGTGGAGTTTGGTCTTTAGTGTTATTAATTAAATTGTTAGAGTTTGGAGGGGTTCGGAAACAAAGCTGATATCTGTTGTTGAGGATGGAATGCAATTTCTTGTGTAAATTGGATATATATGGAAGCAATAATCTGAGTTTATCCTGTGTGATGTGAGTGTTAAGCTGTTTATTCTGAATATGTAAAAAAAATTTGTCAACAATGGATTACCTGAACCCTAAATTCAATAAGTCATCTCTGTATTCTATTACATTTGCTTTTCTGTCTGCCTCAATTTTACATAACAGCCTGTTTCTGTGCAAAAAATATGCTAGGCTAGATAATTTATGTTCTATTGGTGTGTTATATTGGGGATGTATATGGCATCTGATCTCCAATGGTTTGATGGCGATACTGTAATGGCAGTGGTTGTTTTCTCTTTTTATATAGACATCAAGATATTTAACTTATTGGTGAGTATCTTCAGTTGTGACATTCACAACTAGTGCTGTGCTGGTTTCCAATTCAATTTTGACTTAAAATAGAATAAAATAAAATTTTATACGAATATTTATTTGTATAAGATATTTAAACCTGTCTTGGTGTGAGATAAGAGACATATTGATAACTATGAAAAAATGTATATATATATATTAACTCAATCTTAATAAAATAATATTAAATGAGAACTTATTACGATTTAATAATATAATAGATATAAGAAATCTAAATAATTTATTCATAAGAGCTTGAGTTGATACGAATTTATAATTTGAAACAATTGTGATTGTTTTCTTAGTTATGCTTATATATTTTATCGTTCATTCTTTAAAAAAAAAAACGAATTAATATAAATAACTATAAGTAAACATTATAAAATTCTAAGTAAAACTGAGCAATCTATAAGGTTCCGGTCTTCATATTTATAAATACCCAGTATTAATAAAACACAATTATCCAGAGATATTGTTAAAACTTTCCATTAATAAGGAAAGTGGTTTTGTATGAAGAGCCTTTGATAATAATAATACATTTATGTAGTTATTACCACGTATATTCGCACTATGTATTTATTACTGTTAAATTTTAGTTTCAAAATATTTGCGCGATTTACTTATCCTGATTGTTTCTGGAAGCAACTATGCTTTATCCGTAAGATGTTTAATAATTTTTAAATATAATATATATGCACGCAAGCCTAAGAGCTATTCACTATAGATCCGATTGATAAGCTCAAAATAATCTGATAAGCAATATTGAGATATGTAACTAAGGTAAAGAAAATGAAAAAAATCGATGTTTCTTTACAAATAATCCTCACGTTTTTTTATGTGTTAGCACTAATACTTAATTTATTTATTAATATTGTGTAACAATATTTTATTATAGATATATGCATCTATTTTAATGGAGATTAAAGGGATGACCATTAAACATTTTCAAGAAATAGAACAATTTTCCAATCCGAAGATAGACGTTAGTTTCCTTTTAAGTAACCATACCGTAGCTTCTTCACCTAAAATTTGATAGATATATGCATTCTTCTCTCTTTTTTTTTTTTTCATGTGTCAAAGCATCGGCCGGGAAGCGAACCCACGAACCGGGACAATTGCTTGTAAGGCAACTGTGCTGACTACTCGGCCACCAACGCTTGCATTCTTCTCTTGACAAGGAATAAAAGATTTGTAATAGTCCAATCTTCTTTTGCAGTAAATAAAGATATACGTAAGAGAATATGCATTAAAAAAAAATCTCTATCATTTTGTTGAATAATGCGATCATTGTTGCTACAGTTATCTCTGATTTACTCCCGGTTATCTTTAGAAAATTTTATTAAGCATTTATCATTGTAACTAAACATATTAATTATTATAAATATTGGTTACAAGCACATATACAAAGATTTATACATGTGAATGTGTTATTTATTGTGTACTCATTAATATTTCTACTGGACTGTATATGTATATATATGAAAATATACGTGTGATAGCTAATAATTTTAGAATTAAATAATGAGCTAATATTTAATACATAAATTTTTTTTATTTTCATATATGATCCTGTTTTGTTTTAAGGATCTACACACATGGTATAATATCCCCTCTCTAGAATAACTATGTAATCTTTGGGAATTCTAGAATGACAGATTTTATTTAAATCTAGTACCTTAAGAATATTGTGCATGTTTAATTTAGACTCATTAATAATTCAAAGGATAGAACAGACCCATCTCAGACACCCCAGGTGATTTACAGCATGTCATGTCCACAGGCCGGATGCAAAGCCATATATTATGGGGAAACTAAGGCCACTGTTCATAACAGAGCTGCTCAACACTTGTATACCTATAGAAGAGCAAAAAAGAACAGCGATAACTTTTCAATATTTCTGGAACATGAAAAGCAGACTGGCCATATGTTCGAACCAGGCAACCCCAGGATTGTATGCCCTGAAACCAACGACTGTAAAAGAAAGATCAAAGAGGCGTACTTTATTATTTGCAACAACAATTCTATCAATAGACGCGATACGTGTTTTTCCATTTCAAAAAAATGGTCAAACTGATTTGCATTTACATTTGCATATTTGTTATTTAATAACACTACGTAAAGATTTATTACTTTCGTCGGCCATGAATATGAGGGCAAACCTCGAAAGCGCTTGGCCCATTTAATAGTTTTGTTTTGTTTATTTGGAAGCTTCTTCGTCAGCGAGTAAATCGTTTTTATGCTTTAGACTCATAAGCAAATTTTTTTCATAAGTAAGAAACAAAAAAAAGTGATTATATAGATGTTATCAATTAGAACTTTCATATCTAAGGGATACTTTTAGTGTAACTCTACCAATAAACAATAACTTTATCATTTGATGAGATGCAAGATACATTTCTAAAACATATGAGAAAAGAACACATTTGACCAATTTATTTCAATAAATTAATAAGACAAAAGTTAGTGGAACAAAATGCATTAATATCAAATGTATCTTTGAACTGAAAGAAATTTTATGAAGTGGAATGTTTACCTTTTAAACTCTACTAGTTTGTCCATCTCAGTTTCTAAATGTAAGTTTCCTTTACAATGAAAATAGATTCATTTATTCTTCATTAAACATTTTTCAAGTAATGTTCTACATTCATGATGGGTATAAAAAAAAATAGTAATGAGACAATGCATGCACATTGATACCCACATATTTATTTATTTCATAAAAACTTTTTCTTTTATGGACACACAGAATGATTGCTCAATTTTTTGACAACCACCATCTTCTTTGATATATTTCTATATGCACGTACCTTACGAAATTTTAAAGACATTTTAAATCTTGTTTTATAATAATATTTATGGTAAGCAAATCAGCATAAGATGTTAGTAAAGGTATGCCTTAGCATCTGACCTATAGTCATATTTACTATAACAATACTCATAATTTTCAGAACAATCTCTGATGTGTTGTATTAAATAATTATTATTTTCCAATGCAAATGAATGCTTAGGGCACTTAACTTCTTTAGTATCATGGATTGTCTGAAAAAGTTTATGAATCTTTTACATCAGTTGTTTCTTCTTTGTCATCAAAACATTTTAACTTATTAACTACTTAATTATGTACTTTGTTTTGGTGATTTCTGTTCTATAGCTATATTCAAAGCATTGAGGGCTACAATCTGTATCATATGGTTTGTTTGTCCTTTTAATAACCTTAACATTTTTAGAAACTTTATTATGAACAATTTTTTCGTATTTATATGAACTTTTATGCACTTTTACTATTACAACAGGATTTTAATTAAAGCAGAGAAGAGGATAGAGCTCTGATGAAGACTGCTGGATAGTCGAAACTGTAAGGAGAATAAAGAAGTTTTTAAGAAAATTTGTTGCATTAAAGTGTATAAGAAAGAAGTGTTATAAGCAATATATACAACAGGAATGTTTAAAAGATTTTCCAAGAGAATTGTCAGTTTTATGCTTAATAAAAGGATTTATGCTTAATAAAAGGATTCTTCTCCCTACTGTCAGTTGAGCTATACTTATTTGTAATGAATGTCATCATCTTACATTTATGGTGATAGTTACTATTGAAAAGTAACCTCTTCCTTAAGAGATGTGGGCTTCTGATTCCCAATTCTATAATTGCTCTTTTGTCAGCTTTTATGAATCCTTAGCTTTATTATTTTGCACGCCGTATCAAAAATTTTGTTATAAAATTTCTCTCACATGATCATTTTTTTAATGATTGAATCATTATTCATTTCACATATACAAACATTTATACATGTGAATGTGTTATTTATTGTGTAATCATTAATATTTCTACTGGACTGTATGTGTACATATATGAATATATGCATGTGGTGCTAATAATTTTAGAGTAAAATAATAAGCTAATGTTTAATATATATCTAAAAAAATATTTTCATATATGATCCTATTTTGGTTTAAGAGATCTACACAAATAGTACATTAAATTTTGAAAATTATACCTTAAAACTTCAAAATTGTGTATATCCTCTAAAATCTCTTGACTTATCATTACCAAATCTTTTTAAATTGTGTTATTACTTAAAATGTGATGACTCTAGTATGTAACTATCTATATAATAGTTATGAATTTTTGATTTCAGCTATATATATATATATATATGTGTGTGTATATATCCTGGGAGTTCACATAAAGTTCAAGCACCAGAGGTAACAGATTTGAGCTGCAACCCATGACCTTGACTTTACAACTTTACTACTGCACTAAACTACACAGGACATTTCAGATTATTTCAGATTTATCATTAAAATTATTAACGAATTTCTACTTTCTTGAAAAGTGTTTGCTTTGTTTTTGTCTATATTTTCTTTTTGTATTATAATAAAATATAATAAATCTGATATAAAATCATAATTATTATGTATTGTAATTTTGTATTTTGGGTTAAAAAAAAATATTGACTTCTCTCAAAGATTGCATTTTATCTTTTATTAATTTAGATTTTAATGTGAAGTGTTTGCCAAAATTACAATACATGTATATTATTACATATATATTCATAATCACTGCCTTTTTGGGCAATATAATATTTGCATCGTATAATACAATGAACGAAATTTATCTTTTATTATTGTATAATCAATAATTAAACATTCTGAATAATAAATAATTAATATACATTAATAATAATGTTTAATTTGTGCAAAAATCTTTAAATGTTGGAGGGCTCTTGGTTGTCCATAATTAACCTCAATGTCATGGTTGATATTGCAGTCAAAACTATTGTAAATTAAATTTTATTACAACACTTTTTTTATTAAAAAGATCAGTTACATTTAAAACTCATGGCAGAAGTGTTATAGCCTAAAAAATACTGTTGATATACAGCTAAAGCTTTCTTAAATGTGAATCACACATTAAATAATTATAAAATACTAAGATATTTTTCAATATAGAAGAATTCTGTAATGTAACTTGTAAAAATGATTAGAGCTTGATTTGTATTTTTGCAACATAATTAACTATTTTTATACAATTGGGAAAACTAGATTTCTTATATGTTTTAATGGCATTGGTTTATTTATAAAAGTAAAAGGAATTTCTAAACATGATTTTAAAAATAATTTTTGCCAACCATAATTTCACTTTGACTTACCTAACACCAGCATATTTATAGAAATATTTTGATATTTAATGGTAAAATGTTATTATTATAATGATTTTAATGATAGTATAAGTTAAATCTGAAAAGGCCATGAAGCCTATAATGACTACCCTTTCACATCTTTGACTTCCGAATTCAGGTACAAGTGTTGAACCAGAAATTTTGAAATGCTTAGAAAAACAATAAATTCTGTTGTTTTTTTTCTGTAAATAATAGGGTTAAAAAGGGTGTTACAAATCTTTGATATTATACTCGTGGATGAAATAAAGTATTAAATGAATATCTCAGCTTTTAATATTAATTCATTTGATGTTTAATGTTAAAATATCAAATTACTTATATATAACATAATCTACTTGGAAAAATTCTTTTAGATGTAGAACAAAATATTTCATTCAAAAACAAAATATTCAGTTATATATTACGTTTAAAAATCCATTATACTAATAAAATCTAATGGAAATAATAATTTAATTTTTAAGATGATATTAATCGTATATTTTTACTTTTACAGTTAGTATATTATTGTCATTCACTAATCAACACTGATTAAAGTGGAAATTTTATTTCCTATATAATAACAGCCAGATTTCTACTTATTACCCATTATTGATTGGATGATCACTAAATCGGTGATAAGTATTGTTTGCCTAGTGGTTAACATAGCTGCCTTTCAAGCACATGAAAAAAAAAAAACTATTAAAAAAAAGATGAAAAAATTATGATTCACCTAACCCAGATTTGAATCTTAGAACATGGATTTAGCAGGAAAATTTGTTGCTATTTTCTACCATAAGGTTTTTATTTGGCCATGGAGTAGAAAAATTAAATTTATTAATTGCTAAGTCTTTTTTTTTGATAAGGACAAATCTAAAAGCATAATAATTTATTTTAATCAAAAGCCTTCTAGGAACATTTAAACACTAAGACATGCTTTGTCATAAACAGTGAGGATTGCCAATTCCTCTACAAGCTTTATGATAAATGCTTAGCCAGAGCCAGCACTTAAAATATCTCTGTCAGGAACCCTCCCCAAACCCCTGACCATGGTTTCGTGCTTTGGCACTCCTCAGAGAGGTGTCAGGGTAGGTTCAGACACTAGATCTAAAAATACCAAGCCAAAGCTAAGCACTTAGCTAAAAGTTATCTATTGAGTGGAAAATCTGAAATTTTTAGACATCTACATGTCTTCAAACCCAGCTATCCAACTCAAATAGCTATATGGGGCTGATAGATCTTCAGACATACCATATATTAGTAGTCATAGCAATATAAAATTGCATAAGACTTTTGGCAGAGACTATAAATAGTCAAAATAAGAGTCATAGATCAATTCATAGATCACATGACCCTATCTCTTAAGCTTGTAAGTTATAAACAGTGAGGATTGTGAATTCCTCTACAAGCTTTATGATAAATGCTTAGCCAGAGCCAGCATTCTACATGTCTTCAAACCCAACTATCCAACTCAAATAGCTATATTGGTTCTGGCTAAGCATTTATCATAAAGCTTGTAGAGGAATTGGCAATCCTCACTGTTTATAACTTATTAAGCTTAAGAGATAGGGTCATGTGATCTATGAATTGATCTATGATTCTTATTTTGACTATGCTTTGTCATATCTGTTAAAAAGATTACTATGAAAATTTTTAATTTTTTCAAAACTATTTTGAATAAATATTAAGGGGGCGGAAATATACGTTTCTCAAACTTTCACCCACCCACCTTCATTTTTGAAGATACATAAAAAGTTACTTGGTTTTTATAGTTTTGTGGATCTTATTTAACGAAGTATAGTATTTGATTGGAATTTAGGTACATTATATATATGATAAATAACTTTTTAATACCTAAAAACCTGTTAAATGGTTTGAATTTTTTTTTTAAATTTTTTTTTTGTAAAATAAACAGTAATTCACAATTCTGAAGTCATACATTTAACCGAATGAATATTTTATAATGTTTATAATTTTAAAATAATTAAGATAAATTAATCGAGTTTAACGATAAAATGATTAAAGTAAATAGCTAACAAATTTTAGCACTTCGAAATTAATATTAATTGCACTCCATCGATATTTAAAATAAAATAAAAAGCATATAACTTTACATTCTTTCAATAAATATAATATAAATTCAATGACTATCTTTTCTATGGTGATGCATTCTAATGCTGTAAAGAGTTCATTAATACCAAGATCAAAATATTGAGATGCTAGAACAAATTATGCTAATGGGATTTCAAGTAATGGCAAACCTATTCTGCAAATGATAACCAGCTGAAATAGTTTGCTCTTGATCATAGAATACTACTACCTAGTTATTTTATCTTACTCTTGGATATGGTCTTATTATTCATACTTATTTAAACACATTCTTTTTGCATATTTATAAAATAAAATAAAAACGTGAAAATTAATTTTGTTACTTAAAAAATAGTACAAATTATTTTTAAAGTTTTTGTTTTGTAATTTTATTTTTAAAATAAATTTTAAGACATAAACATATATATGGATTTTAATATATTGTAAAACACCTAGAAAAAGACCACATGTGAGGTGTGGGTGAGATAGGAAAGTTTGCTGTAATAATATGGAGAAAAGAGATTATAGATCAGACCATCTACATTAAAATCAGATAGACTTGCACTCTTATTTATATACATGTTAAAACAAAACTTTTATGAGCAATAGTTATAAAAGATATATTCAGGTTAATCTATGTGTAATTAATAATATTATGTACTGATATTTTGGTTGGATCACATGTGCTGACATCTGGAGTGTTACTTTTAAAAATGTTGTAGAGATATCACAAATAACATGTGGAACAAAATTAAAAGTCCACCCAATAAAAAATAAAATGAAATGGGAATGGGAGTGACAATATGAAAATAATTTGACATAAATAGTTATTTTGATTAATAGGCTTTAAAAAAAATTCAGATGGAAGGTAATTTAAAGTGATCATAACATTTTTATTGCATTCATTTCTTCTAAATATTTTTATGTTCTCTCTGATTTCTTTGATAGTGAGTGTCACATCTGGATAGAATTCTGATGCTAGAAAAATTATATTGTGAGTAGTAACCACAGTGATGATAATGAGAGTCTTGCTTATTATGATTTATCTTACCTAATATTTAGTGGTTTATTAACAATTATTCTTATATAAGTGGTCTCACAAACTCTATATGGGATTTCATAAATTCTTTAAGCCTGATTGAGTTTTTAGATTTGAATGGAATGTTACTGACAATGAAAACTATTATGAATAAATCATTGATTAATAAAGAAATAAAAACAAACTTATTCATAGGGAAAAATCTTCTCCCAAGTTTATGAACTGAAATAAATATTCTCTCTACTCGGTAATGAGTGCTACAATATGTCTACTTATACTTTATCTATGTTTGTAGCAGATTTGATGTAATCCACAAAACTATTTTTAAAATTATACATTTGACTTCAAAAAAATTTAAAGATATTCTGATTAACTTTGATATTGTTTCTTTGTTTACAAAGTTTGCTAGATTATATTAACACCTTGGTTAACACATTGCCTTTTGAACACTTATTTTGTGCACAATGGAAATAATTATTAACAAGTGTGAGTGCACTGATGGGTTCTTCTATCTCATGATCTTTTTTTATACATAAATAGTATCTATAGTCATATTAAATTTATAATGAATCCAGATTTTGATGGTGAAAGTTCTTTTCCCTTGTCACCAAATAAAATAATATTTTATTATTCCTGTATTCATAATTTAAAAAAAAAAAACACAGATTCTTAAGATTTTTATCTTATTATCAACAAGCTTCCTTGTAGATAAAATCTGATTAAAAGAATAAAAAAATATATAAGCAATCTCTTAATACTACTTAATGGTTATACTAAAAGAATAATAAATAAAGCCTTAGTATGGGTCTTAAATAATATTAATAAACAAAAAAATGAGCCATTAGAACTACATACTATAAATTACTAAGCAAAAAAATTAACATTCTTTTCAGACCTAAGGATTTGATCCCTTTTGAAGCTGAGGGAGTTTAATTTATGTTGATATTATTTCCTCTTATGTGGATATGAGTAATTGTAAGATCAGTTCTAAGAGAGATAAGCATGAGCTCTATCTCAACATAAACATTTTAACACCAGGACCATATCTAGATATGAGAAAATTCAGACAGTCATCAAGATTCTTAACAGACCAAACAGTATCAATAATCATGAGTTTATTAATTAAAACCACTGTTAATTTTATATCATTTTGCTTACCTCCTATCATCCTCCATATAAAATTAGTTTTTATTTAAAAAACTCAACTTTGTTTTATGGATTCTTGCATAACTTCTACAAATTTTTTTTTTAGAAATAACACTTCTTTCCCAGATGATAACAGATGTACCAAACCACCTGTACAGTATCACTATACAAGAATGAACCTAGTTAACACATTTTTTATATATTTATATTAGTATTTAAAATGAGTGGAAATTCATTCATTCTTTTTATATGTTTAATTGTTTTACTTTTGGTAGATCTTTTAGTACGATTATTTCAACAGGTAAAATATGTCAAATGTGTTTGTTGTTGTTGTTGTTGTTTTTTTCAGATTTTTCTATGTATTATTTCATTTATTAAATTTATTGTCACTTATTATATGTAAATAATAAGTCATCTATTAATAACTATTGAAATATAAAGTTTAATATATCAGAGGTTTTTTTTTTATTCTCTTTAAGTTTAAAATCTTGGATGTACATAATGTAAATAAACCGTGAGTGGTTTATGAAATTAATTATACAATTACTCCAAAAAATTATTGGGATCAAATATAGCACAAATTACATAGAATTGTAAATATAAAGTATTCAGATGAACCGCTAACGTATTATTTCTTTTACACATCATCGGGTATTTAAGAGAGCTGATGGAAATGTCATTTTTTAGGATCAGAACTCTTATATCTCATTTTATATTTTACTATGATATATATGTTGTGTTAACCTAGTTAGTCTGGATTTATAATCGTATATTTATATTATTATAATCTATACTATTTTAAAAGTCATCGAATTTATTAGAAATCATTTTTATCTGATTTTAAAAAAAAGTTTATTAAAAAAATCCGCAATGAATATGAAGACAATATCTATGTCTGTAAAAAATAATAGATTAAAATGATTATTTTCTGACATTCATCTGATATGCCACACTCAAGCTAGTCGATATGAAAAATAGAAAATGTTAAAATACCATTTAATTCTGAAGGCTGTTTCATGTCTTAATGAATTATTTTGTACATTGGTTTCTTAGAAATTTAATTTTAAAAAAAATTCTAAAAATATTCATCGTGAGAAATTTACAGAAAATGATGAAATTTATAAAGAAAATTTCCTGATTAGAATTAATGCCCTTTAGTAGACTTTTAGGGGGGGAGGAGTACACAGTATTCTTTTAAAACCGTAAAATTAATACTCTAAAGTAATTAAATGAAAAAACAATAATTTTATAATAAGCATTAAAAATAAATCAACATATATTCAGGTTTAAACTATATTAATTTGATAAATAAAACTCTATATTGTAACCTCCCCCCGCCGGCTTCCTTAACCGAAAGCCCAGTAAAGTCACGTCCTTTATATCTGGACGCTTTTTGCCGTATTCGTACGGTGACATTCTCGTGTTTTGGTTGATGGTTCACTTCTATGAACCTGCTGTGTTCTTGTGTCTGGGGGATTACATAATGTTCTGTGAAGATAATTTCAAACACATATACACGTACGCTTTATTTATTTTATACGTAAATTCGGATTGAATCCAAGTAGTAGGCGCCAGGAGAACTTTTATAAGAGTCCGCCACGTATGTGCATAAGCTCACTCAACTATATCACAAAACATGCCCGTGCATCAATCACTCCAGTCGGAAGCAAGAAACGAACACAGCCAATATCACCTTTCAAATTACATCGTATATGTGATCTTTCAATCACGATCAATCAGACTTATCATATGAGAGCCCGCCCTATATCCCACAGAACAAATTAATCAAAACTTAATATTAATCTAAGAGAGCATAATAAACATAAACATAAATATAATCAAATGCCAACACCAAAAATATCAAATGCATTCATTCATATACAAGCAAATTTGATTGCTCCAGCACTCATTCCCTATTATATAACTTTATGTTGAAATTCCAAGCAATTAATAACAAAAAATACTAGTTAAATAAATGTTTTATTTTAATCTGTTTAATAACAATTCATGCAGGTATATGACTGGCAAGCCGAGATAATTTAAATATCGATTTAAAGGTGACTTCGCACATATTTTAAAGAATGTTAATCTGTAGACAAACTTATTTGGTTAGGTTCTCTAATCATTCTTAATGGTCATGAGTAACTTTATCACTTTAGCTTAATGTTTTAATAGTTCTTGTTTTTAAAGTTATTTTACTTTGGTGCATAAATAAATACGATAATTTAAAGGTAGCTACCTGTGGAACGTAGAAAGACTGTAAGAGGGATCCTGAGCGATGATTTCTTCTTTAACGAAGCATTCTGGCAATTTGCAAGGTCTCAAAGGCATGTGTTGTCCTTATGTGAAGTTTCTCCAGTGTTACGAGCATCCTATTGGCAATCAGCTGAGCTGGACGCGGAGGTCCGGCGGTCAAGCCGCGAATTTTAGGTTCAGCAACGCATCTCCATCATATTTCTACACGAAAGTTAGCTTTTATTTCTTCTAATTCTAATTTAATAATCCTCATTAAAAGCACTGTCCGGCCTTTTTGATCTCTTTCTTTCCGCCCTCACACCTTGAATTTTTTTCACCCAATCACTCCCATGCACCTGTGAGTCCCTTCATCTTATAAGTCCATCGAGTATTAACTCAATTCAGTGATTTCTGGGATAGTTTACACCACTTTGGAATTTAATTCAATTTGACCATTTTTTCAGGTATTGTTTCGCTGGAGACAGAAGTCTGAGTTGTACAATAGCAGTGTACACTTTTTCTCACCTGTTTCTAAATTCGGCTTATTTTATCTAGGCGTACCAACGCATATCCTGCCTATTGTTTCAATTTCTCTAATTTTACATTTACTAATTACCCCCATTTAAAATAATTTTAGATCACTTGGAATTTCAGAACATATTGCAAATTAATTAATTCATTTTCCCCTTTTGTTCAAAATGATTCAAATGATTTAATAAAATGTCAAACTTGCGTTCAATCATTCATCTTTATTTAACTAAAAAATGCAAAAAAAACTTATAATAAAAAAAACTCTTTTACTTTTTTATTTCAATAAATTTGACAGGTACTCTTATATAGCTGCGATCATGCTTTAGAAACGGCTGTTTCTCGTTTATTATTAAAGCAAGACCGCTTTTTTAAAAGTTCTGTTCCTGTCATTCATTTCGTCAATTGAATATGTTTAATATAACCTCATATGCCTGGGTTCAAATCCCATGTAACGCTATTCCGTTACATATCTCCCCGCCCAGTGTAGAGTAAAATCCGAGGTTGCGGATTTTAGCTCTGAGAAGGAGCCAAGTTATTCGGCCCTCTTCAGTGCCCTTGCATTGAAAGTCCCCTTAATCATTTTTCTCTGTGCAGTGTTCAATGAATCGACCCAACGTCCTCCTTTCTTTTGTGTGATACGGGTCCCGTTATGGCGGCTTTCCCGGCTGTTTGTCTGCGGCTCTGCCTTCCCTTAAAATTTGGATCAGGTGCTCTGCGGTCAGACTTCTTTTTACAATGACTATCAACGGAGAAAAAAAACTATCTGGTAATCTAGGGTCTGCCACGATTGACGACAATGGCCAATGGGTTTCGTGCATCCCTGACAGGAGGTATGGGGATGGACCTTTCCGAAGTCCCCTATACAGAATACGATCGATCTCTATCTAAGATTTTGGAAAGTCTGATCCGCCCAGCAATAACGAAGTTTTGGGAAGTGAGCTGGCAAGAACTTTAATGAAAGGTGTTGCATGATTTTTCGCACTTAAGTTGGGCCAGCGTCATGTGCCAGCCTTCTCCTGGTCTTGCAGGGTACTCCCAGGTCGATCCACCAACACATTGGCTCTACACACTACAGGCTGCTTTGCGAGCGGTTGACCTGTTTGTTTTATATTATAACGTTTTCCGTATTACTTGGTCTTTACACGCTAATATAAACTGCGCGTGAGTTGATCAAGCTATGTCAAAAAAGAAGAAAGTTGTATTTCTATTCTAAAAACACAGCTATTTTTCCTGATCAACTTCAGCCTATTAATTGTTACGAATTGTGCTATTGACAAAATCAACTTTTAATTTTATTTACTATGGGTGCCAGAATTCCTAAGAATCCGCTGAAATATGTTGCCAGCACCTCTCGCAAGTTGTAAAACAAAAAAAAAAATAAAAAGATTTTTATTATATTTTTTTTTAAGGGGCGGTAATTCTACCGTAATGAGAATTAATGGTTTTTACGATTATTAGTCCTGGGCGTATTGAAACATATTGGCAAAGGTAACTTACGTTTAAATCTTAGTACACTAAAAATAAATTTTAATAATAAAAAATAATAACTATTATTAATAATGCACAAATGAGAATTGATATTAGAAATATTTTTAATTTTGACAAACTAAAATACTTCATGTTAAGTAGCTAATTAATACCTTGGAGAGAACACATTTAATTCAGGTGGGAAATATCCAGAAAATATAAATATCAGTTAAAATAAACAAAAAGTTCTTGGTTAAATAAGAGTCTCTCATATAGAAAAATTAAAGTCACTATCGGGATTCTTTTATACGTATATTTTTACAAGTAGTTTTAAATAGTTAACTTTGTCACAATCAGGATAATTATTCTTACCGGTAAGTTTCATGAATTCAGTAGTAGATAACTATGCATAGTTTTTTGGTTATAATGAGCTCGGCCTTTTGGTTATTGCTTGATCTTGTGGTCCATTTCCCCAGTCGGTCACGAAGGCTTTTCCTGGTGTACATCATTAGGTCCGATGTCTTCAGAAGCTCCGGTTCACTGCGACATGCCGAATTCCTTCAGCGAAGAGCGATCTTGGATATATTAATGTTATCCAAGACCAACTAGAGAAACAAAATGAACAAGACGTTCCTTCAACCGGATCCCTCCTTTTTATATCCAGTTTTCAGGACTTCTGTGCATGCTAGTACCATGCCTTTTTAATCTTATCCAGTCTTTATAAATTTTATGTAATAAAGTCTTTATTTTCTTCAAGTTTTCGGCCATCTTTAATTAATTTGAGTATTTCTACTTTCAGCTTATCTTTTTTACTTGCTTTTGGAATTCTTTTGTTCTCTCCAATTACTTTTATTACTAATCACATAAAAAAAAATAAGAAGAATAATTCAACCCTCATTGTACGTTTTTTTTTTTAAAAAAAAAATTACTCAACAAAATTTTAAATCCACTTTTATCTTTTAGTTTTTTTTTTTACCCAATGCCAATATATTTGTAACGTATATAAATAAACGTTACAATATGTTACACCCAAGGCTTGGTGTTAGTCATCCCCCCTTTCCCCCCCTTTTTTTTATTAATTCCATTTCCAATATCATATGTCGATTCATGTCACAGGTCATTCCCAGTTCGTGGCATCTATTTTTTCCATGTGAGTTCCTTTAAACATTTGTCTTTGTGATATCCACGGTCATCAATTCATTTTCCCTCCATCCTATAGGTTAGTATCGGTCCAGTGGTACTCATTTTCTGGGTTGTTCATTACTAGACCTCTCTATCTGCCCTCCTATCCCCTCTTCTTGTTCAAATTTTGCTATCATTTCCCCCATCTCATGGATCCCTTTGCAATCTCTTCCCAGCATCATGTGTCTGAGGGTGGTTGGCATATTGTGCCTTATTATTGAGATGATCTGCGTCTCCGTCATATGGTATGCAGGCAATTGTTGAAGGCTTGCCACCTGCCTATAATAAAACTGAGTGGCCGTCTCCCTGGGCCTTCCCCCATATTTCTCCCTGGTGATTCTAAAATAAGTCCCTTCTTGACGTGCTGTGTTCCAGAACCACCGCAAAACTTCTTCCTTATATTCCTCATATGACCGGGGTTTAAATTCCAGCGTCCTCCACCAGTCTCTCGCTGGGCCCTGTAGGTATCCGCTTGCAATATTTATTCGGTCAGGTTCTCTCGCCGTTGGTTCTCCAAACAGATTCCTGACGCTTTCGAGGTGGTCCATTGGGTTTTCGTTTTCTCCTGCCCTAAATATTTCTATCTTCATCTGTCTCTCCGCCCATCCACGACTTGTATCCCATTGTGACATATGCCTTTCCCATCTCTTCCATCCTTCTACCCACATTCCCATGTCCCTGGTCTGCTTCAATCCTTTGGATTCTCTGTCCCCACTCTCCCAGTGCCTCTCGGACTTCGTCCTGGTGTTGTCTAATTTCATGACACGCCTCCTCCATCTGCCTGATAGCTTCCTTCATCTCATCTTGATGCCTATTTCCCTTTTCTACATCATCCGTTAGTATCTCTACCCTTTCCTTTAGATCATTCAGGTCTGTTTTCGTTTTGTCCATCTCCATCCTATTCTGGCCTATTTTTTCCTCAACATTGGCTAAGCTACTATCTTCCCCTTTGTTCTCTTCTGACTTCACTTCCTTTCCCCTGAGTAATTGCCTTATCTCCTCTTTAAACTCTTCCCTATCTCTTCTACGCTCTTCTCTATCTTCCCTCATTTCGGCCATCATTTGCGTCATCATCTTTATTAATGTTTTAATATCCCCTTCATTCTCCGTATCCTGTTTTTTAAATTGTATTGGACTCTCCCCCGTCTGTTCCCACATGCTTTCATCTGGGTTTTCTTCCATTGTTTAATATCTGATTTACATTTTATAGTAATCCACGGCTCGTTACCTACTACTCCGCAGGTCCCACTGACTGTCTTATCCTATCCTCAGATGCTCCTTGCCCTTCAAAATTCCCACAGCTCCTGTCATTCCTCCAATTTTGTTTTTATCGCTCATACTATCCCAGATCCCTCTGTTCCCTCCATTTCTATTCAGCAGCTATCGATTATATGTGCGGCTATATCTATTATATGGTTATATGCGTCTTTATATATATACGCTATGTTGACTTCTTTCTTTAGCCCCCTTTTCTTTTTTAAGTAAAACACAAAACTCCTAACAAGATCCCAGTTACAGTACTTCCTTTGTGCAAGAATATAAATACGTCTTTTAATGATGTATATATTTTTTTTTTATTTGCGCTTAAATTATTTGCGTTTAATTTTCACATAGAAATTAATTTATTAATTTGCTTCCTTTTAATATACGATCTTTCTTCCACGGAATCCCGCTATTCCACAGCCTTCTACAACTATTAAGTATATTCGGATGCTTGATTATTTTAGTGCTAATAAGAGAACTAAATCCCTTTCCCACTCCCTTAAGCAACGTTTAATGATTTTATTTTATGGTGATTCCGAAAATTCCCCCCGCTTTAATAGATAATTTATTCTGTTATTTCGAGCGCCCTCTCTCTTTTAAATTTGCTTTCATTGTTAGAAACATCAACTATATCCACGTCGGTCCCACCACTTGAAACCATAGTTTCAGGCCACGTTGACACGCCAAATGTAACCCTCCCCCCGCCGGCTTCCTTAACCGAAAGCCCAGTAAAGTCACGTCCTTTATATCTGGACGCTTTTTGCCGTATTCGTACGGTGACATTCTCATGTTTTGGTTGATGGTTCACTTCTATGAACCTGCTGTGTTCTTGCGTCTGGGGGATTACATAATGTTCTGTGAAGATAATTTCAAACACATATACACGTACGCTTTATTTATTTTATACGTAAATTCGGATTGAATCCAAGTAGTAGGCACCAGGAGAACTTTTATAAGAGTCCGCCACGTATGTGCATAAGCTCACTCAACTATATCACAAAACATGCCCATGCATCACTCCAGTCGGAAGCAAGAAACGAACACAGCCAATATCACCTTTCAAATTACATCGTATATGTGATCTTTCAATCACGATCAATCAGACTTATCATATGAGGGCCCGCCCTATATCCCACAGAACAAATTAATCAAAACTTAATATTAATCTAAGAGAGCATAATAAACATAAATATAATCAAATCCCAACACCAAAAATATCAAATGCATTCATTCATATACAAGCAAATTTGATCGCTCCAGCACTCATTCCCTATTATATAACTTTATGTTGAAATTCCAAGCAATTAATAACAAAAAATACTAGTTAAATAAATGTTTTATTTTAATCTGTTTAATAACAATTCATGCAGGTATATGACCGGCAAGCCGAGATAATTTAAATATCGATTTAAAGGTGACTTCGCACATATTTTAAAGAATGTTAATCTGTAGACAAACTTATTTGGTTAGGTTCTCTAATCGTTCATTAATGGTCATGAGTAACTTTATCATTTTAGCTTAATGTTTTAATAGTTCTTGTTTTTAAAGTTATTTTACTTTGGTGCATAAATAAATACGATAATTTAAAGGTAGCTACCTGTGGAACGTAGAAAGACTGTAAGAGGGATTCTGAGCGATGATTTCTTCTTTAACGAAGCATTCTGGAAATTTGCAAGGTCTCAAAAGCGTGTGTGGTCCTTATGTGAAGTTTCTCCGGTGTTACGAGCATCCTATTGGCAATCAGCTGAGCTGGATGCGGAGGTCCGGTGGTCAAGCCACGAATTTTAGGTTCAGCAACGCATCTCCATCATATTTCTACACGAAAGTTAGCTTTTATTTCTTCTAATTCTAATTTAATAATCCTCATTAAAAGCGCTGTCCGGCCTTTTTGATCTCTTCCTTCCCGCCCTCACATCTTGAATTTTTTTCACCCAATCACTCCCATGCATCTGTGAGTCCCTTCATCTTATAAGTCCATCGAGTATTAACTCAATTCAGTGATTTCTGGGATCGTTTACACCACTTTGGAATTTAATTCAATTTGACCATTTTTTCAGGTATTGTTTCACTGGAGACAGAAGTCTGAGTTGTACAATAGCAGTGTACACTTTTTCTCACCTCTGTTTTTAAATTCCGCTTATTTTATCTAGGCATACCAACGCATATCCTGCCTATTGTTTCAATTTCTCTAATTTTACATTTACTAATTACCCCCATTTAAAATAATTTTAGATCGCTTGGAATTTCAGAACATATTGCAAATTAATTAATTCATTTTCCCCTTTTGTTCAAAATGATTCAAATGATTTAATAAAATGTCAAACTTGCGTTCAATCATTCGTCTTTATTTAACTAAAAAATGCAAAAAAAACTTACAACTAAGGATTACAGATTTATTCTTTAAAAAAAACAAATAATAAAAAAAACTCTTTTACTTTTTTATTTCAATAAATTTGACAGGTACTCTTATATAGCTGCGATCATGCTTTAGAAATGGCTGTTTCTCGTTTATTATTAAAGCAAGACCGCTTTTTTAAAAGTTCTGTTCCTGTCATTCATTTCCAAAAAAAAAGTATTAAAACAACCTCATCTTCCTTGGTTCAAAACCCCATTTACCCTCCTCTTTCAAATTTCTGTCAAAATTTTTATATTTCAAAAGGAAACTACTAGCATCGAATTGTACCTCGCGTCAGAGTAAATTATATATATATATATATTTTTCCTCATGTGTCATAGCATCGGCCGGGAAGCGAACTCGCTAACCCGGGATAACTACTTGTAAGGCAGCTGTTCTGACCTCTAGATGCATTACAAAAAAAAAAATTATACAAAAACAAATTAATTGAAAAAAACAATGAACTAAAAAAATGTTTTTTAAATTGGTTTTTGATTTTAAAAAAATGGGAACAAAATCTTATTTGGACTACTGAAGTAGTTGGTCTTTTGATCACTTGACTACTTAATGGGAATCACTGCAAAGGTACATGCTGATAATGCTATTTAATTATCCTCCAATAAAAAAATAAATATTATTTTAAAAACAATCTTTACATATTTTTTAAAAAAATATTTCATTGTGAGAATATTGTAAATATAAAAGAATATAGATCTAGCATTCCAACTCCAAAAAAAAAATAATAATAATAATAAATAATAATTATACATTTAGTGTTGAGTTCTGTGATGACTATACAAATCAATATGTGAATCATAAATATATCCACATATAAAACATACTGGGTTATTGTTCTATTTATTTGATATTTTGTGATACTGTCTTTTAATTTCTTCTGCAGAAAACTTTTTCTTATAATATTTCAACCTTGTCTCCATTTTATTTTATTTTCCTAATAAAATTAATCAATATTTCATTTCTTTAGAATATCTTTGAGATAATAATTAAAACGATAAAATGATAAAAAATCAAGTCAGATGTTACATGACTTAATTTTAATAAAGCTCGTATTTATAAATGTTATATATAGAGCTCACAAAACAAGCTCATGACAAGCTTTGAGAATATCCTCAACCCCAGACATATGGATGTCTGAAAATTTCAGATTTACTTCTCAATGGTTATACACTAGATAAAGTGCTGGGCTTGTCCTAGTATTTTTAATCTAATGAATATCCTGGCACCTCACTGATGACGCCAGAAGCAGAAACAGGTCTGGGGTTGAGGATATTCTCAAAGCTTGTTAAGAGCTTGTTTTGCGAGCTCTATATATAATCTTTAAAACATAAATGTAGTCTGTCTTTCCCATGAAAATTATGTTTTCACCACAAAACATCCTTTTAGAATGTCTTATTTTGTTGTTGTTGTTTTGTTTCACATGTCCAATTCAATGAAATCATGATTTTACAATGGAGGACTCTAAAGTATCATATCTAGCAAGTTAATGAATATATTGATTGGATCTTTTGATCTTGCTAGTGTATTTTAAAATTTTATGTAGCATCTTTAAGTTTTTAATGCTTTTTATGTCAATAGGAGATCCAAATCTCACTTTATAGAATAAATTAAATAAATAACAATCCTTTATATAACTAATATAGTTGCAGTAGTTATTTTACTGTGATGAAATATCATATCCTATAACTGTTTCCCTTTACCTTTTCACTGTATCTAATACCCATAGATTGATTACAAATTGATAACCATACATGTTTTATGTTTATGCTTGACCAAAGATCATCACATGTTCTTTACAGTTATTTGCAAAAATATTTTATTTTATTAATGAAACATAAAACTATTTTTTTTTTAAATTATTCATTCAATTATATGCAAGAATATTGAATTGATTAACCCATTTTCAATCATTTTTGGCCATAAAATATTCTTGTGTTGAAATGTACCAGAATGAGGCATAATTGGATCATCACATCACTCAAATTGTTATTGCGAATGGCACATCTCTGTTTTCACTTCTTTTAAAGAAATATAATAAGTATATATTTAGTTGTTAACCAATATCTGCTCAGAATAATGTTTCTATGTGATTGACGCATTTTAATTTTTGATTTTTGTAACTTCTATACTACTCACATACACACAGGTAATGCCTGTGTTGTCTAATGCATTATGACAGTCATTTATATAATTTTATTTAATATAGGGTATATGAGCACAGACTTTCAGATGACCCATCACTCTCCACTCTATCTAATATCACTGATACACTCAAGCACATATATGCTGAAAAGATAAATAATCACCAATATATGTATTTCATGCTAAACCAGCAATCATCAGTTGGTCCAGATTATCATCTCCCACACATATATACTATAAGTGCTCAGATATATATTAAGATAAACAATCTTCCTACTTTAATGGACAGGCTCCAATCTACTACACCCTCCAACTCTTCAACCATCCATCCAATTGCAAATCTGGTGATGGAATGCTCAAAGGCCACCCTGAGGCCGAGATTCTTGTCACACCCATGTTGACCTAAAGTCAATCTGAACCCCACATGTACAGGACATAATCCATTTAATACATGTGCAAGGATGGGCAGACATCTCTATAATGTAATAACTGAAAACAGGCTTATTATATACCTGTGTGTATATATATGTAATATAGGGTATATGAGCACAGACTTTCAGATGACCCATCACTCTCCACTCTATCTAATATCACTGATACACTCAAGCACATATATGCTGAAAAGATAAATAATCACCAATATACGTATTTCATGCTAAACCAGCAATCATCAGTTGGTCCAGATTATCATCTCCCACACATATATACTATAAGTGCTCAGATATATATTAAGATAGACAATCTTCCTACTTTAATGGACAGGCTCCAATCTACTACACCCTCCAACTCTTCAACCATCCATCCAATTGAAAATCTGATGATGGAATGCTCAAAGACCACCCTGAGGCCGAGAGTTGGAGGGTGTAGTAGATTGGAACCTGTCCATTAAAGTAGGAAGATTGTCTATCTTAATATATATCTGAGCACTTATATATGTGTGGGAGATGATAATCTGGACCAACTGATGATTGCTGGTTTAGCATGAAATACGTATATTGGTGATTATTTATCTTTTCAGCATATATGTGCTTGAGTGTATCAGTGATATTAGATAGAGTGGAGAGTGATGGGTCATCTGAAAGTCTGTGCTCATATACCCTATATTACATATATATATATATATACACACAGGTATATAATAAGCCTGTTTTCAGTTATTACATTATAGAGATGTCTGCCCATCCTTGCACATGTATTAAATGGATTATGTCCTGTACATGTGGGGTTCAGATTGACTTTAGGTCAACATGGGTGTGACAAGAATCTCAGCCTCAGGGTGGCCTTTGAGCATTCCATCATCAGATTTTCAATTGGATGGATGGTTGAAGAGTTGGAGGGTGTAGTAGATTGGAGCCTGTCCATTAAAGTAGGAAGATTGTCTATCTTAATATATATCTGAGCACTTATAGTATATATGTGTGGGAGATGATAATCTGGACCAACTGATGATTGCTGGTTTAGCATGAAATACGTATATTGGTGATTATTTATCTTTTCAGCATATATGTGCTTGAGTGTATCAGTGATAGTAGATAGAGTGGAGAGTGATGGGTCATCTGAAAGTCTGTGCTCATATACCCTATATTACATATATGTACACACAGGTATATAATAAGCCTGTTTTCAGTTATAATTTTATTTATTAAAATAATAGCCTGATGGTTTATTGGTCAGTAATTTATAAGAAGTTCAAGTAACAGAAATGTCAAACGTGGCGCCACATGTCATGAATCTAAATCTCTCTACCAATGCAGCAAACTGCAGAGTATTTTTTTATTTATTGCACAGAAAAATGCATATAATCTCTTTTTAAATAAATTTTAGATAATCTAATTTTTAATTAATTTTACTAGATTAGAAACACTTTTATTTTGAGAAAATAAATGGGAAATCAAATTCATTAAACAAAAGTCAAATGAGTGATTAGAAAAAAAGGAAAAAAATTGAATTCAACAAATATCCATAATAGCAGAGAAAAAATCTCAAACAAATAAAAACCTATAATTTAAAACTGATTCTATATATATAGACACACACACACAGAGAGAGAGAAACATTAGTAAAAATAAATATTGTCTAAATTCTAAATTAACGTTCTATTGAACAAATTCACTAATAATGTGATAATTTCTAATAAAAAAAAAAAAAGATCAATTTTTTTCTGAAGTAATATAGGAGGGGGTGGGGCAAAAATATACTGTATGTTATCACTTGAGATGTCTTATTCCTGACTACATGCCTTTTTTTTTTAATTTATGTAAGTGAAAATTATATTACACAATTTTATTCTTATTTTGCTAAACCCTAATTATGCTTTTAATTAGAAACAGTTGTCGCAAAGAATTTAAATAATTTGCATATTTTTGTTTTTTAAACATAATACAAAATAAGCTAGTGATAGAAATTAAAATAATTATAGTAATATATTTTGATACATAATAAAAATATTGATTATATCAAAGTATATATCCATATATCTTAATGATATATGTTTAAATAACCTTTGTTTGTTTGTTTTTTTAAATATATGTCTTAACTTAGTTTGTTGTTTCTGTATAATGTTGTAATTTTTCTTATTCAATATGTAAATATTTAAATTATTTAAAAACAGTGATTTCTTATCCTAGTTTCATATTTATTATAAGATTTTGTACCAATGTATGGATTTAATTTTTAAGACATTGTTATAGAAAAAACTTCCGAAATTATTATTTTTGCTATATACCTAAATAATAAAGTATTATTTTGTAATATTTTCTCTCTTTTTTTATACAACTTTCTTCTATTAAATTAACTATTTATTTATTTTTTTGCAATAATGTTAGTCTTCTAATATTAGAATAAATGGCATAAATATAAACTATTATTTCATCCATATCTTAATAAAAAAATTTATATAAAAAAAAAGAATACTCAATAAAAATATCAATTTTATGAAAAAAATTAATATAAATATCTATTAATATGATGTGTCCAAAACATTTTTTCATCCATTATTATTTCAAAATATCTAATATATATTATCCTATTTTTATAAATTTATTATCATTACTTATTAAAATTATATATTTATATGTGAGAAGAATATATTAACATTAATTTGAATCTTTCCTCCATTTATATAGATTCCTTGCTTAAAACATCAATGGACAATTTTTTAATCCTTTCTTGACAACTTTTAATATTAATAATGGTATTCACACTCATAAGAACTATTTTTTATGTATTGAAAGATTGGTCTTTTAATATTAATAATTCCAAGTCATTTATAAAAATAATAAACAACAACACACTAAATATAGAACTTTGAGAAACTATATATATATATATATATATATATATATATATATATATATATATTGTTAAGAGGAAGTGCCTTGACATCAGTTAGAAATTGTTGATTATTATTGATACTGGTATTGTCTGAGTGTTGACTGGTAGTTAAAGATATATATGTGGCAAATTCTTAATATCCACTCAATATATTCTTGTTATTGCAACTGTTATTACTATGTGATTATTCATATACTATACGAACATGGATGGGCTGCTCACTATCATGCATTAACCATCATGGTGAGTCTACTGACTTTTTACCTCGGAGTTTAACATTAATAAAAAGTACTGTGATTTTTTTTCCCATTTGTCTAATAGCTCTTAACTATAATCGGTTAAGTTTTCTTGAAGGCAGAATAAATATGTGTGAGAATGAATTTTTTTTCTAATGGATATTTATAATCCTAATAGACAAAAATAAATAATGACTTTTAATCCCAGGAGGCTGTAAAGTCACCAGGCAAGGCAGGGTGAAAGCCAAGAGTGTTAAGAATCTTCTGGTTGTAGACCCAGGCTGCCATTTGATGGTGACATTTTATTTAGATATTTACAACTACAAATCATTGAAGTAAGATTGCAAAAATTGGAAGAAGTAACTGTCTCATATTAAATAGGGCATTATTGGACTTTGTGAAGTAATAAGAAAAAGTGAAGAGACAATTGATTTAAGAAGTGGTTATATACTATATTGGAAGTACAAGTGGATTAGAATTCATTATAATAAAAAGTGGAAGAACAACATTATGAAGATTGATGGTGTATAAGACAGAGTTGCAAGATTAGTTATTCAACTTAATAACAGATATCAAATGCAGATAATTCAGGTTTATGCCCCAACAATTTCTTATTGTGATGACAAAGTAGAGGATTTTTATATGGACATAAAAATACTTTTGATCAGACAAAACAACATTTTAAAATTGTATGAGAGACTTTAACATTAAAATTGATAAACAATTGAAAGATGAAAGTGCTTTAGGTAAATTTGGTTATGATGATAGAAAAATGTTAAATGCAAATGGACATGGACACATCCAAATGAAGATACAGCAGAATTGTATTGTATTTTGATTAACAGATTATTTCAAGATTGTAATGTTCTTAATAAATTCAATGCAGGAAATGGTCATTGATTAATGAGATCTAAGATATATATTAATCCAAAACTAGAGACAAAAGTTATTAATAAAACAATATTCACACTTTATATTCCTAGTCTTAAGAAACATTCCAATGAATTTAAATTAGAACTTGCAAATCATTTTCAAATATTAACAGATTTTGAACCTGATTCAGATTTGAATGAAATCAATAGAAAGATAACTGATACACTTTTAAAAACTGCAACAAAAATAATTGATACTAAAAGTAGCAATTGGCCAGTAAAATTTCTATTGAGACAATTTATGAAGAAAAGAAGAAATATGTAAAAATGATGCTTTAAGAAGCATTGAATATCCTAAATTTCATAAAATGGTGTGAAAAAAAGTTGATAATGATATAAGAAAATATAATTGTGAACAAGCAAGGAAAGCTGTTGAAGAGAATAAAAGTTTCAAGAATGTAAAACAACATTTTGGTATTGATAGGAAACTTATTTCTACAATATTAAAAAAAGATGGAACTATTACTAAAAAAAGAGATGATATCATGAAATATATAGAAGAGTTTTATCAAGAATTATATAACAATAAAAAACAAAGAAAAGTATCTCATACAATTATTATAATTGCTCAGGATTTTAAATGAAGTGAAACATGCAATTAAGTTTATAAAGAAGAGAAAAGCTCCACATATTGCTAGAATTATAATCGATATCTTAAAAGAAATAGAAGAAATAAAAAATTTTTTGGCAAAGTTACATACCAAATGTGATAAAGGTGTACCAGATGCTTGGAAGAATTCCTAATTAATATTTAAAAAATATATTTAAAATATTAGAAATTATAAGCCTACTTGACTTTTATCAGTTTTATACAAAATTATAACAAAATAATTACAAACTCATCTACCAAACAAATAAACAAGCTGGGTTTAAAATTCGTTTTAATGCAATGGATCATATCCAAGTATTGAGAGAAGTTATAGAAAGGACAAATGAATATGAGTTGTCATTATGCTTTGCATTTGTAGATTATGAAATGGCATTTGTTTCTATAAGCATTTATTCAGTGATTAAAGTATTGGATCATCAAATATAGATCCAGGATATTGTCATATTCTGAAGAATATTTATAAAAATGCAACAGCAGTAATTAGATTACAAATATCAAAAATATTATCATTGAGAAGAGTATACAACAGGGTGGCTCCATATCTCCAACACTTTTTACAGTAGGTTTACAAAAAGTATTTTGTAGTTTAAAATGGGAAACTAAGGAAATAAAAATAAATGGAGATTATTTAGGTCATTTAGATTTTGTAGATGTTGTAGTTGGTTTTTTTTCTCTAAATAATGCTTTACAGCTTCAGGAAATGTTGCAAGAGTTATCAGATGAAAACCAGAAAGTATGATTAGAGGTAAATGTTGAAAAAGACTATAATAATGTTCAATGGATTTTCTCAAAAGAATAAAAAAGATTGATAATGATGAATTAGAAGAAGTTAGCAACTACAAATATCTTGGTCAGATTATTACTACAGTTGGAATATAATGGATGAAATTAATCATAGAATTAAACTTGGTTAGAGTGCTTTTTGTAGAAATAACAATATTAAAAGAATATGTCTATGTGTTTGAAAAGGAAAGGTTTTAATAAATGTATGGTACCAGTTCTTACTTATAGATCTGAGATTTGATACTTAACTGAAGAGCAATACTGAGACTTCAGACCACTCAGTGAAGTGTGGAGAGATGTATATTAGGAATAACATAAGAGATCAAAAATGAAATACATGGTTGAGAGAACTAACATGTGTTACTGACATCATTGAAATAATTAAGAAATTGAAATGGAATTGGATTGAACATATTGTTAGAAAAGATGATAATAAATGGACAGTTGAAATCTTAAACTGAATTCCAAAAGATTTAAAATACATAGAAAAAGATCACATGTGAAATGAATGGATGAAATAAAGGTGCTGGGGTGATGAGGAGAAGATAGGTTGGAGATTGAAGAAGATGGATTGACCTTGGAGAGATCTTCATCCTGCAGTGGATTAATAATAGTTGGAAATTAAAAATATATATATATATATATATATATATATATATATATATATATATATATATATATATATATATATATATATATATATATATAATGGTAATTAGCTGTTGTATACACTCATTCAATCTGCAGAAGTACTTTCAGTTAATTCCTTAACTTGCCTCAATTGTCATTAAATTCAAAAAACAAAATGGAAGCAGATGTCATCAACTCAAATCCCATGAATTCTGGATTTTAATGTTAACAGCTTGTTTATTAATTAAATTCATTTTATTTCTATTTATTAAAATTGCCTCCTTAATTTTTCTTTTATTATGGTTTCTCTCTTCATGAAGAATCTTAACAATTTCAATATCAAACTTAAATTTATATTTACTTGCCCTCTCATGATCCAAGAAAACTGAAGCAGTCATTAAATCATTATTATTTTTACTTTTCACACACTTGTATAATTCATGCTAAAATTCAGCCTTTATGGTATTTGAGTTGATGACATTTGCTTCCATTTGTTTTTTTGAATTTAACTGCAGTTGAAGCAGATTAAGAAATTAACCAAAAGTACTTCTTTGGATTGAAAGACTATATAATAATTAATTACCATTACATTTATTATTTTTATTGTAATTACAATAGTTTTTTTAATTAATAAACATTTTATTTGTATTATATATATATATAAAGGACATATTTTGTGGGTTCATCCATGTTAAAAAAATTTAATATTAAAATGCCAGAATATGTAGACAATTATCAACTACTACCTACAGTAATAAATCTTTGATACAAAATAATATTTGTTATTTTGCTGAACTAGGTTTTTGATACAGTGTATCTCTGGCAAAGCATGACTATAGGGCTTTCAAAATGCTGTATTGAAAGCCTGGCTCATTTATTATTATGATAGTTGTTAATTGTCTGCATATTCAGCAGAATATATATATATTGTTTATCATATACTACATTTCAAATAAGTTTTATTTAAATCGTTTTTGAATAAATTCAGACAATTAACGTCGTATTTCACAATTTTCTAAATTGTGAATTAATTTTTCATGTCCATATAAAAATCTAAAAAAATTGCATTTTCCTATTTTTATCATTTAGTGCATTATTTAGTTTATTTCAAAATTTCCCAATAGCACACTTTTATTTCTTCCTTTTATGAAACATATTGATTTTTATTTAAAAAATTGTTTTCATTAAAAAAAATTTGGATTATTTTCTGATTATAATTGTAGGAAGATAATTCTTTAATTATCAAAACTATTTTTATTTCCTGATTTAAAAATTGGTTTTATTATATATATCTTTAATAATGTAGGAAATTTACTATTGTTTATTATTTTATTGATACCATACAGTAAATTATGATATCTATAAAATATTAATATTATTTTTGATGTTTATCATTCTGCTTTTATCTATTTCTGAGTTTATATTTATTTATTTATTTTTTTTATTACTTCGTATATATATATTTTTTTTAGATTTAGCAAAAATTAAATGAAACTGGTTAGATTTTTTTAAAATCTTAACATCATGATTAGATATTTTTTTTAGTTTACTTATTTTTTATAAAAATATATTAAAAATATTTTTCAAAAAATTACTACCATTTTTAATCTTCATCCTTTATAGAATTAGATTTCTTAAGCAGTACTTTATTTATTTATTTATTTGTCATCTTTATTTTTATTTAAATTTTTCATATAGAACAATCTTTTCTCTATTTTTATTACAGAATTTATTTTATATGTTTAAAAAAAAATCATGATTTTGTTTTTGTTTTTTCATTTTTTCCATATGTTTTTATCTTATCTTAATTTCAATATTCTTCTGTTTATTCAATTTGTAACATTACAATTTTCTTATCATTTTTTTATTATAATGATTTTTTGTTTATATCATTGAATATTTCTATAATTTTTATATATATAGTATTAATGTCATTAAATTTTTTGACTTCCTTTCACTTAGGGTCTTTTAGAAATTTTCTAATTAGTTTTTTATTAAACAATATATTATTTTCATCTATTTCTGGTATGATTTTAATATGTTGAATTATAGAAAAAAATATAAGGTAATGATCGACTATAATTGCAATGAAAATATGTAATTGATTTTTTAAAATGTATGAAATAATTATTAAATTTTATAATCGTGGGACCATCAGATGGAATTTGTCAGAAATGAATAATAATGTCAAAAGAATTAAAATAGATAAGATGATATCTAATTTTTATTAGAATATGATTTTGGAAAAAAAGCAAATGTTTTACAAATAATGAGAATAATAGTTAAGAATACTTTTTTTAAAAAAAAAACAACAAGATTAAGTGCTTATTCAAGTTAAAATTTTAATTAAATGGGTTTTTTTTTTTTGCTGATTTATACAAATGTACTGTTAAATAAATGGAAGGTTGGAGAACTATGGAAATTAACTACTTCTAAAGGTAATAGATAAATAATTATCAAATTAATAGAATGGAAAAATAATCTAATTAGTATTTTAGATAATGAAGATTATAATAATGAAATAAAGGTGCAAAAGATATAACTAACTTAATAGGAAAAGAAGTAAATAATAGAAAATATATTTACTAAAAATTAACAATAAGAAATCTCCTTAATAGAATCAAATATTTTCAAGTTTGAGCTTTATATATATATATAGTAACTACAGATAAATAATTATCAATTAATTATTTCTTTAGGTTGAAAGATAAGAAAACTTATAAACTTTTAAAAATTAGATTTAAAAAATTTCTTGATTTTTATGGATCTTTACCAATTCAAGTTTAATTTAGTTATTATTTTTAAAAATTAATAAGATTGGCATATAGCAGAAGTTCAAATTAAATTTATATAGGAGAAAATGCATTATGTTAGCAAGGAGTCTCACCCTGTTCTAATAATTATAATTCCAACTATCCTGTGTTCATGCCAGAATCATGTTTCACCTTCATACAAGTAATCTCACCCTCTTGTATATATGTTGGCAATTAGATTGCACCAAAGTAAAACACTGAATGACATATTTTATAGAATGTAAAATGATTATAATATCATAATGTGTTTAACATATGAGATTACTCTTCTTAAGCTTTGTGTAATGAGTAATTAGTCTGTTTTTATTTAATGTTTAATGTATGAAATAATAGAAATGCAAATCTTATTGAGCTCTACATTGATATATGGAGTGTTATTATAAATATCTTCACCCATTACTCTAGCTAAAAATATTTTTGATAATCCTCTATATAGCAATGTAGACTGAAATATGATGCATCAGAGTTCTCTTATTGCATAAATTATCTAACACTATAGTTAGGGAGTAGATAATTTGCACTTCAAGAAAATAATCTCAAGTATTACTTATAAAATACTCTACACTTTTCCTCATAACTATTTTTATTAGAGGCTGATCTAATTGGAAAAATAGGCTGTTAAATGTTCTTCAAATAAATAGAATAAATATAGACTCAGCTAGTTCTGTTAGTCAAATTAAGAGCAAGAGTTGTTGTTTTACTTGTGAAGGTAAGATTGAATGACTTAAATGAAAGAGAAATGAATATCAGATGAGTCTCACAGAGGATATGAAATAAATGAAAGTATTTTTCTCTATACAATAAATTTATTCTTGGAAACTGTTAATAGCACTGTAAAATCCATCCAGCATTGTATATTGGGTGACTTAAAAATAATGGCAGAAGAAGGCATGATAATGAAAACAAAAATATAGTTACTTTGTTCACTGAGAAATATAAATGTCTTTTAGAACTACTAAGGAAAAAATCACTGCAGATATTTACAATTATATATACACATTAATGAAGTAACTAAGATAACAATTTGAAACAAATATCAATAACGTAAATCTGATTAATATCATAATTATTTCAACAGAAAATAATTGTATTATTAAGCATCCATTAAGTACAATAGTGTAATATATTGTACATAAATTACATTAAATTGATAAATTTAAAAGTATGAAGCAAACTATATAACTGACTTTCTATGCATCTAGATATGAAAATATCTCTTTTTTGATTTATGTGAATCTTAGTGAGATCTTTAATAAAGATATTACTGACAATTTAGAATTGGATTAAGTATTGACTATTATGAGTTAAGGAATTATTATTTGTATTATGCATATAATAATTAAACTACTTGATGTGAACAACACAGAATTATCATATATTATAATAAAAATAAAATTGAAATATAGTTATTTATAATATTTGTAAAAAATATTTTAGTATTATTCATTCAGCTATGCTGTGAAAAATGATGAAAGATTTTAATAATATCTAGATTTTCCAATCAATTTCAACTCCCTTGCTTCCTAATGAATCTCACCTTACAATTTAGTGTGTCTGTATATATATATATATATATATATTCAACAAAAGAGCTATTAGAGGTTTATGAGAGAAACTTGTTTGGCCTCAGGAATTGTTAATTAGTAGTAATTGATAATTTCTAGGTAAACATCAAGGCCAAAGTTTATTTCTATTTAATGGATATTATCTCATCATTTCTATTCATTATTATAATAATGATCCATAGAAAAATTTTATTCATATATATATATATATATATATATATATATATATATATATATATATATATATATATATATATATTCTAAAATAACACTACAAAATTTGAATATGCCTATATAAAATTAAACTATAAAATCTTTGTTATAGCCAGCTTATGGCATTTTACACCATCTTGAATAGCAATAAAAATGCCATAAGCTGGCTATAGTGAAGTTTTTATGTTTAATTTTATAAATGTATATTCAAATTTTATACTGTTATTTTAGAATATTTTGATTATTATATTTATTTCATTTGATATTATATATATATATAAATATATAAAGGTGTGTGTGTGTAGAAAATTTTTATATTTATAATAAACATGCACAATAATTTATTTTAACATACAAGTGTTTCTATACTGCAATCACTATATGTATGTTAAGTCATCAAGAAATAGTTCAAATATTAGGATTGGAACATATACTATTCATTGATATATGTTTATCATGTTTTCATTAAGTTCTAAATTTCATATTTATTAATTCAGATAAAAAATCAAAGTTGACTGAGAAATATAAATCCTATCAGAATCCTTTGTAATTTGGGGGAAAATAGCTGTATACTGCATTAGTAATATAAATGTATTTTTATTCATATTATTAATAGCATACATTTCAATCTTATGTATATTCCATTCTATCATATATTATATATTGAATTAGATCGCTGTCAATGTTTTTAGAGTAAATGGTAAATTTTTAACCTCACTGTTGTGATGTAATTCCATATGTGTTGTTGATTTAATATATTTTGATTGTATGATTGTAACAACATTCACACTTTAAAACAGATTGTAGTGTGTTCAGTATATTTCTATAAATATCATGTTTTTTTATTTGTTTAATTTATAAGATTAAATTTTATTAGGTAGGTAAAGAAATGAAGTTGATTGATGAAGTCTAAATAATCATTTGATAGTAGTAGATTTTATCATTTTTAAGCAAATTTGAAATAGGACAATAAGAATTATCATAGTCATTCACAAGTGATTATTACTAATGATGATGATGATGATGATGATAGCAATAATGAAAGTATTTTCTATAAATATTATTAATGGCATTATTCCAATATTATGCTTATTTATTAATTATTGTTTTATATTACTTATTAAAACAGGCGAAACTCTCCATACGTAGTGCCACTCAGTGGCAACCAGAGTAATCAATGGATGCCAGAAGGCTTGTGCATAAAATCCCTATCTAGTGCCTACTCATCCAATATCCCCAGACTAGTTTCTGGCTTGTAGACTTTGTCACTGAGGAGCTTTGGATCTGAGAGCACTGCATCTAGATGTTAGGATCTAATGCATCCCTCCAGCAACCATTGATTAATCTGGTTGTCACTGAGTGTCACTACTGTATGGATAGTTTTCTGTTTTAATAACAGTGGTGTGCTAGCATAGCAAATGGTGATCATGTGATGTTTGGTGGTTTATATTATTTATATAATCCATTTTATTTTTGACTCTGTCAATAATTCTATTTATTCATAGCCTATAGGAAAGAGTGGTTTACTCCAGTAATTACACACACACACACACACACATATATATATATATATATAATATTGTGGAAGAAATTATTCTTCCACATATATACTAAAATTGACATGCATTCTCCCATCAATAATTATTTTAAATTTATAGGTAGTTCACCTATGGTTAGAGTTTATTTTTTAAATAAACCAACAATTATTGACCATGCCTAAATTAGGATTTAAACTTATTATAAGCCTGATTTTTAAATCTGTATATTATTTACACAAATGAATTTCTATATCACAGGGAAAATAAAATTTCTCATTTTTAATTACCTGTAATACTGAATCTTATTAGTTTATGTGGATGCAATAAATAATAATATAGTGATTTAGATATTTGTAATATTGTGGAAAGATATATATATATATATATATATATATATATATTGTGAATGTTCAAATTGATGATCCAGATATATATATAAAAAAAAAAATAAACAATTCAGTACAATATAAGTTTAACTAAATAGGATCGATATTATTTTATATATTTCATATATGAATGCAGTCACCATAGTAACATTATTATATACAGTTCAATGTTTTTATGTTGTGTATATTTGTTTATAAATTAATTTAAAAAAAATATTATTATTAAAAAATATAGATATGTGTAAATTATTGATGTTTATCAATAATTTAAAAGGTTATTATATCAATTTTGTATTTTGGTTTGTAAATAATAAAAAAATTGTAATCGAATTTGGATTTAATTTTCATGTATCTTTTTCTCCGAACTTACCCCAAAACCGCGCGAAAACCACTATAAGAAAATTGATAGAATTGAGTTTTTAATTGAGTAATATTGAATGGTCGTCAAGATACGAAAAACGTCAGAAAGAGAACATATAAAAAAGACGCGACAGAATATAACAGGATCTTCTTCATCATTTTGCTATAGTCAAGGACAGACATATTTTCTGTCTTAACAAATAAAGTTTTTTCAATATTTTTTTTTGTGTGTAAAACCATAAAACATGGAAAAATAGTGGAATTATCTGCCCGTTCAATCATTTAGCGGGCAGTTGCGAAAAGTTTCCGGGGAAAGCGGCAGCAAAGTAAAAAAAAAAAAACCTATGAGGTAAAGGAAAATGCTTTATAAAAAAAAAAAAATGGATTTGCGTAAACATCGTCTCACGATTAAAGGAACAGGAACCCACTGGATCAATTCACATCATAAAAGGGATAATCAAAGTGCACTCACCTCTTCGGACAGAAAAAGAAAACTTTTAGTGAAGCCTTATAAAGTTTGCGATTATTATTTCTGACAAAGAAACTTCTCTTTACACCATAAGAACTGAAGTCAATCAATGGGCCAATAAATAGTGAACGAACAGACTCATATATATATGGTATGATTTTTTTTTTATATAAAATGTGCGTGTATTAATTTTTTTATATGTAATAAAAGGGAATGATTTTTTTTTTATTATCTCTAAAAGTAATATAATTTATTAAATGAAGATGATCGGAAAGACTCAAATATATTTATTATTTCATATTCATTTATCCGTTATTATTTTGATAAACAAATAGATTTTTATACCCTCCTATTTCACATTTTTTTTGGTATTGGTTATATGTAAATTTTTTTTTTAGTAAAATATCCAAAAGCCTTTCCTGTCATTTACTCATTCATTTTTTTTTTGTCGTTATTGTTATCGCAACATATTCAGAGATACACATAGCAATTTGATCATTTTTATTTAGTCAACCAATCTAAAATATAAGGTCATTTCCGATGTATTTTATCATTAATATTGTCAATTTTCTTTTCTATAATCTAATAAATTGAGTTAATTTAAATATCAAGACTAGGTTAATTATTTTGTTTTATTTGGATTGTATAAGACGGCGTAGCTATTTAAGTAACAAGATTCAAACTCAGCTTGGCAAGCGAATTGGAATATAAGATAAGGTATGTTTTGCTTATTAGTATTTTATTTTGTTTCCATATGAATTTTATATTTGTATTTGCATTCGAATATTATATATACATATTCTCATTTATCTTAGTTAATATTACAAAGTCAATCATTTCATGTTTGTCTGATTCCGTCATAAAAATCTAAATAGATTATACTTTATCGTTTGGTTCAGAATAATTCGTCTTGGATATTTTTCTTAAACTCCTATAAAATGAAGAGAATAAACTTCATCGACCGATTTAATTGAATATTATTTTGATTTGTATAAATATTAATTATAATCATATGTTTCAATTGTTGCCCGTCAATTTTTATTCAATTGTTTAAAATTTCAAACAGATTGTATTAATACTCACAGGTGAATAAACATCCAATAGAAGCTCGATATGTCTTTTATGTAATGTGGTTGGACATTGTAGATTTAGAGATGAGCTAATAGAGTGTTGATATTAAACTCCAGTGAAGTATTCTATTTTAAAAACATAAACGAAGCACTAATTAAGCAGCACTTTATTGAAAGATATTTATAAATTATTTATAAATTATTTTGTAGCTTCTTAGTAAACCATAGACGTATATTAATTTGTTTAAATATTTAAGTGAGTGCATAAATTTTCAAAGTGTTTATAAAATTATAATAAAACCAGTTGATGCCAACAGAAAATTATTAATTAAAGATTGAAGTAGAAAGAATTGTATATCGCTTATTGACACGAGTGTTTATCTTTCTATTTAGCGTTTATTAAAATAGATATATATATATTTGGGTTCAAGTATTATTTTGTTTTGATATTTAGATAATGTCTATGTGTAAACAAATGTTTTGTAAAGTACTATTACAGGTACTTAGAAGCTTATCCATTAAGTTAAAAAGGCAGCATCTTCAAATAATAAAGTAGATTTAAATTACTATAACAGTAACAGGCTAATAAAATATATATATTGGGATCTGTTTTAGTTATTAATTGGATTTGATTTTGATTAGATTGCCAATCAAGTAGTTAGCCTAATCCTATATTATTGTTTAGGGCAATAGTAGTTGGTTTCACTGCTCTTTACATTTTATGTTGTAATTGTGATGGATTTGTTGATGTCTGGAGCAGATAGTCTCATTATTCCTTCATTTCACTTATAACTTAAGTAAATTAAACTTTAAGAGAGATTATTTGTGCTTTGTGATGGTTTATTACATAACGGCGACCCGATTGAGCTAGACCAGATTAATTTAAATTAGATTTTAGATCTTTTTATCAGATCAGATTGATCATCCTAACCATCACCTTCATCCATCAATTCAATCAGTTACAAATTGGCACCAACATTTTGGGCCTTCTTTCTTCAATTTAAATGGAATACAGCAGGCATGTCAAACTGGCGGCCCCAGGGCCGCATGCGGCCCTCGAAAGGATTTTTCATGGCCCTCGTCTAAGATGCTATGTAATAAAATGAAAACAGAACGATATGTTGCAAACAATAAATTAATTTTTTTAAAAAGCTCTTATATTTAATTACATGAACTAAAATATATACAGTAATTGTTGTCTACATACATAGCTAATTTATAATTCTCGGTTACACGCATAGCTTATGCCTTTATGATGATGAAGCATTTGAGATATGTGAATACCAAAGCTGGCAACGTTAATAATGTGCTGCTGTGCTTCCGAGAACATAAATACATTAGTCAGCTATTCGCGCCACCAACGTAGCAATCCTATCTGCAGATATTGTTTTTTTCTTTGAATTGTAACAAAAGGCAGTTGCGCTAGTTTCTTTATCCGGATTGGTGTGTTAAAAATTTGCGGGTTGTTTCTTTTATAACTCATTCAAAAAATATAAGTAAACTGCTATATCCAAGAGTTTATATCTTTCTGAAACTAGTCAGACAGCATAAGAAATAACGAGCATGCATTTTGTTATATAATATTTTAATTATAATCAAACATGAGAAACAATAATATTTTACATATAAGTTAGTAACGATTACATTTCAGTTTGGAAAACACTAAAAGTTCTACAATTTTACCAGTGTATGTTCGGCCTTGGGAAACTTTAGTGGCTTCGACCATTTCTAACCTACGGCCTTATGCACAGCTTTCTTCTTTGTCACATCTCTATCTTAATTGCTCCGTGCTGGGAAGTCAGGACTGAGAGAGAGAGAAAAACGTAATCCGTACCTTTTATAGCTACCTCCATTTATCGAGCATAATTCCAGGAGCGAGAATCGATAGCAGCGCTCTCTTTACATTTAAATACTAGAGTAGCGTTAAATTTTTACGAAGCGTATTTTGCATAAACGTAGTTGCAATTTTTTAAATTTTAAAAATTTAAATCTAAAGTTCTATTTTTATTACAGAAAATGCCACTTCCAACGCTAAATAAAAAACGAAAGATTGATGACGAGGGAAGAAAATTTCAAGAAAGGTGGGAACTGAATTATTTTTGTGTGGAAGTGAACAATAAGATTACGTGCTTAATTTGCAAAGAAACTATTAGTGTTGCTAAAGAATACAATATTAAGCTGACATTATAGCACTAATCACTGAAAAACAATTTTCGTGTTTTGAAGCTAAAATAAGAGAAGAAAAATTAAAAACAATGAAGAATTCATTAAGTAGCCAGCAAGGAGTGCTTACAAAATTTATAAAAAGTAATGAATCAGTAACAAGAGCTAGTTATGAAATAAGCTATTTATTAGCAAAACATTCAAAAGCATTCACCGATGGTTCTTTAATCAAGGAATGTATAATAAAAGCTGCCGAATTTGTCTGTCCAGAAAAAGTACAAGCGTTTCGAGACATCTCATTATCAAGAAATACGGTGGCAGATAGAATTACTGAAATGGCAGATGACATCACTTCGCAATTACAGAAAATATCTACCAAAATCCAGTTCTTTTCAATTGCTATTGATGAAAGTACGGATATAAGAGATGTTGCACAAGTTGCTGTTTTTTTCGTGGTTGCGATAATAACATGAGGATCACCGAAGAATTGTTGGAATTCATCCCTCTTCACGGAACAACAACTGGTGAAGATATTTTTGATGCCGTATGGAGCATTTTAGAAAAACTTAACTTGCCTGTTGACAAGCTTGTTTCTGTTACAACTGATGGTGCTAAATCGATGACAGGGGAAACTAAAGAGATCGGAAGAGCACACGACTAGCAAGGAAATTACAAGACGAATATCCAGATAAACCGAAAATCAAAGCTTTTCATTGCCTCATTCACCAACAAGTTCTCTGTTTAAAATTATTAAAAATGGATCAAGTACTTAAAACAGTTACAAAGATAGTCAACTTTATTCGATCAAGAGCACTTAACCATCGCCAATTTACTTCGTTCCTTAAAGATTTAGGATCCGAAGATCTTCCTTATTACACAGAAGTTCGTTGGTTGTCCTGCCACAATGTCTTAAAGAGCTTCTATCTGATTTTGGAGGAAATAATATTATTTTTTGAAATGAAAGATGAAAACAACGAAAATATATCAATTATAAAAGATCCATTGTGGGTACAAGACCTAGCATTTTTAATAGATATTACAGGCCATCTGAATAATCTTAATATTACATTGCAAGGCAAAGATCAATTGATAACGAATATGTATGATGCAGTTGCAAGCTTTGTACAAAAACTGAATTTGTTTAAAAATCATTTGCAAAAGAACGTTTTGACGTATTTTCCTACATGTGAGCAGTTAAAAGCACAAAATCAAAGTTGCTCGTTTTCACATCACTCTGCAAAAATTGAAAAATAAAAGACGAATTCGATAAACGTTTTGATGATTTCAAGGAGTTCAAGAAATTTTTCTCTTTTCACGGGACCATTTGCCTTTGAAGTCGAAAAGCTCCGACTTCGATACAACTGGAATTAATTGATTTCAGAATGATTCGATTTTAAAAACCAAATATCGAGAAGTAGGAACTCCAAAAATTTATTCCTATTTAGGTGAAAGATACCTGAAATTAAAAAATTTGCTGCACAAATTTTAAGCTTTTTTGGAAGTACATACTTATGTGAGAAATTATTTTCATGCATGAAATTAAATAAAACAGCTTACAGATCAAGATTAACTGATAAACATCTATCTGCCATAATGAAAATTGCTTGTTCTCAGTCTTTGAATCCAGATATTGAAAAACTAGTAAGAGGAAAACGCTGTACGGCAAGTTTTCCGTAAAAACAATAAATTGTAGTTTTATAAATATGTAATCAGATAAAATAAATGTTTAAATAAAAGCAATACTATATCAATTGTATATTATTGAAGTGAATTCACTAAACTACGTAATATGCTTTAATTACCCTATCTATATTCCTGCATTTTCACTTTCAAAATACAATTTTAAGAAAATTTGTGTGATGTGGCCCGCGAGAATCTTACCAGTAGCATAAAGTGGCCCATTGTTTGAATGAGTTTGACATGTCTGGAATACAGCATTCAACAATTCCGACGGTTACAATATATATATATATATATAGAGAGAGAGAGTGAGATAGATAGATAGAGAGAGAGAGAGAGCTATGTTGATTTAAAATGTATAACTTAACTTTTTTGATGTAGATTATATAAAATATACTTACAAGCAAATTGTTTGCAATATAAGCATATTAGTTAAAAAATAATACTCTAAAATTTAATGTAAAAAATATTTAATCATACATTGTAAAGTCTTTCAATATCAAAGCCCAATTTTGCAAACATTATCTGTTACTGCAGTAGTTTCTTCTCTTTTTAAACAAAAAACACATTATCTTTGATAATAACAACTATATCAAATAATGTGATATGACGATCTTTAAAATCAATTGAGTGTTTTATATGCTTTAGGATTTAAATTTAATGAAAAAATTAAAAATTATATATTGTTTATAAAGACATATTTGCTTCTATGAGTTTTATTGATAAAAAAAAAAAAACTAGAAATGGTAACTTTGATTTCCTTATTGGTTGTCTTAAGGAGATAAATTTATTAATAGTAAAGTATTTATTTCTGGTCGTCAACAGATATTAATATACATGTATTTCATAAGACTTTCAACTTTTATATAATAGATATATAGAGAGAGGTATATGCAAATTTTTTAAATTGAAAGATTTTTCCTATTCAAAAAGAATAATAAATCATCAGTTTATAAATTATCAAATGACTACTAAAAAAGATTTCTCTGAATTTAATCTAGTTTTTCTGATCCTTATTTTCTCTCATACCATTTCAATAAATTTCTTTATCTCATCTGTCCATTTCATATGTGATTTATTCTTACAATCTCTTATTGTAATAATTGAATACATCACTTATTCTATCTATTGTCATTTCTTATAGCAATATATCTAAGCCAATTCCTCCTAATTCTTTTAATGTCAATGATAACACCTATGCATTTTACTTCTCTCTTCATATTAATCCCAACATACATCTCTCTAAATTTTATTTTATGGTCTATAATCTACATAGTGTTCTTGTACTAAGTATTAAAATTTTAGATTCATAACTATGTAGTGATAGAATATATCTATTAAAATCCTTTTTCAAGCACATAGGTATTTTTAATAATTTTATTTATGTCAATAATTTGACCAATATATTTTAGTTAACTTATAATTAATTATTATTGATATGTTTTCTCTATTTTAAAAAAGTTATTAACATTTTTAATATTCATATATGGTTCTACTTTCTTGCTTTTATCTACTAGTTTTGTAACATTTTCTGTGGCCCTTTAGTATTATTTACAAAAATAAATACTCTATATGTGATTATATGTAACACTGAAATGATATAAGTAATCTATATTTATTATCTTTTTTCAATCTTTTAGTTCACAAAATACTTTTTTAAAAGTGCAGTAAAATATTTTCTGAAAAAAGAATGATCTGTCATTCATCTTCTTAATATCATCAAGTAGTCCAGTCCCTGGTATTCCACTTTTATAATATCTTTTTTAAAAAAAAATCTGATAATAGTATATGTTTAGGTTATAATGTTCCAACAGATTGTACACAGCATAAATCATTTATAGAATCAAGTCTTTCCATAATCTATAAAACCAATGTAAAATAACAATTCATATTTATTGTTGTTTTTTTTTTTGATAATTTCTTGTAATAGTTGTGTGTAATTTTCGTGCTAAAACAAAAATTGTTCTCTACATTATTGGCATTTATACTAAGTTTGAGTAATCAGTGATTTCTGGATGATAACATATTTAAATCTCCATCTTCAGACCAGTTTCTAGTTTTTATTATTATCACCGAGGCTTTAGATTCAAAATTAAAAAATAATGTAGATATACATCTAGAAACCATCTTTAACTGCATTTTATTTTTCAACCTAAAATTTGAATCAGCCTAAAATAGATAGCTTTTAAGTAGAAATCTGATTTTGTTTTATATTGTATACAGTGGAGAATTAAATGATTATTGTTGTTATTAATCTTCTGTGCTATACTACTTACAAATCCAGCTGTTTTTTTAGTTGGCCTGAGTCCATATTTTTTGTAGTTAATTGTAATGTCTAATATCTATCTTATATAAAGCAGATTAATACTGATAAATAGGTCTACAATTTTTAATATATGTTTTCTCTCCTTTTATAAATATCAAAACCATTGTATTCTTCAAATCAAATCTCTGTTTTGCCATTTTTTTATCTATAATCTTTAAAAATATTTACAATGATTCCATCACTTTTTCAGTGTTTTTTATTCTTTATACATTTAATTTTCTGCTTCACCTTTTCACTTGAAATACATGGAATTTTATGTAATGTGACAATAGTATGCACTGCTTTGTTCTCTTCATTATAGAATGCTTCTTCACATTTCCTGCTGATATTCCTATTTTTAGAGATATTATTATTCAAATAATTTTTCCTAATATGAAAATGCTTTATATCTTTGAAATTTTTTTTTTCTATTTTTTTTTTTTTTTGCCAAATTATTGTTATATTTTTTTATGCAATTATTATTTTGTAAAATTTCTGAAATTTCGTTCTTTTCATGAATTATTTGAATTATTTTATATCCCCCAACCCCCGTATTTATTACCTTCTCTCTTTAGAAAATTTATTAATGAATTGTTGTTTTTTTTTGTTTTGCTATCTGTAACTTTATTAGGTTTTCTATTTAAGATTAGTATATTCTTCTGGAATTTGTGATCCAGGAAAGACTTATGATAAAAAATTATCAAACTTTTATCAGAATCGGTACCGATTTAGTTTGCGCTCACAGCCATTTTGAAATCTAAAGACCAGCCAAAACTACCACTGACACATCCATCTAATAAATGACAAATATTGAATAAAAGTATTTAAAATTCATATTTTAGAAATTATAAGCTAGTAAAAATAATATGCTTTATTTCATATGGGCATATAGTATAATCTTTTAGTATTTGGAAATTATAAGCTCGGTTTGATCAGACTTCTGCATCATTTGGACAATACTTCATATCGGCCAAACCACCTACCCCTTCCCCACAGAATCTTTATGAACACATGGATTGGGGTTATTAAAGTAATGAAAATTAACTACACTAATAATCAGAATTAACTATTAATGATATTTATAAAAAAAAACTATTAATGTTAATTAGAAACAAAATAAGTTAATATTAATTCTTATTTTTAGACCAATCCAATTTAGCAAAATAATTGCTGCACAGAGTTCAGGCATCAGAAGTTTTTGTTGTGCTATCTGACTTTTTTATTTATTTTATAAGTTAAAAAATTAAATATCTGCCTTAAAATTAAACAGTTATTTAAATAATTAAACTTTATAACTAATATTAACTCCAATATCTTAGAGAAAACTTATCAATAATTACTCTTTTCTCTTTTTTTATTCTTAATATTTATCCAATATGGAAATTTCAATTAAATCACAATTGGCTTGATATCTTCCTATTGGTCTTTTAACATGATCTTATCAAAGTTTCAGGATTATCAGTTTATCCTACTAGATTTTTAAAATGGAATTACAAAAATAATGTTAAAAAAATTCTAATTTTTTCTTTACTTCATTAAATATTATTACATAAATAGTCATATAAATTTTATTGCTTTAGGAATGCATAAAAAATTGAAGCACTAGAAATGATAGAGCAGAAGCAGTAATCTATGAATTTTGAATTCCGGAATTTTAACACCTTGCCATTTTTATTTATCATCTAATAGATTAGAACCTCATGGTTATGGTCATATTACATTAAATACAGCATATAAAAATTTTTGAGATTTTACATTATGCTTAGAAGCAATTAAATAATATGCAATAGAGAATTATATATATATATGATTTTCATTTGCATTACAAACAATAGAGGAAAAGGAAAATTTGTATGCAAGAAAATTTAAATTTTTATATAATCTTGTGATACTTAGATATATTACTAAATGCAGTACAAAATTGTAAGACAAGCAAGCAAATATTACATTATGAATTCTATCTTTATTGCTATATTAAATAATAAATAATGACCCTATATGATAAAACAAGAACTAAAATATTGAACCCATTTAGATGAGAAATCCAAATGTAATACAGACTGAAACACTAAATTATCCCATGCTTTTTAAGTCTTCTCATTTACAAGTCTGCAAATGCCATGAGAACCTCAATCCAAGACATGCTACTTATATCCATTGAAACTAAAATCAATCAACTATCTAAAGCCCACTTATCATTACATGTCAAAATTACTCTCATTATTATCCTAATATTCTCCAAATTACACACCAATATACTTACACCACATTTTTTTTTTTTTTTAAAAAAAAAAAAAAAACTCTTTATGCATCAAAATAACATGGGGAAAGAAAATTGTGGCTATGAGTATTAGAACCATACAAAAACATGCCACCAACAATGGACTCTTGACTCCATTTCATTCATATAATCCACCTACAAAGAACAATAAATATAATAATCAAACATATCACTTTTTTCCCTGACTTTCTGAAATTTATTTGTGTCACTCCAACAGATACACCATCTCCAGTTAAAAATAACTTTTTCAAAAACCTTTTAAAAATCCTTGCTATTGCAACTTCAAGGAATATAATCTGTCAGCAAAAATTGATTATTGAAAAGCTTATAACCTTATCCACAAAACTGAAAATTTACCAAGACTCCAACTTCTTCTTCATTACACAAATAAACAAATCATCCAAAAATTTAGATTCTGGTACTTAGAGCCCAAATATCTTGATTTCCTTATTAAGATTAATTTGGAAGCATTACCAACCTATATAGACTCAATTTTTTCACTCTGACACAAAAAGGAAAAAACTATCTAACCTTTTCTGTTTAAATGCCCATCACTTCAAATTGATTGAACTCTCATTAAATATATCACTAAATCATAATCAGTCTCACTCATAATACTCATAAACAGCGCATAGAGAGAGGACTTTTACCAAGCATTAGAGCAACTATTTTTATTTTAGATGCCATTTCTGTTTCAAGCCAACCTCTAAAAAAAACTACAATCATATTTTTACAACAAAATAAATAAAAATTAAAGATTAAAGTCTTGCAACTCCAGATCTATATGCAGCCACATGGAGCTTAATAACCTTGCCAATACCACTGTAAACACTGATTATTAAAAAGTAGAATATGGTTTTTGTTTTAATATCCAATACCTTTCATTATCTATATACATTTTTTTTTTAAAAAAAAAAATCATATATAATTAGTTAGTCACCCATTTAAACATTAAGGCTAAGCCATAAAACTAGTTGAAATTTAACAGCACAATTTATATCCTAATTAATTCTCCACTAATTCTCTTTGAATCTAATATATATATATGTGTGTGTGTGTGTTTGTGTAGGTATACAATATTAGCTCCAATACAAACTAAAATATAATATATATGCAATAAGTACTAAATGCCTAAACTAATATGAATTATGTAATCACTTATTTCAACAATAAAGTTTACACTAAAAGTAGGAGTAATCTTGTGTTATAGCTTGACCTCCTTTTTGATTTATCTAAAATGAGATCTAAAGTATTTTCAATGAATAATTTCAATGGAAATCTAGCTGGCATTATTTGCAATTGTAATGCAAATACTTTAATCACACTTCCCTTGACACTAGCATATTCTACTGAAGGTCTTATCTGAAGAAAAAGTTTCCATATTCTAGATATTCAATTAAATATTATCATGAGAAATGTTAGCTTTTTGATGTTTCACATATTCCTCTAGTAGATATCAGAAAAGATGTTGCCTTATGGAAAATGGATAGAAAGCTGACAAATAAATTGAATAATTCAAGATGAAGTTCATTACTTAAGACTTAAATCAAGATAACTTTTCTGAATAGGAAATCAAAAATCTACAATTAAAAGATTATGACATAAAAAATGGAATTGCTAAAAGATCCCAAAATAAATTCTGTCAAATGACTTAGCTGATTAAAGCATAACCTTAAATTCCACATTTCATAAATCTAAAGGCATCAGTTCAATTATCTTCTATTACTACCTCTAGTTAGACCTGCATTACTTGAAGAAGAGAGAAATAATGCCATTTCAAATTATTGTTTTATATATTAAGCTGTGTGTTGTTGTTGACATTTGAATATATTTGAAAAGTATAAATAAAGTTTGAATTTTTCTATTAAAAAAATTATTTAACGATTAAATTAGATGATGAAAATAGTCTAATATATAATTGCAAGTAAAATACCACTTTTGGATAACATTAGTTAGATAATATTTTAGTAAAACTTTAACTTATTGTTTTAATTTTGGCATATGTAACTTTAATATTTATTTCTTAAATATAAAAATTTGAACTATAAACCATTCTATAAAAAGAAAATGTTAATTGTAAAATAGCATATTTCAGATCATGTCACATGTTTACCTTTTTATACTACTTTTAGAAGCCTAATTTCTCCTTCTGTTATATAATAATATTTATTTATGATAAATAAGCTTTCTCCACTATTAGATTAATGTATAATATTTCATCTGTGCAAGCTTGACAAAATTTGGCAGCATTATTGGTAAAAATGAATTTTATTTAAAAATAAACTTGTTCTTTTTGTATATACTTATTGGTATTTTAATCAAAAGTTATGTATCTGCACCAGTAAATGTACGAGATAATGGAAATATTATTCATCTCAGTAATACAGTTGGCAGCATGTGAAGATTATATATACACAGATAGTGCATATTTGGTATTCATTGTAAATTACAGCTATATCCACATTATTATTTCATCAAATTTTTGACTGCATTCACTAAAAGTGGCAACTAGAAAAAATCCTAAATTTTTAAAAATAATTTGAGAACAATAGTTATAAGAAACAAACTGAATGTCAAGATAAACAAAAATAAAATAAAGATTGAAATTATTAGCAACCATTTTTTTTTCTTTCCTGATATTAATTTTAAAAAATAATTACAAAAGTTATTTTTTTAATTCTAAACCAGTTCATTTACGTTTTGTATGTTCGTCATATGGAGAAACATTTGTTTTAATGAGTGTTTTTCAGAAATAAAAAACAAATACAGAAAATTCAAATAAAATCTTTATTAATATCACCCTGTGAAGATTTCAACAAAATTTTAATCATAACTAAAATTGAAGAAATGTTTGATTTATTGGCTTGAAGGTTTGAATAATTGTGAATCATCAAAAATGGCTTTTTTAAAAAATAGATAAACAACCTTCAATATGGCAAGTGGTGCAATTTATTGTATATATTCATAACAAAATTACAAGCATGTTGAGGCACTGGAAAGAGAAACTATAATAAATAATCATATGAATCCATACAATAAATAACAGCTGAGCACTTTCGAGGCATGCCTCATATTCGTAGCCATAAAAATAAATAGTGCAGAGTAGAATGTAGATAATAATATGCAAATTATATGTAAATTATTCATGAAAATCATTATTATGGCATATATTATAAATGATTTTTTCCAGAGTGTGCAGACAAAAATTGAATTATACCAAAAAGAAAAGAGAATTTCACTTTAGCCAAAAATCATTCTCTAAAGTAGAAGAGGGGGGGACCCAAAAATAATTGGAATTTTATAAAAAATTGTTTATTCATTTTTAAATGTTATAAATTTAATATCTTTCAAATTACTATCCATTTGATGCAATATATTGGTCTGAACATGTTTTTCATTTTTCAAAATAGTCCGGAAATACTTGCAAAATGATGCCTTTTAATGCTTCCATCATTTTTTTCTATTACTTCTAAGACAGAAAAAAAAAAATTGTGACTTTTTTTTCCACAAGAGATTTAAAAACAAATTGCATGAAATTAAATTGAGTGAATATGGCCGATAAATAAGCTGGATCATAACTGAATTTAATTACGAAGTGTTTTACATTCAAGGCATTGAGAAATGACACTTTGTTGGGGTGGAGCTTGCATTTTTTTGTTTTCCACAAAATGGGATGTTTACATTTTACCAGATCACATAAAGGTTTTAAAACTTTCACATAAAATGTCTGGCCATTATGAACTAAATCTGAGAGAAAAATGCCATTTGCGTAAAAAAAAAAAACTGTATTGTTTTGACTTTGGTCTTCATTTGCATCATTTGTTAGGGATATGGTGAATTTAATATTTTAATTAAATTACAAACTTGTGTATTTATGAGATCAGTTTGCTTATAATCTGTTTTAAACATTACAATTGTTTTTACTGCCAATTTCTATAAATAAAAAAAAACAGAATTCCACATTATTAGAACTTTTCAATCATTGAAAAAAATCGACAAATACGTGAAACACACTTTACAGAAAAATGTTCTGCATGCACCATGATTTCACATAGTGATATCATTTATCAGATTAATGCAGAAGGGTACCTTCAACAAGTATGTAACAACTGAAGTGTATACTACAACAGGCATGCAAACAAGAAAACAATTCAAGTTACTTTTGACTACTCTCGTATATACTAGTATTTTTTTCTAAATGAAGTATTCAGTGGCACATCTAAAGAAAATAATTTTAAACCACTTTTAAAAGTCATTCTTTTATTTTATTTTTCAACAGTGCATGCTCTAATGTGGACATTTTATTTTAAAATGAAAGTGTTATTTGAAAACAAAGTTAACATTTAAACAAATATTACAAATATCATTTGATAATTTCAGTCTTCATCTGTAAAAGTATACCCTGATTTATCTTCACAATAAATGCATTTAAATGTGCATATTATATTCAAATCATTAAGATTTGCTATATAATCTGTATAATTTTTTTTTTTGTTTGGTGTCGATAACTTTTATTTACATGTTAAAATGCTTTACTTCATTTTATTTATAAGTATTTATAATTATATTTATTAATATTATTTTACCCTTATCTCCCTGTTTAATTAAACTCTCTTGCCTTATTCTCTCCATTTTTAATTTTGTCTATGATTTTTTTTTCATTCTTTAGACATATGCATTTGCATGACCATCTAGGTGACATAATCAGGGTAAACTGGTACTATGAAAATATTTCATTATATATCTACTTCTTTTTCTTTGCCTTATATCTTTATGTATATAAAATTTAAATACAAGTATACTTTATATCTCTGGAGTTTAAATATAATTATAGGATATTTGAACTCAGACTTTCAAACTCCTTTCAACCAGCCAATCTATCTCATACAACCAATGTACATGACCACACACAGGTATTTAAATGGAAAAAATCTTATACATGAGGTGCCAGAATGACTTAAGGTCAACATGATCATGATAAGAATATTGGCATCATCAAGAGATTTGGGCTTTCCCATCATCAGATTTTCAATTTTCACATGTGTGTCATCATGCATAATGGTTGTATGAGATAGATTGGATAGCTAAAAGAAGCTTTAAAGTCTGAGTTTAAATCTCCTATAATTATATGTATATATAAGCCACTGTGTTATAATCCAATATTATTTTGTCTAATAATAGTCATTTCTTTATCTACATTTGCATGATTCATGTATCTTTTAAGTATTTTGTATATCAAAAGTCATCAATTACATTAATTGTATGATTGATTATTTTTCTCTGTATGAACTATTATTAAGAAACTAAAAATTCCTGCATTGCAACTCAACTAAGTCACTTTCTGTTCTCAACACAGCAACAGGCTATTCACTTTTTTATTTAATATTATATTAATAAATAGTTAAGTACTACTGTTTGGTTCCAACTACTTTTGTTTTTACAATAACATTTTAAAAATAGCTTTATGAAGTTGCTGCTGGTAAATCTTTTTAAATAAGTATTTAGATATTAGTTATTTCTATCTGATTTTAATTTTATCTTTTATTGATGTAAAATATTATCAACAAATTTTCTTCTTTTCATAAATCAATAAACTAACAAAAAAAAAATGTTTTTTTTTAATATAGAAAAAATTTTTTTCACAAAATTCAAGACATTTCTATTAATTTTTCTAATTTTATTATTATATTTATAAACAAATAAAAAAAACTCAAAAATTATTTAAATAATTAAAGTGCTTTCAAATTTTGAATTTGAAATATTTATTTACTTATTTGTAAAAGTCACTATTGAGTCATTTCAGTTTTTATTAATGGAGATTATTTCATGCGTATCCATTTTTAATTTCTATTTATTCTAAATTATAAACTTTAAATCAATAAATTTATTAAATATTTATAGAAATAAATTAATGAATATTTTTCTTAAAACTTCAGTTATGCCTGTCATCTGGTGGATAAAATAAGCAAAATTATTTATTGAAACCAATATTAATCAAAAATCTTACTTCAGAAATTTACATAAAATTTATATGAAGAAAAAATTAAAAAAACCATTGAAGATAAATTTTGGGATGTTTATACAAACCTCCATGAGATACAATAATGTCCACATTTATCACATGGTTTAATTATTTTGTAATATCTTTTAACTTTTGAAGCAGCCTTTTTTTTCTGAAAGACTTCAATACCATGTCCAATTGTACTTCCATATTATATACTATTTCAACTATATTTTCATAATGAAATCAAATTAATATTTCATTTTTATAAATGTCTTTGAAATAATCTTTACAATGTAAATGGAGTCTACATCTTCCCAGGAAAGTTATACTCAAATTTATTATTAATTACTTTTTTAGGAAATCTGTTACCATGCATTTACTCTCATCACAACCAACACAAGAAAATAAACCCTACAATAATATATTTTGATATTCAGCAATTTTTTTTTTAAATTTTGTTCCCTTTGAGAATCTTTGAAATATTCTCACTGCCTTTATGCTGTGACAGTAAAGATTTCACATTGCATATTCACATAATACATATTTGTCCAATTTTTTACCATCTCTGTATCACATTGGAATAAGAAAAATTGTCTTGAGTCATGCATTAAATATACAAACAATACCAAAAGCTAATAAGCAAAGAAAATGTCTGTTCATAATTTTCATATCTGCTACCACAGATAAGCAAAAACATTCTCGCATAATCTTAATTATGCAGCACCATTCAGAAAGACTTTTAAATCATTGAGCATGTTCCAAGTTTGTAATGACTGATATAGAAAATGTACATATTTATGTAATAAAACATTATTGATGTTTTCATTTGTGAGCAAAAGAGAAGAGGGCAACATAAACTAGTGGTATATTTGATTACTTGAGAGCATACATCTGTTTATTTTAGCTATAGTGTGATGCATAATTGCACAAAAAAATTGTAATATTTTAAATAAGTTTATAACTTTGTATTGGCATACATTTATAGCCATTTTGGGCTGCATGAAGCCCATGAATCATGAGTTGGATATCCCTGATATAACAAATTTTATAGAAGACTAGTTCTATATATAACTAATTAAGTTGGGCATATGTTATTCTAGTGAACCAATGTAATTTCATAAAATACTTTTCTTCACCTTAATAATTTGTTGAGATTAAAACATTTTTTGTGATCTGATCCTGGTGGGATCTTTTGAGAAGTTTTAAAATATGAGGTTGGCTTCAAAATTATTGTAATTTTTAAAGGAATATAGGAAACTATAAAATAATATCTCATGATCTTAAGGATAGTTTGATTGTTCCAATTTATAAAAAACAATTATTTCAAAGATTTTGTTTAAAACGCTGTTGCTAATCATATATGAATAATTGGTTCAAAGAATCAAGAAACGTTATGAATATCGTAGTTGCTTTTTAGGCAAATGAAAAAAGTATCAGGAGCAAAAATTTGATTTATATATTTTAAATGCTTATATTGAAGTTGGAAAAGCATTTTGTTTGTTGGTATGTTAGTTTCTAAACTTTTGATCCTTTTTAAGTTAGGATTAAACTTTAAAATTAAGCTTTAATACATTTAAATTCAATAGAATTGTTTGAAATATGTGACACTAATCTTTTCAGTAAGTCACCTAGTTTCTTAGAGATCAGAGGACAGGAAAATATTGAATATTTTGATATTTCAAATTTAAAACTTTTTCTTACAATTTTCACTTGTTTTAAGCCTCATGAGAGGGCAGTGTAGAGATTTTTCTTAATAATAAGAAAGTCTGTTTATAATATAGTTTTGTTAAGTAATTTTTTTTTCAAATAAAAAGAAAAAATGTCAAACAATTTCAAACAGAAAAATTGCTCATTGATTTTTATACATATATAATTATGTACACATACTAAATATGATATATCCATAAAGAGTATACATATTAACTTACTAAAGAAATATCTAGAGATAAATATATACTATATGTGTGAAATTGATTTAAAGTAAAATTATATGTATTGGGTGAAGTTCATTTACAACATAGTTTTTGTAACTATCTTTTTTAAAAATAAAATAAAAATAAAAACTTCCAACCAAAAGCAAAAATGTCAGATGACTTTTTACTCAAAAGAATATTTCATATTTTTAATCATTTATATACACATATTATTATATACACATACTAAATATGATATATCATAAGGCATTATATTTTAACTTATACCAAAAATATCTAGTGATATATATATATATATATATATATCAACTATAAGTATCTACCCAATTTAGTTTTACACTTTTATTTACTGTGCCAATATTAAAAAGTTAAAAATAATAGAGATAACTTTTTTGTATATTAAATGCTTTTATTTTTCATGCACTAAAAAAAGAATAATTGTTTTTTCAACTGCAATTGGGTTTTTTAGATTTAACTTGGAATAAAAGAATGAGGGTGGGGAGATATTAATTAAATCAATTGACTTAATTAATTTCTGGACCTCCCATGCTTTATTCAAATTGAATCTAAAAACCCCAATTAGGATTGAAGAAATATTTTTTTTTAATTGACTTAATTAATTTCTGGACCTACCATGCTTTTATTTCAAGTTAAATCTAAGAATCTCTATTGCAATTGAAGAAACAATTATTTTTTAGTGCATGATAAATATAAGCATTTAATATTAAAAATATATATATATATTTTTAATCTATTTGTTCTTAGGATTTGATTGGTTAATTAATAAGTTTTATAGTTGTATATTAAAAAATTATCTCTATATTTTTTTATCAATTTATTCTTAGGATTTGACTGGTTAATTAATAAGTTTTATGGTTGTGTTTGAAACTAATCAGTTGTCCACAGAAATATATTTGTATTATACAACTGGTTCATGAATGTATGAAAGGAAGTGGTAGAATTATTAGTAGAAAATATGCAGCATTTTAAAAAACAATTTTAATTTAAATAATATGTTTGTTTAAGCCATAATTTTTAATGATTAGTTCAGATTAATTTGATTTGAAACTACATACTTTTATAGAAAAGTTTTAGTCAAATTTATGACAATAAAAAATTAGAGCAGATCAATATTTTTTAAGAAATTTTAACGTCTAATCAAGATAATTTTCCATAAAATGAAGAATTTGTATTATAATATTAATTTTGTTTTATTGATATTTATTGTTTTTGAATTTGATAGTGCATAGGTCTATATAGACATTAAGAAATATTTAATGATTTGTTAATAAATTTTGACAAAATCTGGACAATATAGATGAATTGTGCTAGATCATTCACAGTTTTGAGGATATACTTTAAAATTGATGAACAGGATATCAATGATGAAAATACATTCAGATATCAGAGATACTTTATTATTCTAAATACATATAAAGAACAAATTAAAACAAAATAAATGAAAGAAGTGTTGTCTTTGTTATTTTGCTGTCAATGTAAAAGTTTTTACAATGAAAAATTAAATCAACATTACAGTACTTTAAAATTATAGCTTGGATATATAGTCACCAAGAGTAAAATCCTATAAAGAATTATAAGCCCAAAAACATACAAAATATGTCCCATTGAAGTTTAGATATCACTGTTAAAACACTTATTAAAGACAAAATATTACAAAATAGTATCTAGAGCAGATATTAGGTGAACTTTGATATTGAACTATACTCAGAATACTTGAAAACTTTAGATAAAAGTCCAGATAATAGGAAATGGCAGATGATCAGGATGTATGAAAAAGTTTGTTTCAACCCTATTTTTTTAAATTAAAAATTATGAAATGCTAATGAAAGCCTATGTTTTATTTCTGTTATTTCATAATTGTCAGAAAAATTTATTTTTGCTTTATTAAACATCTTTAGTTTTTTTTCTAAATTTCTAATGTAGAATTATAATATATGATTCTTACTGTTTCTAATAATTTCACAAAATTTTTATTATTTTTTTAACATATGTGATTTATTTGTTGCTCATTTTTGTTAATATCAATTGTTGAATTTGCTTTGAATTATATAATACTTATTATGACTATAATTTAACAATTTTTTTTTGAAGTTATCTTTTTTAGAAATATCTCTTTTAATTTATAAATTGTTGTTGCTATTGTTAATTTGCATTTGTATCTAGGATTATAAGAATTACTAATACATTCTTCAAAGAGATATTATAAATTTTACATTACAACTTTGTCTCTGTGTTCTATGTGTGTTTTATAAAAGAAAAGCTATATAATATTTTTTTTTAAATCTTGTAAAACTATGTATGTTAAGCATTAACAAATTATCTTCACTATTAATCAAAATATTGATGTATGTAGATTTTTTATTACAAAGATGCATAAACATTTTTTATTTAAGAATATATATATAAGTGTGTTAATTTAGATATCTAGTTACTAAACTAATAAAAATTTATTATTGATATTTATTAATTGCATTTAATTTTTTTTCTCCAATTACAATTTTGATAAAGAAAAGATTTTATGTAATCAAATCTAAGGAAAATTTTATATAATTTCTCATAAGTTTGCAATAAATTAAAAGCCTTTTTATGTCAGGAACAAATTGTATTTAAAAAGGATAGGAAGATGATTGCAGTTATAAGAATTATTGCTGAAATATGTAGAGAAAAAAAAAACTACCTTTGCTTGTCATGTTAAATTTTGAAAAACAAGTGTGCAAATTGGAAAGAAAGAAGTGTTTTGTGAAATTTTTCTATATTAGTCAAAAAATATTTGTAAAATTAAATGGTTTGTTTGCAGAAGATGTAATTATAACAAATAGTATAATAGAAATGACTGCAAAAAGAAATTTTCTATTAACTGAATATCATTTAATTTCTCTATAGGAAATTTCCTACTGTTCACTGCATTTCTTGTCATTAAATTTTATGATTATTCACACAGTATATGAACATGAATGAACTGCTCATATCAGTTATGGTGGTGAGTTCATTGACTTTTTTATTTTTGAATTTATGGTTATATTGTCATCTTTTTCCCAATTGCCTGAGAGTCCTTAGCTGAAATATCAATTGAGGTTTTTAAGGCAAAATGAATGTGTGTATGAATAATTTATAAACATTTGCAATAATGATAAACAAAATTAAATTATAGCCTTATTTTCCGAAGGCTATAAATTTAGTCCCCAGCCAAGTCAATAGTTGGTGGCTGGAGATAGAGGGCGCTACAAATCCCTTGATTGCAGATTTAGACTAACATTTGATAATGACTTTTTATTTATGTACCTACAATTACAAATGACTTTTAAATGAAGGAAGTTCGCATTAATTGGAAAATAGGTCTTGTTGAATTTTTTGAAATTAAAAGAAAAAAGTGAAGGTACAATTGATTTGAAAAGTGGTTATATACTTTATTGCAGAAACACAAATATTTGAAATGCAAATGGAATGGTATTCATTATAAATAGAAAATGGAAGAACAACATTATGGAAAGTGTTATTATATCACACTGAATGGAAAAAATAGTTATTCAAATTAATGGAAAATACCAAGTGCAAATTATTTAGGTTTATGCTCCAACAATTTTTCATTGTGATGACAAAATAGAGGATTTTTTTTTTTTAAGTGTCATAGCATTGGCCGGGACACCAACCCACAACCCGGGCAACTACCTGCAAATGCAAGGCAGTCACGCTGACCTCTCGACCACCAATGCAAGACCAAAATAGAGGATTTTTATATAGAAATAGAAAAAAACTTTTGATTAGACCCAACAACATTTTAAAATTGTTATGGGAGATTTTAATGATACAATTGGTGAACAATTGAAAGATAAAAGTGCTGCTGGTAAATTTGATTGTGGTGACAGAAATGAGAGAGGACACAGAGACTTTAAATTTAGAGAAAATATATATATATATTTGAGAAAAATGCTAAATGGACATAAACGTGAAGCATTCAAATGTTACAGCAGAACTGCATTATATTTTAACTAAAGAAAATATGTATTTCAAGACTATAATGTTCTTAATAGATTCAACATAGGCAACTATCATCAATTATTAAATGCATGTTAATGCAAAACTAGAGATGTAAACTATTTAAAAAGACAGTATTTAGTAGTCAATATTTATAACCTTTGTCAATGATCCAATGAATTTAAATTAAAGTTGGAAATCATTTTAAAATTTCATTAGAATTTAAAGATAGTTTATTCTTAACTAAAATCAGTATGAACTACAAAAAAAAAAAGTATAAAAAACAGCAATTTAACATAAGACAGTGTATAAAAAAAGGAAGGAATATTAATTTTTTAAAAAATGATTCATTAAGAAAAATTACTTATCTGTATTTAAGTAAAATGGTTCAAAAATAGTTAGCAATGATATAAAAAATATATAATTTTGAATTGGCAAAGAAAACTGTAGAGAAGAATAAAAATTTCAAAAGTGTAAACCAACATCTTGGTATTGGAAAAAAAGATTTTTCTCAATAAGAAGAGAAGATGAAATTATTATTAAATGATTTGATGTCATCATGGAATGTGGAAATAGTACTATAAAGAATTATATAGTTGTAGAAAATATGAAAACAAAGCATCCTCTACAATTTCTGCATTTTTTGAATTGCCAAGTATTTTAAATGAAGAGATGAGGTATGCAATTAAATTTTTGAAGAAGAGAAAAGTTTCAGAAAGTGATAGAATTGTTATTGATAATTTAAGAGAAGCAGATGAAGAAATACAAAAAATTCCTGGCAAAACTATTTACCAAATATCTAACTAATAAGGATATATCACATTACTGAAAGACAGCGGAAATAATACTGATATTTAAGAAAAATGATAAAAAAATATTAGAAATTACAGATCTATCATTCTTTACTAAGATAATTACAACTTTTCAACAGAGAACTTTGAATTCTAATTAACTAAATGAGCTAAATACATTTATAATTGCTTTTAATATAATGTATCATATACAAGTAGTGAGAGAAATTATAGAAAAGATCAATAAATATTATTTATTGTATATGGATTTATAGATTTTAAGCCAATAAACATCACATGACCACCATTTCTTATGCTTGCTCATAACTGTTATTAAAACAGACAGAACTCTCTATACATATTGCCACTCAGTGCAAGCCAGAGTAATCAGTGGATACCATAAGATTATGCATAAAATCCCCATCTAGTTCTTACCCGTCCAATATACCCAGACTAGTTTCTGGCTTGTGTCCTTCATCAGTGAGGAGCCTTGGATATGAGAGCACTGCACATAGATCTTAGGATCTAATGCAACCCTCCAGCAGCCAGAAACTAGTCTGGGAATATTGAATGAGAAGGCACTGGATGGGGATTTTATGCACAAGCCTTCTGGCATCCATTGATTATTCTGGCTTGCACTGAGTAGCAATATATATAGAGTGTTTTGTCTGTTTTAATAATGAGTTTATAGATTGTGAAAAGGCATTTGACTTATCAAGACATAGACCTGTGATATTATCAGTTTTGAAGGAATTTATCAAAATACAATAGTAATGATTAGATTATGGGTGATATTGTTATGATCAATGTAGAAAAAGAATATTATAGAGTGATTTCATAATTCCCAAACTTTTTACAATTGTTATACAAGAAATATTTTTTAAATTAAAATACGAAGCTAAGGGAGTAAAAATATTTAAGTCATCTAGATTTGCATATGATGTGGTTGTTTTTGCAAATAATGCTTTAGAGTTTTAGGAAATATTGCAAGAATTATCAGAATGAAATTAATGAAGTATGACTAAAGATAAATGCTAAAAAAAAGATTAGAGTAAGGTTCACCAAATTTTCTCAGATGAAAATAGTTTGATAATCCTAAAATAGAAACAGTTAATATTTATAAATAATTTGATCAGAATACAGATGAAAACATAATGGATAAAATTTCAACTTGAATAAAGTGTTTTTAATAGAAACAAGAATTAAAAGGGAAAATGTATTTAAAAAGCAGCTTTTTAATGTTTTACCAGTTCCTATTTATGGATCTGAAACTTAAACACTTAACAGAAGAGAAATATAGAGACTTCACCTAACTCAGTGATGTATGGGGAAGTATATAATAGGAGTAACAAGAAGACACAAAGGCAAAACCCCATATAGTAGCACCATTCAGTGCAAGTCAGAGTAATCAATGGATTTTGCAAGGTTTGTGCATAAAATCCTTATCTAGTGCCTACTCATTCAATATTTCCAGAGTAATTTCTAGCTTGTGGCTTTCATCAGTGAGGTTTACTCTGGCTTGCATTTAGTGTCACTACTGCATAGAGAGTTTTGTCTTTGTATAAACAGTTTTGTGTAACCATAAAGAATGGTGATCGTGTGATGCTTAGATGGTTAGTAAAAAAAGGAGATTGAAAATGAAATGCATGAGGAATAGAGCAAATAGATATCACAGACATCATTAAAAGAATTAAGAGATTTACATGATTCTGTGATGGGCATCTTGTTAGAAGAAATGATAATAGATAAACAGTTGAAATTTGAAATTCGATCTCAAGAGATTATAAAAGATTTAAGTTTGCTGGTGTGATGAAAAGAGAGGATTTAAGAAAATGGATTAAACTTAAAAAAAATTATTCTGTAAGAATGATAATGGATGCAAATGAAAGTAGAAATGAATGCCATTTAGAAAATAATGGATTTAACAGTGGGGATAGAAAAATCTAATACATTTTCAGATGATAGACCAGTTGATGCAATTTTGAAAAATAATTAGTATTTGTAATATTTTATAAGAAAATATATATGAATAAAAATAAAGGCTATATGAATAAATGATAAAAATAAAAAAAGTTAAATATACAAGTTAAGAAGAGAAATAGTAGAATTTGTGAACACTTTTGAATAATTAGAAAACTAGTCAAATGATGCTGGAAATAAAATAAAAAATTTACAAATCAAAAGGCTAACTAGATTGTTAATAAAATAATCACTTCAATTTGTAACTTTGAATTAAGAGTAATACTTGTTCAATCTGAATATAAATTAAGAGCAAAACTTGTTCAATGTGAAATACAATATTGCATGGAGTAGAAACTTGGACTATTAAGATAGAAAAAAAATGGTTAATAGTTTTTTGAGGTATAAGTTTAGAGAAATATAAATTAGATTGACTAAATTCATAAAATTAAGATTACTGAGATATTACATAAAATAAAAAGATAATTATTAAAGTAAGAGATGAAGAGAATTACATGGTCTAGAATGATCTGTGTATTTTTTTAATTAGATGATCAATAATATTATTGCAAACATTTCTATATATATATATGATTCTTATCATATATATATATATTTATGTTTATATATATCATATATATATATATATATATATATATATGATAATAAAACTTAAAATTTATTTATATATGTAAAATAATAATTTTAAGCTAGAATTTGTATATATATAATTTATATGTTTTACAGATGAAGAAGATTATTAAACAATAGAGATAAATTATAATTGCAGGAATATATATATACTTTATTTATTAAAATAATCACTATTTCTTTTTTTTTAATATTCAAATGAGAGCTCTTTCAACATTATCATATCATTTTCAAAATTTTATTTGATAATAAAATAAAGTTATTATTTTTGTTTGTCCATATTTCCCTTATCCACTATGCCTAGAATTTCAATATTAGAGTATATTTTGCTGTATATCCACAGGCATATTCAGGTTTACAGTTCATTATTAGCTCCATTATAATTTTAACTTAAAGTATGTTATCACTGTCGAGCATACCTATTTCCTCAGATATTGTTAAGGTTAAAAGTCTTCTATTACATAATATTTGTTGCTATTATATTAATATTTATTAAGAATCTCTCCACACTGATTTTTAATAATGTTTTTGATTAAGAGAAGTGTATAATATTTCCTAGTGACCTGGATTAAGGTATATAGGTATATTGTTTTACTTATGGGTACTGTTTGGAAATAAAGATTGTATTTGATGAATAAGAGAACTAGTGGGTAGTGAATATAACTTATATGATAAAATTGTAAAAATGGTTTTAAGAAAGGTATATTAATATATAAAGATATTAATATTTGTAAATATAGTATAGTAGATCAAAAGAAATAATAATTACTGTAAATAAATATTTTTTATTATATAGATTATTATATGTTGTAAATAAATATATTTAATGAATTTTTGTTTCATTACCATTATGACATCATTGCATAAACACATCTGATTATCAAAAAATCTACTTCAATAAAGTTTGCATTAATAATTATTTTTAAGAGTATATTTCAATGGTCACATAGTGTTTATACATTAATTTTATTTAATAATTATTTTATTATTTTATTTGCATTCTTAGAATATAAATGTTATATTATTTATTTTATTTTAAATGCATTTGTTGTATCGTTGACAGCATAAAAGATGACCTTGCTGCCTTCTGTGTTATTTTGAGATTGCTTATTCTAACATATGTCTGTATTTATGGTCAGTAGAAGTGAAATAGTTATATTTAAATAATTGTAAAATTTATTAATTATATATACTTAAATATTTGAGTATTCTATTAGTATGTAATTTCATTTCTACTTTCTTAAAAATATTAAGATTTCAAAATGAATTAAGAGAAATGTCAAATATTCCATGTTTAGCTTAAATAATAACAATCATATTTTTTGTTAAGAAGTTCAAGTATTACTACTAACATTTTGTTCCAAGTGCATTTTATTCTGAATTTGAACCCTGAGATCAAGATATTTTAAAATTGAAAAGAATCTATATTTTGCCTTAGATTTTCAAAAAAACTTATATTTGAGAAAAATACATTTTAAAACATGAGATAAGATATTTTGATTATCAAAAAATCTTGTATTTTAATAATTATATTTGGCCATGATATTGTCTACAAGAGGAATCATATTCTCATGTTTTAAAAATGCATATGGTTCCTGTTTGGGTAACCTCTGATTTCTACTCTACAACTCTTTGTTTGGGTTACATATATATATATATATATATACGCACTGTGCGCTGATGTCCACATCAACATGATAAAAACATTTGAAAATAAGCTAGGCAATAAATGCTTAAATATTTATTACTAAATACCCTAATGATATCCCATGAATATATATGCACTCACATGACAAGAGCTACTTTGTTTAAATTTTAGATAATATTACGATAAAATAGTTTGTTAATTATAATAAAAAAAAGTTTGTTGAAGTTTTGTATATATATATATATATTTAAACTTAAGTCAACAATGAGATTTTACCAATGTTTTAACGTCATTATTTATGCTTGTAACTCAGTAAACATGGCAATGACCCAATATCAAATCATACGCAAATAATCGAGTGTTTAAAGGGAAATAATGAAGGATATGATGAATTAAGTTTTACTGTGTAATTTTATTATAAAATCTTCTTATATAATCTTAGTTATGTGTACAACTAGGATATATATGCCACAATTGATATACATTGCATTCTAGAAAAGGAAATCAAAGAAATCATATGCTAGGCAATGGAAATCAATCATAGTATAAAAAAAAACACCATTATTTTCCGTTATTTCATCAAAGGCTGTGATAACTACACTCTCAAACACAAAAAGATGAAGAATTCTTTTGGAAATCTAAGCTGAATTATATAGTTTTCACTTTGTAAAAGTCAAAATGAACTTATAGTTAAACCCTGAAATAGAAAAGATTGTTTATTTACAGAAATTACAGAAGAATCAAATTGATTTATTTTGAATTGATAATTTAAAAATAAAAGACTGCATCATTATTCAAAAAAAAAGAATTATATATAATTGACATGTAAACATAAGTTATGAGATAAGGTAGTTCTTTATTTTATTTGCCAAATCTCAATAATCAGTTAAAGGATATATATATATATAAGTTATCAAATAATGCATTCTTACTAAACAAAGTTGCCATAGCATTGAAGCGCTATTCTCCCAGCCAGTGAAGCATGATGTGTACTTAACTTGCTGATATACTTGATGCCTGTAAAAACATGAAACATGTCACCTAAAATGTCTAAATGGATTCACAAAGGAATCAGCTGTGAGACCAGAAACATCTGACTGTGTTGCTTTGAAGGAGTCAAGTGGTCATTCATTGTAGTATAATGAAGGAAAGTTACAGACTTTAACCATAGGAGACATTATTGCCACACTCACTAATTTTAATCAGGATTATTAAGGAAGATATGTTTCTTTTATTTCATGTTAGAATTTTTTTATGTCTCTTTGTAAAACTTTATTCTATTTTTCTTTTTAAACTTTGAAATCTGTAATGTGTCAAGATTAGAAACAGTCAGTATATTTAGAGTAGCATTATATAGAAGGGGGGGGGAGATTGTTAAGTTGGCTAAAGTTATCTTTTTTATTACATAAAAACATTACCATCATGTGATATGGAAGGTAAGAGTTTATTTATATACTTTTCCATATTAATGTGCAGACACTTTTTAAAGGACAGAATTATTTGTTTATTTACTGTTGATTAATAATTGTTATACTTTTTATTATTCTGTATGAATGATTAACCTTCTATAAATGATTTGGGGATCCAAGAAGGTGGAATATTAATCATATACATTTGAGGTTGGAGAGCAAAGCTATTATATATATTTGTGTAAAACTATGTTAGTTAGCCAGCATTGTTATTAATTTATAGTGATTTTTGTCTTATCTTACTTAACTTATTGTATAAATAGTAAACATTGAATTGTGTGACTCTGCCATGGGAAGGGATGGAATAATAAATACATTTGAATAAGATATGGTAGATTTGCATGCTCAACACACAGAATTACATTTTTTTTGTTATTATTATTAAAGAATTTTAAATTTCACTTGTTATCAATAAAAGCTGTTGTTTTGATTTAAATATTCATTGATCTCTAGTTTATAAAAAAAATCATTCATATACCCATCCATTTATTCACACACATTTTCTCCGTATAAATATATTATGATTCAATAGTAGGGTTAATTAATACAAGCCAATAAGAACTTATATAGATGCTAGACAATTGTCATCCTGAGTGAAATTCATCCCTGAAGAGAGTCAAAGGTAAATTTCTCCCTGGGTTTGAATTCCGAGGCATAATGGAATCTGAAAGAGGCATGAGATATGGATTAACCAGCTTAAATTGTTTGTCTTAAATTCTTAGATAAATTAGAACTAGCCCTTTAAATAAGATACAATCTTTGTTTATGTACTTTAACCTGCCATTCTCTGCATCCTACTGAAGAACCTTGATCTGACTGTAGTAAGATGTACTCTTCCTCTTTTGTCATCTTGACCACACACACATATAGATGGCCTGTTACAATTTGGTGAACCCAACATAGGGGCACAAAATAGTAGATCTGGAAAGTTTTTTCTTTAGAAATGTGACCTTCTTTCAAACTTTATAGTATATAACCCTATTATGAGTTTAATGTGTGATAACTGATTGGCACATCCAACTATAAAAAAAATTTTTTAACTTCAGATGAAACATTTGGATACAAATTAACTGATGGGTATGAATTATTAAAGAGACCATAATTAAAAAAATATTTAATAAAACTGATTAAAATCGGTGTCAGGCATGTAAAAGAGACAGGCTAATATAAAAATAATAATAATAAAATCAAGCTGACAGAATCAAGAGTATAAAATACTTGGAGTAGTTAAACATCAAGGTGCAATGGTGAGAGGTCACAGGAGATACTATGGCCTGCTATTATCTATATTTTTAAAGAAAGAGATAATCTTGTATTCAGCTGATAAATATAAAAGTTCTTTTTTATCATGTTGCTTAGAAGTGGTAGAAACTTACTAAATATGGAGATAGAATATATTGAAGGGCTATAAAATGCTAGTGTCAGTGAAATGGTAGGTGATGCTATCATCAGTGAGGAAGAATCTTTGTATAAGCAGATAATGAAGAGGTCTATGGTGAGAGTGGAACATTCTCCACAGATACAGAGAGAAAGACAGCTCTTCAAATTTAAGGAACTCCTGCCAGTAAAATCACTCGATCACCTAAGATTGATACAGCATATCCTATAGGAAATGAGATGGCCCTGATGCTAATGTTACAAATGATGATGAAAGTGATGAAGGAAGGCAAGAAGAAAATGAGTCAAAATTAAAGCAGCATGGAAACAAAAATGCACAGGATGGAAACAAATTCAAAGGCTGATATGAATAGTAGGATGGATGCCATGAAAGAAGATATCAATGCCATGTCCAAAACTGAAGATATGAATATCAAGTTGGATAATATGGCAACTAAACCTGATGTTAATAAGGTAAAACCAGAGCTGAAAGAAAATATGTCACTTGAGAGAAGACTTTAAAGAGTACATAGATAGGCTCGAAGCACAAATAAAAACAGAAATTAATGATGTTGAAAATAAACCATCTGGAAATATGGGATGATTATCTATAGAATTGCATGATGTACGGAAAAATGTAATGCTGAACTGAAACAGGGAATGGAAGGGATGAGGAAGGAAACAGAAGAAAGGAATGTCCAATGCCAGGAGTGATTTACAGAATTTAAGGAAAGCATTGCCAGACTATTACATGCCAAGTTCAAAGAGGTATGGCAGACCCTGAAACTTTTGAGGAAGAGGAAAGCATTGCCAGACTGTTACATGACAAGTTCAAAGAGGTCTGGCAGACCCTGAAACTTTTGAGGAAGAAATACAGAAAGGCCAAGGGAGGCCCAAGGATGAAATCCAGAAGAAACTACTGGTCATCCATATGAGATTGGACAATCTCTCTATTAGGCAAAATGCAGAAGGTGAAACATTGGTGGAGCTGTGGAGCCTTAGGAACAAGTTAGCTTCAGTAGAAACTAACATTATTACATGCAAGACTATTCTGGAGAAACTCATTGAGGTTACAACTGAGTCATGAGTTTGAGTTGATAGGATAGATGAAGTCATCAATCAAAGATTCTCGAAAATTGAATCACAGTTGAATCCAAGAACACAACTCATGCCATGTGATAATCTGAAGTTAATACAAGGACTCTGAGTAGGAAGAATTGTGGTTATAATGAAAATCATCTGGAGATAGCCCTCAAAGATTTCCAGAGAATGAATGACTTATGAAAAATCTCTCCCATCCCATCTTATAACTGAGGTGGAAGATTGCCTCCATGATTTCAAATTTGAAAGGGACACTCCCAAACACTTACCAAGCTAATACTGGTCACCATATGATGAACCCACAAATGAGTGTCCCAGAAATGATCAAGATCTAGGGTCCTACAATGCAAATCAGTGTGATTGTTAAATTTTTTAAGTTGAAGGTGTTTAAAGGAGCCACCATTGAAGTTCCAATAGAGCACCTCCGGAGTCTAAACTTTTATTTTTTAATGAGTAGAAATTTGACAGAGGGTGAGAATAATTGCCTATAGTCACCTCCATGGTGATGCCTTGATGTGGTAGAAATCATTGTTCCAGACCCTATCTACCTTCAATGACTACCAAACATTGCTGATTGGGAATTTCTGGAACAGGAATAGGCAAGAAGCTATACTATACCAGCTGTTTCAGAAGTATAGGTCATTACTCAGAGAAACACTAAGTTTTATAGATGTCAGTTTACAAAATTACATACCCTCATTTACCACCTCAGTGAAAGTGAGATCATCAGGATCATCAAGAGGGATCTAACATTGAAGAGAGAGCAGTCACTTTTGTGCACAAGTGCAAAGAATATTGAAAATGTAACAGAACTATTGACTAGTATAGATACAAACAACACCAGCATATCTACTAGGCACCTGAAAAGAGGCATGAGGAAGCAACTGTAGATTTTCTACCAGAAGAGGAAAAAATAATTACCCTAACCACTGTAAAGGTAAATCCCTACAGAACAATTCCTCATATATTTGGTCATTGAAAAGAAACCAGTCTAATAATGGAAAATAGGAATAATCCCTTCTGGTTGTCCAGGGAAGTCCCCAAAATCAGGGTGTAGTAATCATACACCCAAGACTCAACAGAAACCAAACTAGATAGGTACTTGAGATTAGGTTCCTCATTGCAAGAAACCACAATTACCCTGAGGAATGTGAAACAAATCCGTAATCAAAAAAATCACCATTATGATGGGTTTGTGGTACTACAAATCACTTAATTTTGCCTTGCCCCATGATAAAGGTTTTGTTTGTGAGTTTTCTGGTTAAGGCACTGTTAGATTCTGGTAGCCAGAGATTCTGATTAAAAATCTGCATATTAAAACTTTACCATTTAAATCCATTCATGTTGCCATGGCTAATAGTATGAAAGCAAAACAAGCACAGAAGCAAATCTGGGTTGAGATAAAGATTGGACAAACAACCCTCTATCATCTGTTTCTGATACTGAATGTCTTAATCTATGATTGGAGAAGTCTTTCTAACTTGTGCACTTGTATCATTGATTTCTCAGACAAAATCATTAGGATTAATGATGAGCTCTTGGAAATGACATTACTTTCAAGATATGGTATACCTGAAGTTGACTGTATTATATCAAATGTCCCAGAAGCATTCTTAGATATCACACTCATGGTGTCCAACTAGCTTGGAGGTGAAGATAAATTGGAAATAGCAATCTATGATTATCTTTTTGGAGATAACAGGAGTG